>BLAL01000191.1:0-425000 GCA_015698045.1 Rhizophagus clarus | reverse complement strand
CTAGTTCTTCTTCGTCAGAATCTTCTTCATTTTTCTTTGATTCAATGGTCACACCAAATCGTAATTCATCACTCGTTAATTCCATCTTCAAGTAAATCCTTTTGAACCATTTATAAACTTGGTAATATATGAATGAATTTCTGTAGTTTTCAATTTGTGCAAGTACTCTAATGTAAAACCATAATAATTTTGGTTCTTTACTATTTTCCCAATATCGTAAGATGAACTTTTCCTCATAATTATCCAGTAGTAAACTTAACAATTCTTTATCATATTCTTGTGTTTCCGTTTTATCCTCAATAACACATATGTTTAATAATTTTTTTAAAAGTCGTTCTCTAATACTTTCATCATCTTCTGACTTATTTTGTCGCTTAAATTGCAAAAAAAAATTTTAGAAAAAAATTATTTCTTGTTTTTTTTAAAAAAAAAAAAGAAGTGAAAAATTATAATAAACTTACTGAAAATTTTAATGCTTCCCTAACATTCAAAATACTATTACTTATAAGAGCCTCGATGTAAAGTTCCATCATTTCAATTGAACTTCTTACTATACAACGATAGTGAGAATATTTTAATGCATGATCAGGACATGAAGAAATTAAGAAAATTTTCATGATTTTCTCATCAATTCTTGGAAATTGTGAAAGTAATTTTTTCACGATCGGATCAGAGAGACGTCCAAGCCCATCGTCAAATCTTTCATGATCCAACGCCCAACATCCGTCAACAAATATTTGTACTTCCTGTGATGAAATTAAATATCGACCGGCAAAATTTTGTGAATGTTTATGAATGAATTTCCAATCTTTCAACAAGTAATAAACAATACCATATTTCCAAACCAAATCCTCTTTACTGCTAAATATTTCATCGAATAATAAATTCAATTCAGATTTGCTTTGAGGGGGGTATAATGCTTTATAATCAATGTTTTCTTTTTCAAATAATTTATCAATCATCAATTCATCTTCATATTTTTCTCGTTGAGCATTAATGTCCTTAGCTGATTCAATGTTGTATGGTCCAATTTGATTAAATTCCAATTTTCCAAACCATCTATCAAATGATGGTATGTCTTCTTCATCGTCACTATCAAGTGGCAAAGGTGAAATTTGAAACCATTCAACTTCATTTGGTAAAAGAAGTTTAAGACCCCTATTATATTGATCCGCATAAATATCTAAGAGTGGAATTTCATTAATATTTGATGATTTCCTACAATGTGAATCTATACGATGCCAATTTACTGTAACATTATTTAAATTTTCAATTTTGTAATGTGCCACTTCTATACCATCATGAGGTCGATAACTATTTGGTCTATAGTACATATCCAATGCTACATATAAATTATACTCTTCAGTTAACGTAACAAACATAGTGATTATTTCCCCTCTAGTTACATCAGCTCCAGGGTTCCCAACAACTATACTAACGTCTTTCCAATTTTTCTTGTTGTCATTGAATGATATTCTTGAAATTCGCACTATTGGAATTCTGTCAAGACGAGCTAATGGAGATCTATTAAAAATGCGGGAATTAAGTTTACCATGTCCAATAAATAATAAACGTTCTTTCAAATCTTTCAGGGTACGTATAACTATATGGGTAACAGGTGGTACTGGATCTGAAGTACCAGTCAATTGCAACATTGGCATTGAATACGTTTTATAATCTGATCCATCATTCATAATCTCAAAGTATTCTAAATTTCCCTGTACGCCTCCTGCTATTACATAAAAAACATTCTTATCCCCAAACGTTTCGTCTAAATTATTGTAAGTATTCACAGCTGTAATAGAATCTTTGGTAGATAATTTTATATTAAGTTCTCTTATGTAATTAAAGCTTTGTTGATTATAAGGGTTGTGAGCCAGCCAATATATTGATAGTCCAATTACAGACGCAAAGATGAAAACATAGGTTGATATTTCACCCTTAATTAAATGATATTAATTAGAGATAAATTAAATTAAAAAAAAAAAGGGCAAGAGTTACTTACACCAGTTTCAATTTTATCGGTTATTACATCATTAATTGAAGGTATCATAGAATTAAGATCAATAGGTAATAATCGATACTCATAGTCGACAATATCACAAACAAAGCAATGATATGAATTCTTCCTTGTTCGCGAGCAAACTAAGAGGCTTGGATTATCCAATAAACAATCTGTTATGTAAACAATTTCCTTTATCTCATTCTCTTCGGTCAATTTGTTTACAAGGTTGTATTCTTTAATACTAAATGTCTTGATATAATTATCTGTTTTTGCAGAATGAAGTTTAATTTCTTTGGAGTCATAAATATAACGGTATTCAGTAGAGTCTATTCGTTTATGATATGTCACGAACGCCCCGCGTTTTGCACTGCGAACTCCAACTTCAGTTCTATCCATGTTTCTTGATATTCTTTGGTAAACAAAGCAATAAAAAAAACAAGATAAATAAAATAAAACCGTGAAAGTATAATAAATACTGGATTAATACTACTAATAATACTTGTTTAAATTATTCATAACAAAATACTTTTTTGCAATCACGCGACATGTTCTTTTATCTACCTAGTATCACCGTCACTTTTCCACTCCACGTGAATTTATCCAGCTCAAAAATATCATTCGTGCGACAAATAAATAGAAAATGAACACTAGGTGACAAATTATGCAAGATCATGTGTGGTGGTCAATTTCACGCAGAAATGTGATCAATAAAAATTTATGAGCAATATCTTTCTTCCCTAAACAAAATTAAAGCCATTTTATTATAGTCAAGGTGTAAGAAAAAAAATTTTTTTTTTTTTTTTAATAATATTTACGAATAGGCTTAAAAATTAAATTAAATTTGAAATTCAATTTTACTGAGTAATTTTTTTTAAAAAAAGTTCTATAAATAACAGAATTAACAGTCTATGTAAATAATAAATTAATGCAAGTTCAAATTACAAGTCTATATCAAAAATAAATAGTTCTTAAAGGTTGGTTGAATTATTGTAATTATTATAAACATACAGGTAAAATACTAAATGGCCTAACAGGGTTGGTTTCTTCCAATTCCAAAGCATACCACAAACAATCCTTTGTTTTTTTAGCTCTATTAGTTGCTTGACATATTTTACCAAGATAAAACCTAAGAAAGAAAAAATATTAATATGCATTTATCTAATAATATATAAACATACACAATCCTTTAAAAAACACGTACCAAGCTTCTGCGCAATTCCATCCATTACTTTTTGTAACACTATCTAAAAGTCCTTCTGCCATCTCTAGACCATCTGTTTTCATATAAACTCTGGATAAATGTACCAAACTAGGCACATGACTATTATCAATTGAAAGAGCTTTATAAAAAGAAGTTATAGCATCTGCATAACTTTCTTGTGCAAATAACAGTAACCCAAACTATATAAAAAAAAAAAGAATTATTTAATTTCTAAACCTTTACAGATTAAACAACTATGATTTATTAGCTTACTTGACACCAAACATCGGGACTTAATTGATCAACTTCTTCAGCACTTTCAATGGCTTTTTGTGCTTCTTCCAAATTTCCAAGTCTTCGAAAAGTTGAAGCCGAAGCAAGCCATAAGTCTATCAATGCTTTAGTAGCACGTTGACGACGTTGTTTTGTTTTTAACGTTGCTTGTGGTGAATGTATGATAGTCGATTTTGCTGTAGATAATTGTACACCTGTAATTGTTTGTGCGGGACTACGTTTTAATCCAGAAGACGCCGAATTTCTTGATGATGCTATTGATGGCGTATAATTCGCTTTAGGCACGTCTATTTATAAATTAGAGTAAATATACAATAATTGATTTTTTTTTTTTGACGAATATTTATTATGCGGAGGAAGAAATCTTTATTTTTATAATAATTACCAAGTGTATCCTTATTACCGGCACTGGAAATCGAACCTTCAGTACTTACGTAACCTTCCTTTCTGTCAGCACTAGTAAAACTCTTAACACTATTATTACTAACAGGCAATTTAGTCGTAACAGGTGTAAGTGTTTCTTCATACGTTTGTTTTCGTAAACTTGTAACATCATAAACAGATCCACTTGGTGATGCTATAATATTATAATCTGGGAACATTTTCCCATATAGCATAAATAATTTATCAAAATTATTTATAGTAGCTTCCGATCCATTCACTAATTCTTGTAATGCATTCTGTGTCAATTTCAATGAAAAAAACTCGTCTCCATCATCGTTTCCCATAGCGGATGATGTACTATAATCACCCGTCGAATCAGCCGCTTCCCAATCCGATTCTTTTATTCCTAATTCACACGCTTTAAGTGCTCCTTGAAAATCCTTTTGAGAAGAAAACAACAATACTAATAAATGCCAACATGGTATGCTTGAACTGTTAAGAGTTAAAGCTTGTTTTATACTAATTATTGCTTGATTAATGTCCCTTATTGTGGCATATTCAAGTGATAATCGATAATGAGATTCAAATGCTTCCGAATCCAATAATATTGACTCGTTCAATATTTCAATCGCTTTGTTATGAAGTTCTGGTCGTTTATCAGGATCAGTTTCTAATTATAATTATTAAAAAAGGATTCATTCAATATTCATATTAATATAAAATTATCCTTTTTAATATAAAAATTATTGATTGAAATCAATTGTTAACCTTCAGCAGCCAATAAACTATATCCAACTCCAACACATCGCAAAACATGTGCGTATAATTCATCATCATCTATGTTACTATCGTCTTCATACCAAAGTACGGCTTTTTGAGCAATTCCTAATGTTTCTTGTGCCTTAAAAAACAAAGACAATTTAGTAAAATTATTAAGAGGCTTTAGTCAATCGAATGTTACGTATTACATTCATATATTTTGCCATCAGTTCTGAGCCAGTAATTAGCGTTTGAATAACTTGTTCAGAAGTTTCAACCACCATTTCACGTTTATCTGGTATAGAACATTCTTTGGTTTCTTCTAGTGATTTATGCATCTGCTTTTCAATATCTTCGATTTTCGTCTCCTTTGCTTTTTCAACAAGTGCAATATATGCATTCAGAGCAAACTCGGCTTCCTCGTAATCTCCGTAAGTAATCAACGTATTTATTAGATGTCGCAATATTCTTGGAGATTGAAATGTTTTATGTGTTGCACGATGAAGCATCTTTAATAAGAAAATAAAATCATGTCGTCGCATTATTTTAATAACAATTCAATGAAATGCAAGTGACAGCACATACCAACCTCAATTAATTCACGCATTTCTGCAGGAGTTCCGCCGCCCAATACAATCCAGTCGGACATAACTTGATCAACCATTTCCAAAATTCTCCAATTAACTTCTCCAGCTTTTGGAAAAGTAGTAATTTGAAATAAGGTATTTTCATACAATTTATGTAACCCAGTCAATTCAACACGAAATGTATGTGGAGTGTAAATAGTAGACTGATCACTATTAATTTAACAAAATGGAAATTTAATAAATACACGATGATGGTGAAAGATAATAATATTATGCTAGAATTAAAATTTTACTTTGATGTAACACTTGGTGGATCGTACTTTCCCTCTTGATATATTTTTGATAATAATTTAATAAAGTGCTTGTATATAACTGCACGTTTATTAATTCTGAATTTATCCCCCCAAAGTGCAGCATATGACTGATATGTACGAAATGACTGAAGAGCTCCTTCCGTGTCACTAATTAAAAAAGATGTAAATATTTTTAGAAACATATTACATTGTAATAATGAAATTTTTCTGGTTTTTTCAATTACCCCAATCGTACTTTCAACAAAGGCGCACGATATAGAACTTCTTCAGACCAATTAGACAATTGATCTTGTTTTTCATTAGAATTTTGCGATAACAATAATACAACTTGGTCATAACATGCAATGGCTGCATCAAAATCACCTAAAGTTTCGTGAGCCATTCCTAATAAAGAGCGGTATATTTAGTTATAATATGATTTTTTTTTAAAGAAAAAAAAAAAAAAAAAAAAAAAAATACGAATTCCATAACCTTACCTTTAAGAACTAATCCTTGAATAATAAGTACAAAGTTATATCCACTGGGTAGTTCTGATGGAACAAAGTTTGTACTTAAAGCTTCCACGCATTTATCATATTTTCCAACTACAAAATAGGCTCTCGCGAGTATAATTGATGCATACTAAAAATGATTGCAATATAAATATAAGAATGTATTATTTGTCTACTTTAATTAAAATAATATTCTTAAAGTACTACATCTATTATGATCACCACATATATTATATTACAATTAATTCCATTATAAGGCACTTAAATCGATCTAATCTCATGTTACAAAAATTATGTTTTCTAAGTTCAATTATTGTCCAATCATTTATTTCTCACCTTTTTCTCTTGACCTTGAGCTTCAACCAAGGCAACTTCAATTTTCTCAAACACCTCCTTGATTGACGCTTCATTAATAGTAGGCTGTAAAGTAATGTGTTCTGGTGAATCATCATCACAATTATATTCTATTTTTTCCGTCGCTTGCACTAAAGCATATTCTGCTAGTGCTGTTTGTTGGAGTACTATTTAATTTTTTTAAACGAAATAAATTAATTATTAGTTTTATTAACCTTTTTAAAATTTTGGCAAGAATATAATAATTAAAAGTTCAAACTTGCCTATTCCTGCCGGATTATGTTTTCGATATTTTCTTGCTAATTCTGGAACTTCGCTCCAGGCACCTATTTCCAACAGATTAAATAAATTTGGATATATAATCGGTATTCGTTAATGTTTAAAGAAATAGGGGATTAAAGTTATGTAATAATTACCTTTACATCGAGCAGCATCGAGTTCTTTTGCTCTTTGATTTGCTTTTGTAAGGTTTGTCATTTAATAAACTTTGAACTTATCTAATTGATTATAAAGGAAACTAAATGCTTGGATAAACTAACCCCAAAAAACTTTTCTACATAAATGAATTTTTGCGATCTGATCTGTTTGTCTGTTTCGATTGTTTGTACTGTACGACAAATCGAATTTTTTTTATTATCGTAGGAATTTTGTTGTAAAAACTGGAGATTTTCGGATATTTTCAAAAATAGAATTGAATATTTTCCGAATATACATTCTGATTGGACAACATAATTTTAACACAGTTGTATTTAATTAAAAATTTTATTAAATACATTTATGATTTAAAATGATATATAATAATGTGCAATTATTATTTTATAAAATATATTTAACATTTAACAAATAAATAAAAATGAAAAATTAAACAATTTAAAAAAATTTCTAAATTTTATATATAACATATGACGAATAATCATATACATGTAACAGTTTTATAACTTAACTACCTGTATATTTTGACTAATTAAATGTATTGTTTGAGAGATTTACAGTATTCAATGTTTTCAATCATCAAATTACTGCACAATCTCTTATCAATCATATTACAACTTTGATTATTCATTCATTGTGTCGGTAAGAATTTATAAGGGTTCATAATTCCATTAGGATCAATACTTTGTTTAATTTGTTTCATAATCGAAATCATTGAAGAAGATTTCGAGTACCTCAAATAATTTGCTTTCATAAGTCCAAGACCATGTTCTATAATTAGGAAGTTTTAATACGGGTTATTAATGAAGATCATATAAATCAATAAATTACCTGCTGAAATAGATCCATTATGTTGTTCTATCATAAAAAAAAAAAATTATCAAATGTTTCATAAATATATGATAAATTCTTATGACATACCTGTCCATTCGTATATATAAGGTTCAATTAAATTAGTAACTTCAGGGTCATAAGATTTGGCTGTTATATTTAGATGTATGTTTCCTAAAAATATTAATATTTTTAAAAAACATTGCTTTATTTGGATAATTCAAAAATTTCTTCGTAAAAAATATCTTACCATCACCCACATGTCCATAAGCTACTACATTGCTAACCGGTTTATCCTCTCCAAGTACACCAGCGGATCGTAGTCTATTTCTAATATCTTCAGCCATTTGATAAAATACGGATAACGGAATACTAATATCATATTTATAAACAGCCCCAGTTTTACTACATGCTTCTGGTATACCTTCACGTAACGACCATAAAGCTGATATTTGTGTTTCATCTTGTGCTACAACACCGTCATTGACTATTTCATTTGTCAAAAGTTCTTCTAGAAAATTTTGCAATTTATCATCATCATGGTATTTGTTTGATCCACTTATTTCAATCAATACATAAAATGGATAATTATCCTTTAGCGGCAAATTCTTCCCTTGGATATTATGTGCTTTTAACAATTTCAAGGCATCAGAATCCCAGAATTCAAATGCTAATATAAAAAAGCGGAAACACAAAATAATTATTTAAGTTATAAGATCAAAAGTCGTCTCATGAGTGTGATTTCACCTGACAGGATTTCCGACAGCTTATTTTTTGACATAACAAATGCATTTTGGACATTTTGGAATGTGTTCACACCGAGAACTGCGACATTAACGGCCTAAAATACAACCATATTAAAAATTAATAAATTTGTAATGAAAGTATATTAATATGTTTAATGCAACTTACTTTGGGTTTTGGTGGTGTCAATATAGAAACTCCTGTGATGACTCCAAGTGTTCCTTCACTTCCAATAAACAGTTGTTTTATATCATAACCTAAATAGTAAAATAAATTAAATTAAGAAATTATTTAAAAAAAATTACTTCAAGAACTACCTGTATTGTCTTTACGAAGTGTTGATAAATTATCCAAAATAGTTCCATCAGGCAATACAGCTTCCAGGCCCAAAACAGTGCCATGAAGCGACCCATATCTTAATAATCTTAAACCGCCAGCATTTGTTGCTACGTTTCCACCAATATGACAACTTTATTAAAACGAGGAAAGATGAGAACATTAAAGACATCTTAAAAAAAAAAATGTCTTAGTAAGTTTACCTGCCCTTTGCACCCAAATCTAGTGGCATCGTGTAACCTTGCTCAGCCAAATAATTATCAAGAACTTCCAAAATACACCCGGCATCACAAACAAGAATACCTATAAAAATTGATTCCTTAATATATAAATTTTTCTTGTTAATAAGTTAAATACCTTATTTATCCTCACCAGAAACTGGATCAAAACTTCTAATTTGATTCATATTATTAGTGTTTAAAACAATTTCGTCAAAAACTGGTACTCCGCCACCTGCAACATACAAGATTAAATTAGATGCTCAGCTTAAATATAGCAACAGTATTTATTACCTTACTTACCAACAAGTCCCGTGTTACCGCCTTGCGGCACAACAGCCAGTTTATTCTCATTACAATATTTGAGTATTTGAGAAACTTGATGTGTAGTTTTAGGTTTTGCTACTAAACGTGACCTTCCTCGATATTTTTTCATCCAATCAACATTATAAGGTATTAAGTCTTCTTCATTATCAATGATTAGTCCATTTGCAGGTAAAATTGAAGCGAAAAATTTGATGTCATCTTGAGTAAGCTAATAATTTTTAAAAATCAATCGCTTGTCAAATTAATTATATGATAATAACAAATATGACTACCTCCTTAAAATTAGGATTTCTACGTAAGTATGTATATTTATCGGCTGTAAACTCGACTACTTTTGTTGGTGCATGTTTTTTGGCTGGAATTTCGGCGCTTGAAGAACTACTTTCTATAGAAGTAGCAAATTTACGATTCGTTGGAACAATAAATTGAATGCTGTTTCTATTAACATTTCTTATAGTAAAATTTTTTAAGCATTTATTTCGAGTTAACACAACTTTTCCAAATAATTGACGAGAAACTAAATTTGGGGTATAAACCATTTTGAAAAATTCATCCAAAAAATTTTGATAATTTGTTATAGAAAAACTGATAGCCAATAATAGTAGAGATCTGATTCGAAACAACTTTTCACATATACCTCTATATGACTATATCCCTTGATATTCCTTTCCAAAAATACTTTTCTCTAACCTCACAATTCTCATTTCATTATAATTATCATAATAGTGAGAATTATAATTAAAACCTGATCCAAAGAATTCATATATCGCGTTTCGCTACCCAATTGGCCAATTGGATCATATAGAAGATCTTTCGTGGAAGCTATTTCAGTTATTGCTGTCTTTAAGACTTGTGCAGACCACAAGACCACAATCCACTAATTTTCCGCCAAATTTAGATCATAATAATGCTAATCATCACAACGTTAAATAACAAATATCAGACCAGCTTATCTCGATCTTTACACGAGTTCTCTTTATTATAAGCAGCCGCTTATTACACTCTACACATTCTAACAACTATTTCTTCGTTATTCTAATAAAATCTATCAACAATGTCTACTGCTACTGTTGTAAACCAGCCTCGATCTCACCTTTTTACTTGTTTGGCTTGTCAAGTTGTGTTCACTACTGCTGAGTCTCAAAGAGTTCATTATGGAACTGACTGGCATCGTTACAACTTGAAAAGGAAAGTTGCGGAATTACCACCTGTTACTTCCGAAGTATTTAGTCAGAAGGTTTTAGGTACTAATACTTCAATATGTGTTAGCGTTCGTTTAGATTGCTTGAATGTAAGAAGCTAACAAAATTTTTTTTTTTAGCTCAACAGGCGCAAAATAATGATGCCGAGAGAAAGGCTAGTTTTTCTGCGGAATGCATTGCTTGCAAGTGAGAATTTTTTTTTAACTTGCTAATAATTTTCTGTTCAAATTAATTAATTCATTATGTTATAATCCTTTTTCAAAAAAAAAAAATAAAAATTTAGTAAAATTTATTATTCTGAGAATGCTTATGCAAATCATTTACAATCAAATAAACATAAAGCTGCTGAAGCAAAAGCAGCTTTTGAAGGTAATTCTTTGATTATCTAAAATCAAAAACAATCGTGTTTTATAGTTATTAAAGCTTTTTATTTATTTTTATAGGAACAACTCGCACGAAAAAAAATGTGATTGGTGTCAGGACAACTCCACAAATACCGAATGAGGTAAATATTTGATTTATAATGATTATTTATACTTAATTTACATATTTTTTTCAATCGTTTGTAGAATGAACTTATTGACAGAAAAATTGAAGTAGCAATAGCGCTAGATGAGTTTGATTGTCTATTTTGTACGCAGAAATTTGAATCTTTTGACGAAAATATGCGACATATGACAAAAATTCACAGTTTTTTCATACCGGAAATAGAGTATTTAGTTGATTCTCATGGATTAATTAAATATTTGGGTGAAAAAATTTCTATTGGAAACGTTTGTTTATATTGTCCAAAGGAAACGAAAAACCTTGAATCTATTAGAAGACATATGGTTTGATTTACATTTACTTTCTGATTAATTTAGTAATAAAGTATTTTAATCACTAAATAGAATTTACTCTCAGATAGACAAAGGTCATTGTAAAATAGCTTATGAAACTGAAGAAGATATTATGGAATTTGTCGAATTTTATGATTTTACTTCCAGTTATCCTGATGCAGATGATGATGATGATAATTGGGTGTTTGTTAGTGACGATGAAGCCGAAAATGATGATCTTCCTAAAATGTAAATATTTTTTACTGAGATGTAATTAAGAAATTTTATTTCAAATTAATATTTTCTTTTATTAGTATGGCATATGAAGAAGATATGGAACTAGTATTGCCGTCCGGTAAAAGACTTGGTCATCGATCTTTGCGTAGATATTATAGACAAAACTTACGCCCTATTGAGGTAATTCTCTTTTTTTTTATATTCGCGTTTTTCATAAATATCTTAAAGAAATTTGTGTTAATCATAGGAACGAGATTCGATTATAAATCGTCTTATTACGGAATACAGCGATAATTCTGGGTGTGGACAATCTGAAGGAATTTTAATCACTAATGATCATATGTATAAGCATTATCAACCTCATTTCATCGCTTCACGTGAGAAAAAGCTTCAACAGGATTATGATACACGTATTGGTGTTAAGGCCAATAAATTACAACGCTACTATAGAGCACAAATCATGTAAAGATTACAAAAAGATCGATATTTTTTTCGATGTAATTTATTAAGGGAATTAATTAATATCATCATTATCATCATAATTAATGATAATAAAGTATTTTGTATAAAAGACGATGTTCCATATACATTTACTTCAAATTAAGCAAGAATAAAAATTAACCTTTTTTGCATAGTAATTCACGTAAATATGTTGAACTAAGCTTGAGATTTTTTAACTCATCATTAGAAAGGGACGAATTTGAAGAAGAAATAACTTCAATTATCGATATATGAAGAGGTTGAAATCCTTTTTTTACACGTTCATCGTTAACTATAAAAAAAAAAAGGAAAACATGAATGAATATTCTTTTTAATCAATTTATTAAACTAAAATTCCTACTGGAATTAGCTCCGCTTCTCGTTTCTTGAGATATAACTATGGCTTGAATTTCGGCATCTGTTATAGTTGGACCATATACATCATAAATCGGAACCACCTAAATAATAATGAGGAATGGTTATAGAGAAGTCTCTTAAATACTGATATATTTAGAGAACAAACCTCGTAATTCAAACCTCGACGAATTGTTTCTAAGAATTGTCGGACTTTTGTAATACGCGTGTCAATTGATTCCAATTGTTCTCTAAATTTTTTATTTCTAAGCATAATATCACCTAAGTTGAAAAGAAAGGAAAATTAAGATATACCACGCGGATACACAAAATAATCGAACATAAAATTATTACTTACTAGTAACACCACAAATCAACCTTTCCCCAGTTATCCAAGCTGTCATTGTTAAAAGGATTTTATGTCCGGCATGTAAATGATCAAATGTTCCACCAACAGCAACATGATTAAATGTTTTTGAATTGCTAAGTGGTAAAGGAATCTTGTATGAAGCGATCGAATCAATTGAGGGTGGTTGCATGTTTAACTCGAGAATATATATTGGTAATTCTGATAATGAAAATTTTTTGCGAGTTTCATTGAATAGCTGTAAACGCTCCTTTTCTATTAGAATTAATCATCAATTTAAATTAAATCATTTGATCATTTTTGATTTGTCTTTAAAAAAAGGTTATACCATTTATAGTTCCAAATAAAACATCAAATTGCCTATCATTTGACAATTCAGCTTGATATCCACACCAATTCTCAAATATAACATCAATATCAAGAAACTGTTTGTCAGTTTCATAAGCTTTTTTTGTTCCTGAAATGTATAATGTGCTTAGTAAGTTGTGAACTTGAGTCCAACCAGTTAAAGGATCGTTTATGTAATAATCTAATTCATGACAAGACACTAATATTGTTAATAAGTTTGTAGCTTTGTCAACCGATGAACTAATCAATTCTTTATGATAATCTGTTATAGAGGAAAGTGTAGGCAACGAAATGTAAAGTAATGCAGAATGGTTTGTTGACGACATTGACATGATGATAAAATGATTTATCAGGATCTTCAACAATTATCACAGTAACAGTAAATAAATGATCACGTGGTACTACATAACAGATAATGAAAATCGTCTATTGATTACATAAGCTACATAAGCAAAAAAAGCTTGACTGTTGAATTCAGGATCGAATTTTTTGTTATCTGAAAAAAAAAAAATTTTTTTAACGTATATTTTCATGCTACGACGAAAATGATTAGATCCGCTCATACAAATTCGCGATACCAAGGAAATCGGACTCAACAACAACGTCGCGTTCAACATCAAAATACTTCCATACAAACGGGAACTACTTCCAATAACCAACAACAGCAAAATCAGCAACAGGAACAACAAGATACTACAGCAGTAATTCGAAGAGGAGGAGTACATTGGAATGAATTTTGGCGGAAAAGACATTTAATAAAACATAACTGTACAGAAGAATGTCAAATAAAATCGTTTCCAACAGTGTCAGAAACTCAAAGTTTACAATTAAAACAAAGTTATCCAACAATATTCTTTTTAAAAGCAGAGAGTGTACACATATTTGCTACGATATGTATATTCCTCGACAACTTTTATTTGCTTTTTAAAGATAATGTAATTGAGATTTCTGAATTTATTACTTCTGAATTGACCGTTGAAAAAATGAAGCTGCTTTGGAATGAGCTTGGTTTTGTGGAAGTATATGGTACGACATAGTTTGTAAGAAAAATTTGTATTAATGTCATTTATGATGATGATTTTTATTTTATTATTATTATTAATAGATATATATGCAATCGCCGTTTATGACACTCTTGGAGATGATATGCTTATTAACATCGTTAAACCATTTGTTATTCATGTGTTGGAAGATATCAGCTATTTAGGAATCGGTGGAAAAGTTGTGATAGAAGAGTATAAATTAGTGTACAAGAAATATAGTTAAAATCTTATCATTTATTATTAGAAATTGTCAGTAGTTAGCCAACTTGATATTTAGAGATTCTGGAGTCACGTGTTATAGATACGTCTAACATCCCTTTGAATTCTCATTTAATTATATATTATAAGGTCATTTTTTTTTTATTATGATAGCCTTATCTGAGTTACAGAAATACAATTTATTCGAAGAAAAGAAGTACTCGTACATTTTATCTATTTAATAATTCACCGTAAATTTACGTTCACAGTATACACAGTATATCGTATAGCGTTTGGTCGAAATTAGCAAATATCTACCGGCATGCTTTTGAAATTTTTTTAAAAATGGGAATGTTAAATGGGAATGCTTTGAACGCGTTTTTTTTGATGGCGCTTAACCTAATAATCTCACACACATATATACATTTTACCTGTCTCCAAGATTCACTTTATTGTTAACCAAAAAATGTGCTCGCAGCAACTACGTGATTATAATATTGTAACAGTTTGATTGAAGTTTGAGAATAGGTATATGGTGGATAGTTCGGCCAGTAGATAGCTTGTAAATGGATGAATTCACTATAACGATTTTGAAATTTGGTTTGGAAGATCGGAGAATAGTTATTATTTATTTCCTTAAATATCCATAATTTTTCAATAGATACTGGAAAATGTGACACATCCTAATCGTTTTGTTCGGTGCTTGTATAAATAATGACAATTATCTTCATGTGATAATTTAATTTGGGTCTTTAGTTATAACACAATTAAATAAATTAACTTTAAAATAAAAACCAGAAATTTTGTACTAATTTATTTAATTTTTGCATATTTTTTTTTTTTTGTTTTTGTTTTTTACGGATATTTATAACTCAATTCTTCTACTTTTTTTAAACAAAAAAGAGTATCTTATATTCAAACTAACCTTCCTTGAATAACGAATTGAAAAAAAAGAATTAAGAGATTTAAAATAAAACCTTAAAACAGAGTCGAAAAGTTGTTGTTTTCTTATAATATTTAATCGTCCTCGTAAGGATCCTAAAAAACATTCAATAAAATGATATGTATGTACAAAAACAAATAGCAATAATATTTGTATAATTAAATTATATTTTACCATTCCTCTAAAATCTATCTTTTTTCCTCTTGTCCTCCCTTTCATGATGGATTTTGCGTCGATGACTTCAAGATCTTCCACTGATTGTTTTTTTTAAAAAAAAATAAATAGTTGATAAAATAATATGTAATTATTACATAATGTAATTTAAATAAGCTTACGTAAATCATTTTTCTCTTTTTCTGAATCCAATTCCTCAGAGTCTGATCCACCTTTCTTTTTCTTACTTGATCTTTTTCTTGAATCATCATCGGAATCATCATCGTCACTGTCCTCATCCTTTCTTCTCTTTTGTGTCTTTTTCTTTTGCTACCAATTATTGACCAAAAAAATAAGTTATCAAAATTTCCGTTCATATACAAACAAATTAACACCCAACTAATACCTTTTTTTTAGTATTATTCTTTTGTTTTGGTTTTCCTTTCTTCTTTTTCTTTCTACTATCGTCAGAATCAGGTTCAGATGATTCATATTCTTCAGAAATTACATCATCATCACTCTCTGTATCAGTTCCTTCTTCCCCTATTTCGTTTATAATCGTTACAAAATTTCCAATTAAGTTAATCCTTTTGAGAAAAATAAAAAATAATTTTAAAATAACACCTTCATCATCATCCACAATGAAACCATCATCTTCATATTGATCTTGACGTGGTGGCCTACTTCCTTTAGCCTTTGGTGGAGGTTGCTTAGGTTTTGCAGTAGGAGAAGATCGTGGTTTTGAGGCTTTAATGGGTGTTGTTGTTTTAGAAGAGCTTGGGGTGCTAGTTGCTGATTTCTGCTTATTCTTTCTAATTTATTAGAAATATTTAAAGATATTGAATAATTTTACGTGCCATAACTCTAATAGCAACCCCTATAGTCGTTTTGAAAAAGATGGTTTCACTTTAAAACAACTGAAACACGAATAAATATACACAACTTGTCATTTTCTTCGTCATTAGCTTCTTCAGCTCTACGTTTAGCTATTAACTCTTCAAGTTTCTCACGTTTTTCTTTTTTTTTTTTACTGTCGGTCGACATTATTTTCTGTGATTTTCTCTGTATTGAATTAAAATTTCTATGTAGAAAAAAAGAAAAAAAAAAACAAGACAAAAAATACTAAAGGTAATGAATGAAATACGTGAGATAACTTCTATTCGTTTTGTTATTTTCTTATCCAACACATCAGCTAAATAAATCACGTTTTTTATAAACTATATCGGAATTCTGAATGTGTCATTTGCCATTTACTTATAATATAACACTTCATCGATTTACCGATTAAGACGATTGACAGGAAACCGGAGAAGTACAAACCTTTTTACCTAAAATTTTTCCTTTGATACCAGAAGATATGAGTGTTTTATATCAAAAGAAATGAAATTAAAGAACACGTAATTATTCTATTATTTCATAATAATTATTTAAATGACTATATTTTTGGTATTAATATTTATATATTATTTAAATAGGTGTAATTTATACTTCATATCATATATACTTATATGTGGGAATAATTATTTTTTACTATTAAGACTCAATCTTTAAATACATTTTTTTATAATCTTATATATCATTTATACATGAAGTGAGATTTGAATAGCATATTATAGCAGTTTATAATTGTATAGTTACTATATTATTTGTAGATTTAAAATTGAAATCAAAATAAACAACTTTAAACCGGTTTTGATATCACTTACTATAGTATTACTTATTATAAATACAAAAATCAAGTAATCATAATGGTTGGTTATAAATCAGAATTATCCTTTTAGTTAATCACAATAATAATTAAATTATAATTTACTGTATATCATGAATTATAATTTATAATATCCTAAGTATTTTGCAAATTCCTTTTGCACTATCATGTCAATAACTCAAATTTTTATTATAAATAAAATGTATTTAAAAGATTGGATAATAACCAGAAAATTATTTTTCCATAATAACTAAGTTAAATTAAATTCATTAAATAATAAAATTAATAGAGAATAAAATGTTTTTTCATATGAAAGAAGAAAAATACTATGTATAAGAAAGTATTATAATGACTTATAATATATAATATATATTTATAATATTGAGTATCTTTACAAATTATGTAATTGAGATTAAAATTAAGATAAAAATTGATCTGGTTTCATGAAAAATATAATTGAGATTAAAGTTAATCTCAAGCTAATTATAATTGAAATTTCATATGTAATTTTAATCTTATTTACTAAATAAGATTAGGAATAAAAAATTCATTATCATGAATTTTTTCTTAATTTCAATTGAATTTATAATGAATAACTAAATTCTACCCAATTTAATATTTTAATAAATTCAATTATAATTAATTTTGTGAAGTAAGATTAAACATTAATCTTAATTTTAAACTAATTTTAATCTTAATTTTAATCTAATATTAATCTTAATTTTAATCTAATATTAATCTTAATTTTAATCTAATATTAATCTTAATTTTAATCTAATATTAATCTTAATTTTAATCTAATATTAATCTTAATTTTAATCTAATTCTAATCATACAATTTGTAAAAATGTTCATTATATTTTAATTAAATTGTAATTTAATTATGGGTTTTGTAATTCAACGCCATGGCGATGCATCGCCGGTATCACGTGACATGCCGATCATTTCCTTTTTAGTAATTTTGTGTAACCGACCTGCATACAAAATTTTCATTTTTTGTAAGATGCAAAATTTCCTTTTTTGGAACTTTGTGTAACGTTATGTAATTCGACCAGAATTACGGAATGTGGCCGGAATTAACTATGTGACGAATAAGGTGACAATTAAGATTTTTTCACTGAAAAAATTCTGTCCAAATAATACTTAATGATTTTTGAAAGCTGGGGGATGTGATGCAGTGTGATATTTTAAACGTTACACAAATTTCCAAAAAAGGAAATTTTGCGTCCCACAAAAAATGAAAATTTTATATGCAGGTCGGTTACACAAAATTACTAAAAAGGAAATGATCGGCATGTCTGTGACACCGGCGATGCAACGCCATGGCGTTGAATTACAAAATCCTTTAATTATTTACAATATGTAATTTTAATTTACTATATGATTTATTTATATTTTATTTTATAATAATATCAGTTACTGGAAATGTCACAAAAAAAGAAGGCAAATTTTTTTATTAAGGTTAGCAAAAAAAAATTTGTGGCACAATATCCTTTTCAAATGTATAGCGCATGTATATAATTAAAGTTAGCCAAAATTAATTAAGTCTGGTTAAATTTGCTGATCAATAATTCATAATTCTGGCCAAAATTTTGCTAATTCTAGCCAACCTCATAATTTCAGCCTAAATTAAGTTAAAATTAAAAAAATACAAATCAAATATAGCATTACATTTATATAATATAGTACTTTAATTTAAAAGCAAAAATATAAACTTATTAAGTGTCTTTACGATTTTATAAAAAAAAATTCCCATTTAATCTTTATTATTCAACTTGAATCTTTATTTAAAAATAGTCTATTTTCTTTATTAAAATAATAAAAAATTAAAGATCAGAAATTAATACCGTTACAAAAAATGCCAATTCTCCCATAAGTATTAATCATCGCATTATAAAATTTGATATACAAGTAATTTAGACTCTCCTGAACAATATTACTTAAGCAATAAAAGGCAATTTACTTTGACCAAAGTGTTGAAATTATGCTCTAAAATTTCTAAATGAGTGAGAAAATATAAACGTTAATTTCTCCATATATATTAATCATAGTATTATAAAATTTAAGATATAAATAGATCTAACCTGCCTAAACAACTCTACTTAAGCAACAAAAAGTAGTTTACTTTGATCAAATTATTGAAATTATGCTCTGAAGTCACTAAACAGATGTAAAAAAATTTAGAAATTGAAAATTAGTGCAGTTTTGTAAAATATATATTACTCTATGAATGTTTATTATATACTTAAAAAATTTATAATATAAATATTTTTAATACTTCTGAACAATATAACTTAAGCCATAGTAAGTAATTTCATTTTGCCAATGTACCAAAATTACACTCTAAATATGTAAAATAGATTTAGTTGTCAGTTCCATTATAAAAACGCAAGTTTTTTTTCAAATATTATACCTATATTTATAAAATTTAAGATCCAAGTATTTTGGATTTTGCTAAACAACTTTACTTAAGCAATAAAAGGTACTTTACTTTGATCAAAATGATGAAATTTTGTTCTAAAAATTTATGTATATTTAAAAATAATGTGTTTTTTTTTAGTTTTCATGTTTTATACAAAAACTACCTGAATAACCGCTATTACAAGCTTAGAAAAACATTTTCTACTTATAAAATTACATATATTTTTACTTTTAAAACTGCATATTTTTTTATTTCTCAACTTCAATCTTGAAAAAAGTGTGTTTTTAAGGAGAATTTTTTGTACGTTATAAAAAAAAATTTTATTATTCAAGATCAGAAAGTAAGAATAGAAATTGATAGAACACATGATAGTCTATCAATTTCTTAATTTGTATAAGTATAGTACATCAAAAAATTTAATGTTTAACTACTAAATTAAGTAATGCGATTGATATTACGTAAGATAATTTAATATGAAAATGATCTGCATGTGATATTTCCAGTGACTGATATTGATTTATTAATAAATTATATAATATATATATATATATATATACAGTATATTTTTTTTTTAATTCAAAGGTTGTATTATATTTATTATAAAATATCTAATTAAAAATATTACATATAATTTATATAACCCTCTCAGCACAATTAAGTTTACCCATGAATGAAAAGCCTAAACAAATATATAAATTACATTATCAAAACCTAATCATCAATAAATAAAAAGCTAAAAATAAAATAATTAATAAAAATAAATAACCTCCAAATTTTAAAATATTAATATAAAATTTAAACTAAAATATTAACAATAAAAATAAAATTAAATAACATAAATAAAATTCACAAAATTATTAATAACTTATCTGAATCCCCTAAAAGATTAACATTATAATACTCTGACAAATTTCTATAGAATTAAGCGAAACAACTACCTGAATGTATTAATGCCCATATTTGTGCAAATGTGAGATCAAGTGTATTTAAAAATTGTTATTTTCGTATAGTAATAAGAGGTTTGAGTAGAGGCGTTATATATGGATCGTCCAGGATCATAGGTTCCAAGATGTTATTCTCATCAGTAATCAAGAAAGACCGCCATTTGTGAGAAATATAGGCTAGAGAAGAGGAAATTTTGTCCTTTTTTGTAATACCTTTGAATTGTTCCTAAAGTATAGTGCAATCACACCTTTGTTGCTATAGGATCGATTTAAAAAGCCAAATTAGCTTGATTAATATTTTAGCGTAAAACTAAATAGCATGATGTGATGATCAGTTGAATTATTACTGTATTTGATGAAAAATAGCTGTATCCATTTTTCCTGTGACTGCGCAATTAAGTAAGTTAACAAAAGTGATGGAATATATAGAAGCACCAATCCATCCATCGATTGCTCAAGAAATTATATGTGAGAATGATAGATTTTTCGCAAATTGTGAAAGAATATTTTTAAGAAAGTCTTTGAAAAGCAAGAATAAATATGCTTGCAAGTTGCAACTGTGACATATACTGATAGGTGGTCAAATGATGAAGTATTTCATTCTCTTTTACATTACAAAATTAACATGTAAAGTCATAATACAATACTAGTTTGTGTCTTTTGAGCCAGTATCCCACCAATAGCTGTTGATGAATTAATTTGACCATAAAAGTTTACAATGAATTGTGTTTTAGTAAGATATAATAGAAATATTTGACTTGGTGCAAAGCAGTCCAAGTAACATCCCATTGGTATTGAATTGAACGTTGAATGAAAGTATCTTCATTAACATGCAGGTCTCATCATTCGCTACAGGATTGTACTTGACCTATGGCTTATTGAAATCCCTTAATTTTTATTCAATCAGGATGTTCTTAAAATACAGGCAAAATCAATAATTGCTGGCTTTATAGTTAAAAGATAATTAATGATGTAAAGTATAATTTGTCCCCTTCTTTGCTAATTCATCAGCTAATTCATTTTAAGGGTCCCCTACATGTACTTTAACTTTAATAAAAATAAGATCTAAATCCCTATCCTTCACTAAATTATCAATAAAAAAATAAAGGTAAAAAATTATTAAATTTTTTAAAACAAAAACAAATTCTGGAATGTAAAGAATTAGTAATTGATGAAATTGTGCAATTATTATCAGTATACATTATGACCCTGCATTGTTTTGGACAAACCAGGAAAGCCAAAAAAATTGCGAATATTTCAGCTCATGTTGAAAATGGCCAATTGACAATTCTTGAATAAAACTGTAAGTTGGTAATTGTTTTGATGAAGGTAGCTCTTTGGTTAATGACTGTCGCATGGTGATTTAAGCTGTCTTCAAGTGATCATCTCAGGTGTAAAGGTACCCCATTTTGAACAGAGTCATCAGTGTAAAATGATGACTCCTTCAGGTGAGTCAACTTTGCTTTAATATCCAATAAACTGACTTTATCCATAGAAGATGATATCTATCAATTTATCTATATATCTTCATCATACTGTTCAGTAGAGAGAGGGATGTAATACATGGAAGATGAAGGCGGCCTGCAGTTTAGCGATGAGAAAGAGAGATCAGATGTGGCAGGAGGATCATTGATATCCATGAAATCATATTTTATAAACTATAAAGGTATGTAAATGATCTAAACGTTTTCTACATTAGCGGTAATGTTAATTTGAAGCATGCGAAGAGAGCTGCATTTTCTAACGATAGTGAATTTGTTCTTGTCATTGTCAAAGGTAAGGTTTGATATATCCTTAAAGTAAGCTTTGTTGTATATATCTGATGCTAAGAGCTTGATTTAGAGAGTAATCTGCCAATATATCAATTAAATCTAAGATATAAGGCTATCCATTCCTTTATGCAGCCATCTCTTTAAGGCGGGAGTAAAAATTTGAAATGTAAAAGATAGAGTGCGTTAAGCAAAATTTTGGCAATAAATGTCATAAGTTTGAGAATTTCAAAACCATATATTCCAGTTGAGTAAACCATTTAGCTTTTGGACTTTTGCGTGAAAGTTTGGCCGTAAATCTATATTATTTTCAGGACATGAGGATGGAATCATCACCTGATATTAGTTGAGATAAATCTACCAGGGAAAGTGACTAGTTTTAGAGTTAATTCTTGTAATTATCAAAGCAGCATATGACCTGAAGTGGTAGTTCTGTATCAAGAATGCTAAAATTAATGCCGTCTAAACGATCAATGTGAAAATTAATATTAAAGTTTAAAGTTAACACTAATTGAAATAATGCCAAATTAATATAGCTGACGCCTAACAGCTATATCAGGAAATTTTATAGTGCAAAAAGTTGCGCAAGATTACGCATCATAATATTTCGTAAATTTCCAGACCCGCCGCAAGTTTGCAGAAGAGTAATATTTCGTAACTTTTTAAAATATTTCAAAATATTATGATATGCAAAGTTTCATAATTTTACGGTTCGTAATATTCCGTAATTTTACGCATTCGCAATATTTTGTAATTTTACATAATATTTCGTAAGTTTCCAGATCTGCCGCAAGTTTGCGTAAGTGTAATATTTTGTAACTTTTTAAAATATTTCAAAATATTACGATATGCAAAGTTTCGTAATTTTACAGTTCGTAATATTGTGTAATTTTATTGCGTAATATTTCGCAACTTTTTAAAATATTTTGACGATTCGTAATTTTACATAAATATTTTGTAATGTTTCAAAATTCATTTTTGTACTATAAGTTTATATAATGTATATTTTATTAGATATAATATGAATTAAATTATAAAAAATTACAAGTATTTATTACTATATACAGAATATATAAAAGTAAAAAAAGAAAGAGTAACGATACAATTAGATGTAAAAAGAAGAGAAACAGCTATAGTAACGTTGGTATTAGATATAAAGATAAAAGAAATATTGCTAGTATTGTTAGTGTTGTTAATATTAGAGTAAAAAGAGTTAAAGAAACAGTAGAAACATGGATATTATCGTTAGTATTAAAGTACAAGTAAAAGAAAAAAAGGAAACGTAGATAGTATTGTTAGTATTACGATATAAAGTAACAATTAGGGTAAAAAACGTGTTAGTATTAAAACAATTAGTATTAATAAACAAATATTTCTATACCTGCAAAGAATAAACTAAAAATAAAAGAAAGAGGAAAAATAAACATGTTGTTAGTATTAAGTAAAAGGAGTAAAAAAAACATAATTAGTATTGTTAGTATCGATCGTTAGTATTAAAGTACAAGTAAAAAGAAATAAAGGAAACATGTATATTATTGTCAGTATTACGATACAAAGTAAAAAAGAAGTAAAAAATAATGAAATAATTATTATTAATAAACAAATATTTCTATACCTGCAAAGCAATAAATTATGAAATATATATAAATATTCTGTATATAATTAAAAAATATTGAACAAAAGGATAAAGAAATAATAAAAAGAAGAGAAAAATATTGAACAAAAAAATAAAGAAATAAAGAGACAAAAAATAAATAGGACAAAAAACGCGTGCAGATTAAATCACATGTAAGGATCAGCCTAATTTTGATTGGCCAGAAAATACGATACTGTATGCACAATCATATCATGCAGATTTATTTATTTAATTATCAACAACGCGGGCATGACATAAATAAATCGTGACTGAAACTTGTATTCAATTTGTGTTCAATTTGTGTTGATAATTCTGGTAAAAAATTATTAATTTTGGCCAAATTTTGTTAAATTTGTTAAATTTGTGTTGAATTTGTGTTGAATTTGTGTTGCGTAATTTTTTATTTATCACAAGGGGATGATATTTAGTAATTGTATGTACGATGTACAAGATTTTTTTTTATGATTTTTTTAAGAAATGTACGCAAAATATTTAATCAGAATATAATTATTTTTAATTAAATTGATTAAAAAAAATTAATTTTTTTAAGAAATGTATGCGAAATATTTAAAATTCAATAGAATGTGCTAATAATAAATTGTTTTATTTTTAAATATGATATATTGATATTTATATTTAAAACAATTAAACATGTACATGATTTAATTAATATGTTTAATGATGAAAAGTGTAATAAATTAAATTTTAATTGAAACGAGAAATAAAATCAAACCAAAGAGGTATTGTTCAAATTTTATTTAAAGTGATATTTTACGACTTTCTTTCAAATTTTTACTCATTCCAAAATCAAATTATAAAAATCAAATCTAAACTAATAATGCTTCACCACACACGTTCACGTCATTCTCACTATAACGTCCATTGGAACTGGGCTATGATGGACAAACTTGTTGACATATGCCGAGACAGAAACCGCGCCTACCACAATATTAATGGTAGAAGCCACTATGATTTTTGGGACTCTGTTGCCAATAGGTTCATATGACTAATATCTATAATTTTTTTAAAAAAGAATTTAAATTCAAATTAACCAATCCATTTAATTGAATCAGAATAAATAGAATATTTCAAACGAAGGTTTCTGGGCAACAGTGCAGCCAAAAGTGGAAGAACCTCGTCAGGGATTACCATGTAAGTAAATAAATAAAATTACATTCATATAAATTAAATGTATTTATCGAATATTCAAACTGATTTTGATATTTAGAACTATGTCCTTTATCGTAATGGTAACCCTAGGCGGCGGCTGTAGACGCGTACCAGCCAAAGATATTATCGCGAATTTAGAACGAGATTTTGGGAGAGGCCGGGTAATTATACTATAATAAAATTTATAATTAATATTTACGTTCATGTTTTAAATTTGATAAATTTGATCAATTTTAGTCATGCGTGATGATCGTAGGAGAAGGAAAAACTTACCTACATATCGTAGAAGATAATTATTTTTATTTTTTTATTTATTAAGTGAGTAGCTAGGCCCAGTCCATACCAAATATCGGCTGGAGACTCACGTTTTTTTTGGGCTGTAACTGATACTGACGTCCACGCCATACAGCCTGGGTACTATTTTATAAAATAGTAGCGAACAAGTATCAAATGTGTATTTTTTTATTAAGTTATAATAAAAATTAAAATTTACTTTAATTTTAACATAAAAATTGTAAATGATAAAAAATTCGTAAATAAAAATAAATTTGTTTTCCCAAACTTAAAAAAAAGGTGTTTATATAAAAGAAAAGGTGTTTATATTATTTTTGATTATTCAATAGTATCACATGCCCCTTGTATACGTTCTACTGCATACGCAGCTTTAACGATCAAATAGTAATATTAAATTTTTGAAATATTTTAACCGTAATATTACGCAGATTTACAGTATCGTAAATTTTTGAAATATTTTAACCGTAATATTACGCAGGTTTACAATCTCGTAAATTTTCAAAATATTTTAACCGTAATATTATGCAGATTTACAATCTCGTAAATTTTCGAAATATTTTAACCGTAATATTACGCAGGTTTACAGTCTCGTAAATTTTCAAAATATTTCAACCGTAATATTACGCAGGTTTACAGTTTCGTAAATTTGCAGAATATTTTGACCGTAATATTACGCAGGTTTACAGTCTCATAAATTTTCAAAATATTTTGACCGTAATATTGCGTAAATCTTACGATATTGAAAACTTGCGTAATATTTTGACCGTAATATTGCGTAAATCTTACGATATTGAAAACTTGCGTAATATTTTGATCGTAATATCACATAAATCTTACAAAATTGTAAACTTATGTAATATTTCGAAATTTTTCGAAATATTATGCCATAAACTTTCATAAACTTACAAAATCGTAAACTTACGCAATTTTTTGCCCTATAAAATTTCCTGAAGCATGTAAAGATTCCTATATTGTGATAAAATCTGAAGGCAACTGTTTGTCAATTTCATTAACAAATGTGCTTGTCTTAGTCAAATCAGTGGGGAGAATGTGGTATCATTGTTCAAATTGAGGGTATTAGAGAGATTCATAATACTCGTAGTTGAGACTTCTATCTATAAACTATATAAGCCAATGAGTCCTTTATAAGACTCTGTTCGGTTTGGTTCAGTTTGGTTTTTGCAAAAACTGATACTGAACCAAATTGATCAGTATCGGTATTAATGATTACTGAAACTGACCAGTATCAATATTGATGATTATTGAAACTGATCGATAATTACCAAAAACTGAACTGATTTACCGATATTAAAAATTATTTTTAGTAAAAAAAAATATCGCGAAACTATTTTGGTATCTTTTTTACCAAATCAAATCATTTAAAAACGTTTCACAACATTTTTTATTTAAAGTGTTAAAAAAAACATTGCAAAATATTTTTTTATTAAATTTAACTAACAAAAACATTTTACAATGGTTTCTATTAAAGCTACAAAAAAAATGTTGTGAAACGTTTTTTTATTAAATTAATTGATAAAAAACGTTTCGCTACATTTTTTAATTAAAGCAACAAAAAAAATGTTGCGAAACATTTTTTTTATTAAATCAACTAATAAAAAATGTTTCGCTACATTTTTTAATTATAGAGATAAAAAAAACGTAGTGAAATGATTTTTTTTATTAAATTAACTGATAAAAAATGTTTTGCAACATTTTTTAACTAAAGTAACAAAAAAAACGTAGCGAAACATTTTTTTATTAAACTAACTGTTAAAAAACATTTTGCAATGTTTTTTAATTAAAGCAACAAAAAAAAATATTGTGAAACATTTTTTTTATTAAAATTAGCTCATAAAAACGTTTCGCAACATTTTTATTATAGAGAAAAAAAAAATGTAGCAAAATGTTTTTTTTATTAAATTAACTGATAAAAAATGTTTCGCAACATTTTTTAACTAAAGCAACAAAAAAAAACATTGCAAAATGTTTTTTTTATTAAAATTAACTTAAATATTTCGCAATGTATTTTTTTTATTAAATTAATTGATAAAAAATGTTTTGCAACGTTTTTTAATTAAAGTAACAAAAAAAAATGTTGCGAAACGTTTTTTTATTAAAATTAGCTAATAAAAATGTTGCACAACGTTTTTAATAAATTGACAAAAAAAATGTTGTGAAATGTTTTTTTTTATTAAAATTAACCAATAAAAACTTTTGCAACGTTTTTGTAATTATGTTGACAAAAAACCATTGCAAACAATTTTTTTTATCCAATTAACATTTCACAACGTTATTTGTTAAAATGACAAGAAAAAAGTTGTAAATGGTTATTTTTTTATTAAATTAATGAATAAAAATGTTTCACAACGTTTCTTAATTAAAGTGATAAAACACCACTGCGAAATGGTTTGTTTTATCAAAATAACTAATAAAAAATATTTCACAACGTTTTTTTATTATATTATTTAGTTAAATCAATTCAATAATTCAGTTTGGTAAATTGCAAAACCAGTACTGAAACTGCAGTTACTGAAACTGATCGGTAAATTTACTGAAAGTTTCAGTTCAGTAAACCATAAAAACTAAAAGCGCTCTAATACCGAAACTGATTAGTACAATTTGGTAATTATCAAAACTGATCAGAGCCTTAGTTCTCCATGATACAAAGCTGCTGTGAAAAAAAAAAAGTTATACTCTTATTATATGTTTGACTAAGGCAAGAATGGGTCTTTTGATAACGTCCCATTCTGGTTTAGTGAAGGTAGATAATTGACTCAGATATATTAATTTCAGATATAAAACTTTGTTAATTAAATAAACGATATGTCCAACAGAGAGCTTCTAGTCATTAGGAACTCGTTCTATATATGAATGAGTTATTATTTGGTTAAAGTTCGTGTATTCTTTGGTGAGATCCAAATACCAAGATAATGGGCTTCAGTCTGTATTTGCACAATTCTATCATCTTCATGGATACCTAATGAAACTATGGTAAGAGACCTGGGTATCGATGGATTAATGATTATGAGTTCATACTTTTTATGATTAATCTTAATATTGACGAGCTCATAAAAACTTCAGGCAATGTCCAAGGTATCCTGTATCCTATTTTTGTTAAAGTCAAGCCAGGCAGTGTTATTCATGTAAGCAAAAGCTGCTATTTTGTATGAAATATTAATTCAAATATTCAAGTCACGTAGGTTGGAGAGCCATGTGCATTTCATAATATAACTACAGTTTGGGTTATTAGTAAACGTAGTGAGAAGAAGATCATAATATATCCTCCAAAGTATATCCTCTTGATCAATTCCATTCGCTACTTGAAAAATAGGGGAAGGACTGAAAGCTGTGACGACTTAGCTTTTCTAACCTTTAAAAATATTAACAATACAATTGGTAGTATGTAAAGGTAATCCAATACGTCTGAGGACTAATGTTAAGATATAATATATATATTAAAATTAGGTTAAAAAGATTTCATATGCGCCGATCCTTGGAATTAGCTTAAATTAAGAATTTTTAATAAAAAATTAGTAAACAGTGCAAAATACGATTGTGTTACACATTCATCTTATCAATCTTATATAGAATAATCGGAAAATAAAAAAATTTTTTACAACTCATACTTAAAAATTAAAATAATAATAACTTTTTATAACCCATCAACTATTTTAAGAACTCATCTCTTTTTACACCAGTTGCAAATAAAAGTTTTATGAATACAATTGTAGTTATTTGCAGTTGTTAATGGTATTATTTATTCTCCAAAAGCTTTTTATTGATGTAAAATAATTAAATAAAGCAGCAAAAATAACTGGGTTTTGTATAAATTTGCCATCATATTTAAAGAATTTTGAAAATAAAGAAATAACCAAAATTTTCATTATCTTTTAATAATTTTTAATTTTAAAAATTGTTTTTAAAATATGGAGACAAAGAATCTTCCTTTATATCATTTACTGACGATGATTTTAAAATTCATTTAACCGACATTGAAATCTCATGATATTTAAATCTACCAGTACGAAAGCTTTGACTTTTAAATAGATGATCGTTGTTACAGAACCTTGCGAACGCCGCCTTTCTACAAAAACAATATACCTGTATCCCAATAAGCCCAGAGAACTCATCACTTACAAAAATTAAAAAAGAAGAAACATTAGAACATTTCTTAAAGTCAATTCTGATATTCTTCCCAAAGAAACAACATACCCGCGTCTCAAGGAATTCCATTTGCTGCAGATAAGTCATATTATGATCGATATACTTTTATTTTATTTTACATTTGGTAAAACTCGGTAAAACAGAATAGTAAAAGTTATATCATTAGATTCTAAACACCAATGGCCCTATGATCATTAAATAAAAGGATAATTTTTTTTAAATACACAATATATGAAAGGTACAGAATGCTTTTATAAAAGTTATTTAACAAATCGTTTTAATAATGTCAAAATATTAAATTGTGAAGTCCGGTCGTGCTTTTTGTCTAGCAACACTACAAAAAAGAAAGAAAAAAAATAAATAATTAATTAATTAAAAAAAAAACCAACGAAAAACACCACCCCAACCCTCCCTTACTTTAATTGTTCTTAATTCCAAAAGTCCGGTCATGCTTTTCGTCCGGCAACACTACAAAAAAAAAAAATTAATAATTAATTAAAAAAACAACGAAAAACACCTCCCCATCCCTCCCTTACCTTAATTGTCCTTAATTCCAAAAGTCTGGTCGTGCTTTTCGTCTGGCAACACTACAAAAAAGAAAAAAAAAGCAAATAAATAATTAATTAAAAAAAGCAAATAAATAAATAATTAATTAAACAAAAAACACCACCCAACCCTCCCTTACCTTAATTCCAATAGTCTGGTCATGCTTTTCGTCTGGCAACACTACAAAAAAGAAAAAAAAAACAAATAAATAAATAATTAATTAAAAACAACAAAAAACACCTCTCCTAACCCTCCCTTACTTTAATTCCAATAGTCCGGTCGTGTTTTTCATCTGGCAACACTACAAAAAAGAAAAAAAAATAATAATTAATTAATTAAATAAAAAAACCAACGAAAAACACCTCCCCCAACCCTCCCTTACCTTAATTCCAAAAGTTCGGTCACGTTTTTCGTCTGGCAACACTATAAAAAAAAAAAAATAATTAATTAATTAATTAAAAAAAACAACAACGAAAAACATCACCCCAACCCTCCCTTACCTTAATTCCAATAGTCCGGTCATGCTTTTCATCCGACAACACTACAAAAAAGAAAAAAAAACAAATAAATAATTAATTAAACAAAAAACACCATCCCAACCCTCCCTTACCTTAATTCCAATAGTCCGATCGTGCTTTTCGTCTGGCAACACTACAAAAAAGAAAAAACAAACAAAAAAATAAATAATTAATTAATTAAAAAAAAAACAACAAAAAACACCTCCTCCAACCCTCCCTTACCTTAATTCCAAAAATCCAGTCATGTTTTTCATCTGGCAACACTACAAAAAAGAAAAAAAAAAATAATTAATTAATTAAATAAAAAAACCAACGAAAAACACTTCCCCCAACCCTTCCTTATTTTAATTCCAAAAGTCTGGTCACGTTTTTCGTCTGGTAACACTACAAAAAAAAAAAAAAAAAATAATTAATTAATTAAAAAAAACAATAACGAAAAACACCACCCCAACCCTCCCTTACCTTAATTCCAATAGTCCGGTCATGCTTTTCGTCCGGCAATACTACAAAAAAGAAAAAAAAAAAATTATTTTTTTAAATTGTTTTTTATCTAAATGTAATAAATTCAAAAAAAAAACCTGTTTACCCAAATAATCAGATCATAATACTGGTTATACCAGTTCAAAACTAGATAAAGTGCATGTGATATATAACATATTCCTTTTTTATATCAACTCATGAGATAAGCTTATTGTAAATGGCAAGCGATATTGCCTTTTATATTATAAATAGATAATCAATGCTAGTAGTTTTGTTCAGACTTCAGATTTTTATTTTGGCAGAAGGGAAATTTTTTTTAAAAAAATATATCGTTTTTTTTAAGTGAAATTTTTTTTTTAAAAAAATAAAAAATCATTTGTTTTATGATAAGGGAATTTTTTTTTTAAAAAATAAAAAAATAATTTTTTTTTCAAAAATTATAAACCACAATTTAAATTTTTTAGTTAATGGTGTTACCTTTAGCTTCGGGATTAAATACTGTAACAGGTAAGTTTTTTTTGCTTTTATTCTCCTTTCTTTTGTCTCTTATTAACTTGTTCTTTTTTTTAGTCGTGGCTGTTTTTATCTATTTCGGAAATTCAAGGTGAGTTTTAATTTCTTCTCCTTTTTTTTTGTTTTCTTTTCATTCTTTCCCTTGTTCTTTTACTAAACTTTTTGTCTTTTTAGATGTGTACCATATGAGTAAAAATTCAAGTAAGTCTCTTACGTCTCTTCTCCTATTTTTTTATTTTTCTTTTAAGATGATATTAACCGTTTTCTTTCTTTTTTTTTCTATGGGTAGGTGTTCTGGCTTTTCTTTCATTTTTTTCCCCTTTATTTCTCTTCTTTTCGTGGTTTTTTCATTTCTTTTTTTCATTATTCCTTTCGTTTCTTCTATGATTCTTTCATTGATCTTTTGTGATTCTTTTGTTATTCCTTTCATTGATCTTTTATTCCTTTTATCATTGTTTCTTTTATTGCTTTTTTGGTTTATTTCATTGATCTTTGATTTCTTTCGTTGCTTTTTTTTGTTCTTTTCATTGATCCTTGGTTTCTTTCATTACTTTTTTCGTTTTTTTTATTGATCTTTGGTTTCTTTTCAATGATCTTTGGTTTCTTTCATTGATCTTTGACTTCTTTTGTTGCTTTTTTTTTGTTCCCTTTATTGATTTTCATTCCTCCTTTGCTTCCTTTCATTCTCTTTCATTCCTCTTATTTTTTTTTCATTTGCCATTTGCTTCTTTTATTCCTTTTATTTTTTTTTCATTCTCTTTATTCCTTTTCATTCTCTTTTATTTTCTCATTTATTTTCATTCTTTTTTTGTTTCATTCATTCTTTTTCACTATCCTTTACCTTTTTTGTTCCTAATGATGAGCACGTGACGCTTTTTTAGCAATTCAACTAGTCCAGAACGGGCCCGTGAGGCCCACCACATTTAAACTTATCGATTTTTATCGATCCTCTTAAATGATCATCATGATATTAAAGCCTTCCTCATTTCTCTTTGATCATCTTTACTTCCTTTTATCCCTTTTCATTTATCTCTTCTTTCCTTTATTTTTCCTTTGTCCTTTCTTCCTGTATTTTCCATTTTTTCTTATATATTGCAGTGCATGTGCAATTAATACAGCATTATAACATTAATATTACAGTTAAAATTATGCAATTGCGGCTTAATTTTTTTATAAAATCATGTATACAGTGTGGTGTAATTTTTTTTCTTTGAATTAAAATATAGTTTTTTTCATACAATTTCCTTTTTATTAATTTATAGTGATATTAATTATTATTCAACAAATTATTAAGTGTGAAATTGTTTTTGTAATTATAGATTTAATGATTGTGGTGTTAAAGTTTTTTTTCTTTTTTGTTTAACTAATTATTATTACTATTATATTACCAGTTACGGTATATTAAATCTAGCCGAAATTATGTTAATTCTGGCCAAAATTAAAATTGTGCTGAATTGCACTTTTTAAAAATTGTACGCATTTTTTTAGATCACTATATTGCATATCTTTAACTTTTATAATACATTGTATAATAAAATTTAACATATTTGGACGATGAAACAAATCTGCTGATATGTAAATAATATTAAAAATAACTGATAATCTGTATGTATTTAGCTGTTAGCATTTGTATATCTTTACATAATTTTTTTTTTTATAATAATGCTATATATATATAAAGTTATAAGAAAAGAATATTGGTTTTTTATTTTAAAATATTATTAATATTTCTTTTTTTTTACTTTATTAATTTTGATTGAAATTTAAACTGAAATTTGATAGTATAAATTGAATAAAAGAAGTATTAAATAGTTTTTATTAAAATATAAATTGAAATTTAAACTAGAAGGTTAAGCTATTAGTTTTTTTTTTATTTTTGAAATATTACTAATATAAAATTCTGAATAATTATAATTATGATTATATTTTACTATATTTTTAATTTTATTTTTTTTTTTAAATATATAATTTTATTAAATTAATATTATTAATTATTATAAAAAAAAAAATATATTCTTTAAAAAGAAGAATCTTTTAATTATATCAAAATCTTATAAATTTACTAATTAAAATTTGAAATAAAACTTATTATATAAATAAAATTTAACTAAAAAATATATACTTTTTTACTATTATTAATATATATAAAATATATAAAAAATAAAATATTATATTATTAATAAGGGCAGTGATATATATTAGCTAATATTTTTTTACTATAGGTGTTTACTCTTCTATCTTTAGGTAAAATATCTTGGTTACATGCAACCAACTATATTTTTAAAAATTGTGTAATCTAATATTTTTGCTTATCCTTCCATCTTCTAAAATATTAGCTAATATATGTCACTGCCCTAAATATTACTTTTTAAATTATAAAATCATAAATAATAATAAGATAATTTTTTTTATTAAAATTTTATATTTATAATTTTCAAATTAAATTCAGAATAATAATAGTAAAATTTTAAAAAATTTTAAAATATTTAATTATAATTATTTAAAACTTATTAACATTTTTTTTTTAAAAAAAAATAATTTTTAAACTAAAATTTAAATTAAAATTCTTAAATTATTCCTTCGTCTGTAATGCAGGCAAATTTGCCTGCAAATTTTTTTGGCTTAAATTACTACATAACAAATGTATTAAATATAGCAAAAATTGGCAAAATATTACACTACAAGTTTTCATCTAATGCTTCTAATTTTTGTTATAAGATTTAAGATATTTAAATTTTTGTATAATAAGCAAAATTTTCAATTAATATTTTCGCAAATATTTTGCAGGCAAATTTGCCTGCGAAGTTTTTAAATCAGTTTTTATGTTTTTACTTAAATTCTCAACAAAATATTTATCCATGAATATGTAATATACATGGCCTGGTAATTCTATATTTACGTATAAATACGTAATTCGTAATTCTGGTAATTAATTATCAGATTTTTTAAAAAATATGTAAATATGTAATTATTTACATTACATATAATTAGCGTAAATATTATTAGCTGATCCCAAGTCATGTGATCTCATTTTATAAATACATTAGAACGTACTTTTTTTTGCGAATAAAAATGCCAGAACAGACAGTTTTAGCATTTTTTTGCATTTTAATAAATAATAACGCTGTAACAGTCAGTCTGGCATTTTTTTTGACTTTATATAAAAAATGCCAAAACTGACAGTTTTGGTATTTTTTTTGCATTTTACAAATAAAAATGCCAGAACTGTCTGTTTTGGCATTTTTTTTTACTTCTTACATATAAAAACGCTAAAACTGTTAATTTTAGCATTTTTTTGCATTTTTTATATATAAAAATGCCAGAACTGTTAGTTTCAGTGTTTTTTTGTATTTTAACAAATAAAAATGCCAGTACAGTTAGACCGGTATTTTTTTTGACTTTTAACATATAAAAGGCATTTTTTTGCGTCTTTTATATATAAAAATGCCAGAATTTGTCAGTTTCAGCATTTTTTGCATTTTTTATATATAAAAATACCAGAACCGTTAGTTTTGGCATTTTTTTTGTATTTTAACAAATATAAATGCTGGTACAGTCAGACTGGCATTTTTTTGACCTTTAACATATAAAAGGCAGTTTTTTTGCGTTTTTTATATATAAAAATGCCAGAACTTGTCAGTTTTAGTATTTTTTGTGTTTTTTATATATAAAAATGCTAGAATTGTTAGTTTTGGCATTTTTTTTTGCATTTTAATGAATAAAAATATCAGTACAGTCAGTCTGGCATTTTTTTTTTGACTTTTAATATATAAAAGGTGGTTTTTTGTGTCTTTTATATATAAAAATACCAGAACTTGTTAGTTTCAGCATTTTTTGCATTTTTTTTGCATTTTAACGAATAAAAATGCCAGAACTTATCAGTTTCAACATTTTTTGCATTTTTTATATATAAAAATGCTGAAACAGTCAGTTTTGGCATTTTTTTCACATTTTTTATATATAATAATAATGTCAGAATTCAGTTTCAGCATTTTTTTGTATTTTTTACATATAAAAATGCCAGTATTATCAGTTTTAGCAGTATTTTTGCATTCAATAGTATTTACAGTAATTACATTTGACGTAATTATTTACGTTCTACATAAATAATTATGAAATATGTAATTATTTACATATTTTAATTTACAAATTACGTTTTTGGCCAAGTAATTACCAGGCCATCTATAGTATGTAAGAAGATTTGATTTGTGTAATTTATTATAAAATTGCTGCCAAATTTGCATGTAAAACTCATTGATCTATAGCAATTTCTGTAATACGCAAAATTCTATTAAATAATAACGTGACTAAATTCACAGTTTTTTTTTTACTTTTAATTCTATTTAATTATATTTTCTTAAAAAACTTTTTTTTTTAATTTTTGTGTTTACTTATTGTTAAGATATTAATTTTTTCTTAATATTAAATATTTAATTTTTTGCTCATATTTTGTTTTTATTTAAACACCTCTTTTTTACATCATTCTTGGTTAGATAATTTATTGGAATATTTTCAATAACCATTTAAATTATTTACCAAAAAAAATTTACAAGTCAAAAAAAAAAATTTTATAAATTTAAATTTTAAAAATTATGAATAATGATAATTTTAGCTTATAGGCAACTTTTATTTGCATTTATTTAGATAAAGTAAAAAATGTCATAGGCATGAAATTCAAAATTTAAACTATTCAAAAATATATAATTTGTTATGAATCACAATACACATTAAATATTTAGATAATAACTGAAAATTCAGAATTTTCACAGGCAAATATACCTGCGAGGGCCTACAGACAAAGGGATAAACTAAAAAAAAAAATATCTGTTTTTTTTTTATTTTTAAATATTATTAGTATTTTTTTTTTTAAATTTTTTTTTTTTTTAGAAATAATATTTAAATTTAAATTTAACTTTTTTTTATAAAAAAATAATTTGATTTATTATATTTTAATTACAATAATAATTCATTTTTTAAATAATAAATACAGAAAAAATTCAGTTTAAAAAAAAATAATTTTCAGTTTTTTCAGTTTTTTTTTTATTTAATATAATATATGGGGTCTTTGCAATAGAAAGGTACGAAACTCAAAAAAAAATAAAAATTTAATTAATATTAAATTTACACTTATTTTAGTATAAAAAACATAATTAGCATATAAAGTAAATTTAAAATTTTTTTTGAGTTTCGTACCTTTCTATTGCAAAGACCCCATATGATTAATTTAAATTAAATATAAATCAAAAATAATTTTATTTATAATTATTTTATCTAAATTTAAAAAAAAAAATAAAAAAAAATATTTTATTTAAATAGATTTAAATAAAAAAATATATTTTTAAAAAGTTTTTATAAAATTCTGTTTATTATTTAATAAAAAAAAAATATTTTTAAATAAATTTCAATTTAAATTTTAAGAAAAAGTAAATTTTAATTAAAAATCTAAAAATAAGTTTTTAAAAAAAAAAAAGTATTTTACTAACTTTAAATAAAAAAATTTTAAATTGTATGTAAATCAAAATTTTATATAACCTAACTTTATTATAATAATAACATATTTATAAATCCTAATATTTTTATATATATATTTTTGGATTTTAAAAAATTAAATTTATAATATTTTTTAAAAATTTATTATCTTTTTTTTTTTTTTTATAGTTAAAGAAAATGCTTTTTTTATTTGAAAAATAATAGATAAGTGAACAAATTACAAATAGATTAAACCTACCTGTTCCTTATACTAGGATTACAGATATATTCTATAACTACTATAGTCCTAGCCTATTCTTTTTAATATAATAGGAAGTCTAGTTATAAAATTATTCAAGAAATAAAGGAAATGAAAAAGAAAAAATAAAAATTCTATGACCTGATAAAACAAAAAACATTACATAAAGCAAATGCAAAGCATAATAAGAAGTTAGTATGGAATTATCTATCTATCCTTCCTAACTAAATTAAATATAATGTTCTAACAAAGCCTTTAGCCCAATTATTAAAAATTTTACATTCAACTTGAAAGACAGGTTCTTTTTTGATTAAGTGATCTTCTTGGTAAAGAGACTAGATTTAGAAGTCTTATTGCAGTTATTATTATAATTGTTAATATAAAAACCTGAAGAAGAAAAGTTAGACCTATATGGTGTCTTTGAGGACTTATCTGCATTACCAATTTTAGCAAAATTCTGAAGATTCTTAAAGTTGGGGGAGAAATAACAGCACCAAGAGATTTGTTTGTCATTCCAAAGTTGAAGGTTATTAATACATGTGGAAACATGATTCCAAGTGTTAAAATAACCTATCAACTTTCTTGAACCATCAACTTCTTTAACTATTTTGAATGATTTTATGTTACTATCCAATAAAATTTCATGAAGGTGACCATTTAGGAATGAGGAAACATCTGTCATATTGTCTGAAATGTTGTATATGACAGCTTAGAATTTTTCATGTTGTTTTCTTTTTGAAAGATTCCAGGAAGCTGAAAATCATCAAACAGAAATTCCTTTCAAGTTAACAATCAAGTTCTCTTTATTATAACATTTCAAGCACTTATGATCAGAATCAGTTTTACTCTCGCAGATAAATACTTCTTATGCATCTTGATGCTGACTGAAATAATCTTATCACATTTTACTAAATTGCCCAATAGAATATAGTTATCCCATTTCATCAGTATATATCATATACTACAAGATCTAATAATTGTACTTGTTCTTCTCCTTAAGGATAATATCTAGTAATGATAACATTTCTATTTTTAAAGGTGTTGTCTATCTCTTTCTGTTTTAATTTCTTTCTATTATCATTAAGCATCAAATTTGGTTTAGAATCTCATTTCGACTGCTTAAAAGATGTGGAAAAAGGAAAAAGTAAACTTTGATTAAAAGCAACTGTCCTTAAATCAAAAGATTGAAAGGATGTATATTCAAAAGATTCAGCGCTAAAAGTAAGTACTACTTGTTCATCTAATCTAGAAGGAGTTTATAATTGTAACGTTTTCTTCTTCTTCTTATAGGCCTTCTTTTTAACACTCTTTTTCTAAGATTTGGTTAAGAGTATAACAGGTACAAATATGTTATTGTGCAAAAGTATGGTACCTGGACTATCATTCAATAATCTGTGTAAATTTTTATCAAACTTATCAATATTAATTAACATGTCTAATTGATGTATAGGATTATCTAAATTTTTCATATCAGGAAAATATTTGTTATTGTAATCTGTTGCTTGACAAAGTTTGAAATTGATATTTAAAATTTTCTGGTTTTCTTCGTTTTAAAAAAAATGATTGATAGTAGCTAAAAATTAAGTTATGAAAGAAACGCAGTCGTCTAAGTAAATATGTTATGCCAACTTCTTTTTAGGAACAACTTGGTCCTTATAAGTGGTTAGAAATTTGATTATAGCTGATGAGTTTGTTGTTAATATTGAGTTAAAGATAGTCATTAGGTTCCTTTTGATGAGTCCTGAGATAAAATCTACTATAATATCATGAAAACAGTCAGTAAGTGAAGATTTTAAAGCAAAAATAACTGTAGTTTTAGGTGTAGAAGATGTTTCTGCTATTATTTTTGCTGGTTTTATTAGTAGAAAGCCTTTCTTTATAGTAAAAAATAAAATTTTTTGCTTTGCAAAAAATTGGTTTTACAGATCTCAAAAATTTATTATCTGTATTTTTACTTTTTAAATTAATAATATAATTTTTTACTTCTATTTTTTTATTTAATCTTTTATTTATATTTATATTATTTAATCTAATTAATGATAAATATTGCTAAAGTTATATATTGCTATAATTCATATTGTTTTATAATTTTTTAAAATCTAAAAAAAATTAAAACTGAGTAAATAGTAGAATATTATGTTACTATATTAATTAAAAAATTACAATAATTGTATAATATAAAAAAAGCAGAAGATAGTAATATTAAAAAATAATGCAGACAAAACTATTAACTTTAATAAAGTCACAGGTGCTAAAGCCCTTCCTTTAGGATCTAATAACCAGAACAAAAAACATAAATTATTCTCAGAAACTGAAAATCAGTCTATAAAGTCTGATGTAAAATCTATTATTGCAGGATTGAAAGCTTTGCTAGAACAATTAACTTAGCTTAGAAATTAGATCAGAAATGTGATGTTCTAAGGTATTTGATATGTTAGCATATTAAATTAGCTAGGTATAATCATTTATATTAGATGTATTTTGTTTTTAGAATATTTCTTTTTTGTTTTCATTTCCTTTATTTCTGGTTATTTTTTATTTTTGGTATTCTGAAAACTTTCTGCTATACAGTTGAGAGCAGACCCTAGAATACAGATGACTAGCTGAACTGGGATTGTTTCAGTCTGGAAGTAGATTAAATGGTAAGGCAGTGTTAACTACATTATCCTTATTTTTATTTAAATAAAGGTTATGTTGTCCAACGTCTTTAAACTTAAAAAAAAAAAAAAATATTAAAAAATAATGATCATAATATTTTTTTAATTATTATAACAGATTATATATTACAATAAAAAGAGAAAATATATTTACTGGTTTTAAGTAAAATAATATTAATCAATTATATAAATATATAAGAAATATAGATTAATAAGAATTTAATTGATATTTTTATATGATTATTTTAAAACTTATAATAAAAGTGATTAGATTATTTTATTAAAAGCTTTTTCAGTTAAATGATTTTTAATATCTTAAAATTTTTTTAAATATAAATAATAAGAAAAATTTCTGGCTATCATTTATAATATTTTTAAAAATATAATAGCTATTTTCTTATTTTTTTTACTTGCAATTAATATTAAATTAAGATCTTAAATAATATATATATAAATAAGATTTAATTAAAAAAATTTTATTATATTTTTTTAATATTAGAATTATATTAATATCAGCCAATTATTAAATAAAAAAATAAATTTACTAAGTATTATTATCAAAAAAAAAAAAGATTTTTATAGTCTTTTTGCCAAATTTATATAATTTGAAATCCTATCTATTTAAAAATTTTTTAAATTATTTAAAATTATCAAAGATACTATAAATAAAAAAAATAAAAGCTAATTAAATATTTTACAATTTAGAATATAATATCTAATTAAATAATATCTTTTAGTAATAAATTAATGGTATGGTTTTTAATATTATTATATATTTTCTTTTTAATTGGTATAAAAAATAATATTTTACTAATATTAATTATATAAATAAAAGAATTTTTCATCTGTTTTATTTATTTAAATTTTTTATTATCATTAAAATCCCTTATACTTTGTAATAAATACATTTAATTACATTTAAAATACTATGATTTTAGTTACAATAAATAGGTTTAATTGATTATATATATACTAATTTTATGATTTTTTTTTTTACAATAAATTTTAAGTATAATCAATTTTTTTTTTTTTGGTGATGAAATCATATATACATTTATTAGATTAGATAGTATAATCAATTATTTAAACTAATATATATATATATTATATATAATTTTTTAAAATCTTATTCTATAATTTAAAATACAATTTTAATGATTTTAAATAACATATATTAGTTTTAAATATATTAATAATGAAATTTTTTTTTTTTTAAAAAAAAAAAAAATTATAATCAACAACTTATAATAAATTGGTGGCTGTTTAAAGTACTTTTTTCAATTTTTTAAGTATATTAAATCTAATTATAAATATATATTAAAGAATTGCTACTATATTATTAATTATTAAATGTAGATTATGATGATGGTTGTTTATCATTATTTTGTGAATTTTTATTCTTCTTAGTAGCCTCTGCCATTTCCATATCAATTCTTTCTTTTGCTCTCATTACTTTTGATTGTATATAAAATGATCCACCAGATGATGTGTCATTTACTTTAAATAAATGCTCATAATTCTGAATTTTAGCAAAAACAAAATTTAATTATAAAATAATTTTTCTTTACACTAAATACAAAACTTTAAATAGTTAAATACCTTTGCAAAAGTTGAAACATCAAAATTATCTTTTTTGAGATTTAATATTTTATATGCTTCTTCTATTGTCATTCCTGTTTGTCTTGTTAAAGAATCTTTTCCCAATCGTCCGGCCGACCCAACTGCTCCCCCACCCGCCGCGTCTAATTAAATAGGTAGATTTAGACTAGGTTAAAAAAGGATTTAAACTAATAAGACACACTTACTTGCTACAGCTTGTTTATACGCTTCAACAAAGGCTTTGCCTAAAATCTGCGTTCCTAAAACGATAACTTGCGCTATTACTCTTGCTGACTAATAATAAAAGATCAGTAAGTACAACATAGGATATTTAAAATCCAAAAATTTGCACAAATAAATAAGAAAATTGTAAAACCATTTGATATGATTTACTTATTTATGTTTCTTATTTTCAAAAAAAAAAAAAATTTTTTTTTTTAAAAAAAAAAAAAATAATTGATCTAAAAATGTTATAATCAAAAAAATCACATCAAAAATCACGTTTCATTAAATGCAATGTGACCGATCTTTTGTCCAACAGAGTAACATATAGAATACAGTTCTTATTCCTATTTTTTCCTTCAGTATGGATCAAATTCCTGTTTTCGTTTGTCAACGCTGTAAACATCCATTGAGAATCGATGATTCGTTAGCAGATCTAAGTGCAGCTTCTGTGGATCTCCTGTTAGGTATAATATAGGTTTTATTTTTTTGTTTACATACATTAGTTCTCACCTTCTATTGTTTTTTAATATTTAGCGCCTCTTCCAGAAGAAAGTACTCCAACTTCACCAATATCTGAAAAGACAGGGATTAGGGCCTCTAAACAAACTATTTTTAACGACATTGATGAGGATGATAATGAACTTCTAGCGTCAAGATCAAACCAAAGATCTATTTCTTCCTCAAAGAATTCTTCTGGACTTTCACGTCCTCCTAATGGAGGCATTAGTAACAAAGAGTCATTCTTGGCACCCTCAGAATCATATGTAGTTTTATCACGTTCACAAGTCACGTCACATTCTAATAATAATTTATCGCTGGAACGTGGCCCACTTAATGGAAATGATGAAAAAAAAGCAGATTGGAGTCATAGAATCAAAGTCGCAAATCGATTATTTGACATTATGTCTTCAAGATCAGAAATTGAACATCCCATGTGTTATGAATGTACTGATATACTTATAGATAGCTTGAAGAAACAGTTATCTGATGCTTCTAAGGAAAGAGATTGTTATATAGATTTCCTTAAGAAGGTTAACGAAAGCGTAATAAGTGATTCCGAAAAAATTAGTTTACAAAAAGAAATTCAAGAGGCAAGACTTTGGTAGCAGATTACCTATTTTAGAAAATTTTAAATCTTTTCAGTTTAATTTTATTAATTAATATTTTATTACTTTACTGACATTTATTTGTGTATATTTTTAGATAAAATCTAATGAATTAGCTGCTATCAAAAAGTTAAAGGATATAGAGAATGAAAGTAATGCATTGAAAAAAGAATTAGCGGCATTGGAAGAAGAAGAAAAAGAACTTGATAGACTTGAAGAAAGGTGTTTATTATATCTTAGATATTGCATTTTGTTATCTGATTGATCTACGTTTATTAATTTATTTAATTTTAGCTATTGGCAGGAGTTCAATGACTTTCATATTCAGATACAAACATTTCAAAATGAAAGAGATAGTGTCAATCTAAAGTATGATTATGATGCCAAACAATTAGAGAAGCTCCAAAAAGCCAATGTTTATAATGATACATTTTGTATTGGAATAGATGGTCCTTTTGGTACAATAAATGGATTTCGGTTAGGCAAATTACCTAATGTACCGGTAATAATAATAATTGGATAGTTTTTAGGCTAATGAAACATCATGATATTTGGCAAATGTTCGTTAATTCCTTTAATATAATTTGATATAGGTTGAATGGAGTGAGATTAATGCCGCTTGGGGTCAAACACTTTTGTTACTCTCAACAATTGCAAATAAACTTAATTTTACATTTCAAACGTAAAAGATTTCTCTTATTCTCTTTATTTTTCTTACTTATAATGTGATTACGAAATTTAATTTTTTATTTTATTTTATTTTAGCTATCGGCTAGTCCCTTTAGGCTCTTTTTCTAGTATTGAAAAGATTGACGGAAATGTAAAATATGAACTGTAAGTTTTTAGATTTATATTCGCTTATTTTTATGACTTTATTATTAATTAGTATTTTTTAACTTGTAGTTATGGATCAAGCGATTTTTCAATAAAGACGCCACTTTTGTTTAATCGTTTTAGCAACGGAATGGTAGCCTACTTAAATTGTTTGCAGCAACTGGGAGATTACGCCGAACAACAGGACCTTAAATTGAAATTACCATTTCGGTAAAGTTTATATATATATATATATATATCAAATTTTACTTTGTTGCTTCAACTAATTTAACTTATTTTACTTTGATAATATATAGTATTCACAAAGACAAAATTCATAATGTATCAATTAAATATAAAAGTGATCATGAACAATGGACAAAGGCTCTTAAGTTTACTTTAACTAATACTAAATACATTTTAGCATATGCTTCATCATCGAATCATGATTGGAGTAATGAACAAAAAAATATTGTAGGATCATCTAGATAATTTGAATATTATCTCTTTCTTTTGTATATCTTAAGCTTGTTTTTATTTTTTTAGTAATTAATTATAAGTTGAGTTCATGTTATAATACCGTAATACGAATATATAACTTCATTAATAGTAATAAATAAATTTAGACACTTTCATTGTCAAGTGAGAATTTATTAGGAGATTGATTCGATACTTTTTTTTTTTTTCACCGAAACTCTTTCAAGAAAAAAGTGATTTTTTGTTAATCAAAAAAAAACGTGAAATAAATAAATAAATGAATAAATAAAACAATCGATTTAAAATAATAAATTATTAAATAAATAAGTAAAAAATAATTAGACATATATATATATATATAAATGAGATTGAATAAATTTTTTTTTTTTTTTTTTTTTTTATAAATATAATATTACAAAATTTTTTACTTTTATATTGTCTTTTAAAAAAAAAAAATGATGAGATTAATACAAGATCATATAAGATTATAAATTGTTTTGGGGGTGTGTGTGAACTAAAATGAATTAGATTTTTCTGTAGAAAATAAAAAAAAAGTAAAAAAGGAGTTAAGAATAAAATACTAGATAAATAATAGATGGATTAATATATATAAATGTCCGGTTTCTAAACAGAGATGCCATAAAATTTTATCCCCTCCTTTCTAATAATATTAATCCCAAAAAAATTGAGATATAATTAGAGCAATAAAAATCGAATCATATATTAATATATATATATTTTTTTCCAGTTGTGTACGTTACAGTAAAACACAACAGCCGGTGGAAACATTTTCACGTGACAAAAGTGCAGCCCTTGATGCAGCTTCAAAAACATTATCAACATTTTCTCCAGTCAATGCTGAACATTCTAAATATTTTCGAGCACCTATTTGTTTTGCTATTACATCAGCCTATAAAAAAAAATATGTTACAGATGAGTTTCTTAGAATATTTCGTTTATGATATTTAAACATACCTGTTTAGGATCGACAAAGGAAATGCCTTTATTTTGCATTTCTGCAATTCTAGCTTCGTCATCTCTTAAGTCTTTCTTTAAACCTACTAAGATGACGGGAACACCTGGACAAAGAGAATTGACTTCATCAATCCACTATATTGGATATTATTATAAAAACAATAATTTAGTTATATATTAAATTTTCTTCTTTTCTTTTCTTTTTGTTACATAAATAATTATCTTCACCTTTGCAGACACATTCTCAAAAGAATCGGGTATATCTACCGCAAAGGCGATCAAAATAACATGAGCTTTAGAATAAGAAAGAGGTCTAAGACGCTAGAAAGCAACAACAATAATAAAATTAGTTTTGATGAATTATCACTATTTTATAATACTGATCTAATTTTAATTTAAATCGAAAATTAATTATTAAATTGTACTAACCTCATATTCTTCTTGTCCCCTATATCATAAATTAAGGAATAAAACCAATATAAATAATGATATTATTTGAAATATTTTATTTAAACCTTTTAACTTACGCAGTATCCCATAACGCCAATTGTACAGGTTTTCCGTCAATTTTAAGGTCTGTCACATGATTTTCGAACACAGTTGGTTCCTATTAAAACAAAATAAGACGTAGACAAAAAGTTTTTTTTTTAGAGATCATGTTGACAATACGTATATTAAAGTTACAATCACCTTGTTAGTGGTTGGTGTAGTATATAATGTATGACTAGATCTATACTTACGTATTCCTAGATCAAATGATAATAAGAATTTAGTTATAAAACTTAAGGTAAATAACCGGTTTCAAGTGTGCGCCGAAGCAAGTAATACTAAAAAAAGTATATAACATACCTTTGGAAAGTACCCTAACGTAAAAACGGATAACAGCGAAGTTTTACCACAGGCACCGTCTCCAACAATAACTAATTTACGTCGAATGACGTCTTTTTTTGAAGAACTTGAAGCCATTTTGATTTTATATGAGAAAATGAAAATTGGAAAACAATAAAAAAAAAATTTTTTTATGTAGTATTGTTTTTAATTTTTACAAGAAAGAAAGGAAAAATGGAGCTAATACGGAGAAGAGAGTCCAAGTCTAAGAAAATTTCGGAGCCGAGCATTTGGGGGGGGCAACTAGTAAAAATAATGGATTTGTTATTGGCGGCTTTGTATCACAAACAATATTTCATTCTTGTCGGACGTCGTTTTTTTTTTTGTCGTTTTAAGGAAAAAACGTGGCTTAACGACCCGAAGGGGAATTATCAGGGAACAAATTTATTAGAAATCAACTAAAAAATTTAATGATGCATGGAATAAATAACGGGAAATGGTTTTGGAATATATCAAAATTAGTATAGGTTTCCATATACAGGAATTTGCATAATAGCCAACAGATAACATCATTGAAAAAAATAAAAGAAAAAGAAAGAAAGCTTGGCAGAATTTTCTCATCGTACCACATTTGTAAAATTAATTCCTTCACAGGAAGTTTTTATTTACTCACATCGCGGATAATCCATATATATTTTTATTTTTACAACACCTGAACGGTTGGACCACCAAAATTATTTAAGTGATACTGTGCCTTCATTGTCTCTATTAATAAGTAAACAAAGTTTTTTTAGAACTCGAAGATCCCTTGCATTTACGCCACTTATTCAAGCTTAACTTTGAAAGGAAAAACTGAATTGAGGTAGATCATGTGTCATATTTATGTCATATATAGAAAGACTTCCAAACGCTTAAAGTAAAAAAAAAAAAAAAAAGTGTTTCATGATTAACCGATCCTCAGGAATGATATGTTTATTTTTAGTAACATACTAAATTCAGATAATAAGAATTAATATTAATTTATTATTTGATAGTATTTTAATAATGTTTATCAAATCATTAATATAATTTTGATTACACACAACTTTTCTCTAAAGAAAAATTAAATCAAAAAAGAAATAAACGGTTTTAAAAAAAGTAAATCTTAAAATAAAATCCATTTTTATTTTCGATTTTCCAAGCTTTTTTGGTTTCTGTTTTTAAAACGTTCTATAAAAAACGCGATTTTCATACAACAGAAAAGTAATTTTCTTCCTTTTTTTAAAGTTATAGGATCAAATCGATCTAAAAAATCAATGACTGTTGAATTTAAATTTGTTATTTTTATTATTCTCTTTAAGTTTCTTTATAGTAAGAATTAACGGTTTTGAACCAATTAATCGGATTTACATTCAAAACTTCAGTTTCAAATATGTTTTGTAAGTGAACTGATTCAATCTTCAATAAAATTTGATTATCCTTGGCATCTACTGTAATTGAATTTATGTCACAAATTTCTTAATTAAAAAGACCATTATCCATCCATAATTATTATCATCATGCATTTTCATTGGTAGTATAAACCAAGTTATTGTTCCAAATATCTGATTATGCAGATGCTTCTTTGTCCAATAGAGAACGAATCTCACTCCAGTAGATTTATCGACACAGCCAAGAATCTAAATATAGGTAATAATCAATATTATTCTCTATAGACTGAAATTCACTAACTTTGCACTCCGTTGTTGCATTTAATTTGCAATCTAACTTTTTTTTTTAAAAAAAAAATCATAATATGAAGTACAATTATCAATTATCATGAATCATTACGTGCTTATGATATTAGAGCTGACCACCTTCCACATGGTGATGCATGTATAGCACAGGCAAGATCTATTCACAAGAAAAGTCAATACGGTTTGATGCTTCTAATAATATTATTTAAATAATAATAATAAAATAGTAAAAAAAAAAAAGAAGCAAAACCCTTCGACAGATACGCTTAGTAGACGTTTAAAGATTCTTTCAAGCAATATCACAAAAGTTTAATTAGCTGTTATTAAACACACGTAAGCGTGCATTGCCGCAGTAATGTCTTGTCTTGACAGTCTTGTCATACGGTAGATCGGGTAGAGTAGGGTGATCCCGGAAATTACCGATTTCCTAAAAGTTGAAAATGTCTACTGTACTTCGTCTATACCTACTATCTGTTATTAAAAATCAATGTTTATACCGCTATACCGTTTATACGCGTTTATTTCGTGGAATAAAACTGAATTCAAATAGATAAAACTGTGCTATTTTTATTATTTATTGTTTTTTTTTTTAAAAAAAAAAAATATTGTACGTATACGTATTTATCGTAGATAAATTAACTGAAAAAGAAAAAGTGAATTATTTAAATAAAATCATCAATTACATCAATTATACATTCACTAATTTAATCAAATTAAATAAAAAAATTTTTTTTTCTTCTTCTTTCTGAAGTTATTGTCACCTTTCTTTTATTGGATAACGCGGTACAATTCACCGAATTCACGCGACAGAAATGGCAAGATCATCTCGATATGCTCGGAGACGGCAAACTCGGCGAGCTGGTACAACAATTACAACAACTAAAGCAAATACACGTGTTGGACGACAAAATGCACAACAAACGCGTGTTCGAAGAAGTCAAACTCAACAAACTTCTAGTACCACTCGAGAAACAAACGTTCAAAGAATGCCAAGACGAGGATATGTTCAACTACAACTTGAAGATATTAGACTTCAAAGGGCATTAGATAATGACGTTCTTTGTCGACTAAGATCGCCACCAACAATAACGGATCAAAGAGTATTTCTACTTAAACAAAATGAACCGGAAGAATTACCGAATATTGCAATGTCAATACATAATATCGAAATTGCTTGGATATTCTTTGATACTTGTGCTTATTTCTTTAAAGATAATGTACATGAAGCTAAAGATTTTATTTTATCTGTATTGACTGTTGATATCATGAATCAACTTTGGGGTAATATAGGTTATGAAGAATCTTATGGTAGGACTTTATTGATGTATATACTGTATATACATTTTTTTTCATTTTGATATTAATAATGGCTTGCTTCTTTTTAACAGAAGTATATATTGTTGGATGTTTTTTTTCTCGAGTTTTATCTGAATTTAGGGCGGTTATATTACCCCATATCATTCAAACTTTGGAAGAAATTGGTTACTTAGGGCTTGGAGGGAGAGTGTACGTGGAAGGAAATAATTTGGTTTACAAAAACAAGATAGTATCTTAGCAGTAACATTAAACTCACGAATGCACTTTTAATTGCAATTTATCATTTGATGTTACCCACAAATAATAAATATCTATGAATTAAATAGTGTTATAATTGTACCTAACGGAAATAATTATCAATACCCATCTATGAAACATTATTTTATTTTTTTATTTTAATGTTTTTTTTTTTTGTTTTTTTTTTTTTTTTTTTTTTTTTTTTTTACTTTTTTTTTTTTAAATAATTATGAATTTATTTAACTTTTTTGATACCAGCTTGAACATCTTGTTCTTGTATAGCAAATAAAAAAAAAAATAAATAAATAAGTGAATAACCTAATAACAAACTAGATTTTTTTAATAATTTAATAACTTACCTATACCATTTATGCGAGCCTTTAATTCGAGATCTTCTATGTGAAGAGAATCCTTAATCATATAAAGTAGGTTTATAAATAAATAAATAGTTGAGTCTAATAAAATAAAAGATATTTAATATTAAAATTTAATTACATATAATTGACGAACTTCACTCCTTAATTCTTTAATTTGGTCTATTGTAGCAGCACTCATTTGAAGAGCTTTCAATTCCAATTCGATTCTTTCAATTTTTTGAGTATAATCACGAACCTATTTATAAAAGTATATTATTATTTTATTCTCAAAGTTTGGATTAAATTTTTTTATTGTACCTTGTTTGTGGACTTTTGAAGTTCTTCAACAGAACTCAATAAAAGTTTAGATGCTGTATTATATTCATCAAAAAGATAATGATATCCTGCACCTCCTGCAACAGTTAAACCCACTAAAAACCCAATTAGACTTTAAAAACACATTGAAAAAAAAAAAAAAAATAAAAAATAAAAAAAAGCAAAAGTAAATATGAAGTAAACTAGCGCGAAATTACTCTTATACAATATTTACCCCCCACGGAACCCGCCGATAGGTTTTCTCGTTGGCTGTACAGATGTTCCTATCTTTGTTGAACTACTACTTTCTTGAGCAGTTGCATCTCTAGCGATACTTGTACTAGTAAAACTTCTTTTCATTAATTGACCTCGAAAATTCAATAATTTTGAGCCTCCACTTAGTAAATAACTTATTCGTATAAAAGCCTGCATTACTTAAATAAAATGTTATTTAACGAATAAATTGCTCCTTTTTTTTCAAAAAAAAAAAAAAAAAGTTGATGTTCAGTATATCACAAAAAAAAAAAAAACTTTTTATCTCGATTATCATAATTTTGAATAATCGATGTCACGTGGAATTTAGCCATGTGACTTTTAAAAGCAGTACTTTTATTGAAATATAATTGTGTTGTCAATATGTACGTCTAAAAATACACTAATATAAATAACAGAAGCGTCTCTTGTAATTAATTACACTGTATCAAATGAGTTTTTTTTTTTGAAAGATGAAGTCTGGGCTTTCACCTATGATTTTATAAATTTTATATAGTAAAATATATATAAATATATTAAAAGTGATAATAAATCTCCCCTAAATAGTTTTACACTTGATCTGCAGTTGATGCAAAACCACTATCAACACCCGGTTCAAGGAGTGCAGCATGACCTAAGATCAAAGTTGCTGAAGCTCCAACAATCCAAAATACGGTTGAGCCAGCCGAAGATATCCATAATAGAGGAATAGAAATTATGATAAGTCCACTATACAATTGTTTTTGAGTTAAAACATATTGACCAAAGACAAGTGGTTGATCTGGAGGCAATTTACGAATGAAATTTAATCCAAACATAATGAAACCAATAGTAAGGAGAAGGTACAAGTTTTTAATCCTATAATTAAAATTAGATTCTCAAAAATTGTTATAAACGATTAAACATTTTTCGTCTAAAAATCAAACAAAAATACTTACAAACAATAAATCAACAATCCTAGAATGATTACAATATAGTTCGACTGAAAGTGCGTTAAGTTATAAGAAAAACGTTGGGCAATATCTGAATAAAAAAAACGTTATTCTTTAGTTTCTTAAAAAAAAAAATGACTCGTTTTTTTCTTAATAAACAGATTATTACGAACCTCCCATGCCTTTTGGCTTAGAAAATCTATCTTTATCGAAAAACTCATTGAAAGGACGTATATTTCCTAACCTTTCGGATCTAAACCGGCTAATTCTTTCAGGGGAAATAGGTAAAGATTCAGAAAAACTTGCCGGCATACTTGGCATATTTGGCATATTTGGAAAACTTGGAATACTTGTATTACTCATTTTCTTCTATTATCTTAAATAATTAAGGAATATAAGAAATACTGAAAAAAAAAAACTGAGGAAGAAATTGAAGTATTTTAAAACTCCAATTCCATATTTATACTCATACATGTCACAAAGGCATGTGTTGCGTCTTGTGTCTTGTGCGTATAATTAATCATGTATTACATATAGCTCATTCAGTCATTTAATCAAAAAAACCGGCAAGGAACTGCCCAGAGTTACACCACATAATTGTTTATTGACAATGTGAGAATATTATGACAATGACTTTTTACGAACAAAGTCGGGAATTGGATAAATTAATTGCGCAGAATACGTGGCGTTAAATTTCTCCTATTTTTACTAGCCAATCAATGTTTAGGGGTGCTTCATTTGCCCGTATTGCCAAAATTTTTTTTTTTACAAGAAATCTAATTTAAAAAAATTGAATAATATAAAATTAAATTATATCAAATATTCAAGATTGAAGATTTAAACCATTTAATGTATACTAAAGTAAACTAGTGTAAAACTGCAGTCGACCTTTTATAGCGATTTTGATATAACGATTTTCACAATACAACGAATCTTCAGCGTGGTACAAAGATTTTACAGATAAATTTTAATATGTTGGATTCCATGAAATTTTTATCAAATAAGCAATTTTACTATTATAATCCATTTTATAAAAGATGGATGATTTATATTTCGCAGTCTCCTTTGCTCTCATGTTCATGACATTTTACAAATATATTTGATTTTCCATTACACCGAATAATTCGTTATAGTATTAACGAATTTTCTTATAACGAAGGCTTGATCTGCCTGGACGCCTACTTCGTTATATTGAGGGCCGACTGTAAATAAAAAATATTTTATGCAATATTATATAATTACAGTTCACCCTCACTATAGTGAATCTCACGGGCTGGAGATTAAAATTCGTTATAGTGAGAGAATTCGCTATACTGAGGGTCATTTTATTAATAATATGAAAAATCTGTATCTGAACCTTTCTTCGTTATGGCAGGGTATTCACTATATAAAAATTTGTTATAGAGAGGGTGAACTGTATAAACCAATTTGTAATTTTACTAGTTTACTTCTTTTATTTTAAAATTTATTTCTTGTTTAAAATCCTGATTTTCGGTTTAATTAGTATTTGTTTTTTTTTTAATATAAAATATTATGAAACTAAACTTGTATATAGCAGGGTAATACCATCTTTAAATATAAATGAAAATACCTAATATTTTTAATTATAAATAGTAGATCACAATTTATTCAGAAAACATTTAAATAAAAATTTTCAAAATTTCAAAGGTTTATTAATTCTTGGTTTATAATTTTAATTTGTTGTAATTTTAAATTACTCATATGATTTGACGCGTATCACGTAGCGCGTTGCGTCTCAAGATTTGATTGGCTGAAATATGTAATCTTTTCAGTAAAATATTATGGACGAGAAAAAGAAAGTTTATTCCTTTAAAGAATAATAGTTAGATTTCCTTGAACTGACGTCAATAGCTTCTTCGACTTCAAGAATTCGATCCTTTAGATAAACTAAATATATACACAAAACTAATCTGCTTGTATCGGAAATAGATTATTGTTTTACGACTAATATTCAATCCAATTTTATTCTTCGCAGGATATATTTGTAGATAATTAAGTAATATTCTTTTTTTTTTTTTGATAGATATAATTAGTAGATTTTTATTATTAATTTGATAATAATTATATCGATTAATTACGTATCAAATCACGCAGAATGAAGCAATCGGAAATAATTTGACACAAATCCAAGATAGCCATTCACCTTTTCCAATCAAAAAAAATATTTCTAATGGTGCACAAAGAAATCGATAAAGCTACAATCAAGCATACAAGCCTCCTATAGGTCAACATAACAACCTGTTTGATAACGACTTTTACGACTACAGTCGACCTAGTTCACCTACAATGAATAACCCAAATCAAATATATATAACAGCTAATACTGAACTAAACGATGAGGAAGTCAATAAAGTGTGTATTTATTTTAATTGAAGTAAATTTAATTATGTTTTTTCCTACTTTATAATTTAATTCATTTTATAGTGAGGAAGAATAAGAATTCAATGTTAAGTGTATATCATGCTTAAGAATTCTGGTGCCCGGATGATTCCTGAAGCCAATATTTGATGACGCTAATGTTCCTCCGAATAGAGATGATACAGATGATGAATTTGAATGATACCACTCAATGTTGAAAAACTCATTTCATTTTGTTTGGACTTTAAGATGGACTTGAAGAACTCAATGCTATGAAAGGTCAGATTCAACTCGAAAAGGTTACGCAATTTTGGCTTATTGAGATTATGATATACCAAATACACAAGAATATAAATTATATTTCTTTTTTAAAAATTCGAAGGAAGAATTGAACGACATAAGATTGCTGGATTCTTGAAATAATTCAAAGAGAAAGATAAGAGTAGAAAAACGAATATAGCAGCGAGAAGGTATACTTTATACGAAAATATTCTTTATTATATTTGCATATAGGGAGAATCACTACATAAAAAGATTGTTGATATACAAAATCTTCTAAACGTAAGGTGACAAATTACAAGCTGCATATTGATTGGATGAAAAGACGCCAAACAGAACAAGAAATTATAAAATGAAATTTTTCGCATCGATCGAGAAAATACGATCTGATTCATATGAAATAGAAATATTAATCAAGTAAATTTAAATGCACGCTGTCTTCTTCAACTAATAATTAAATTGGTCCTTTTTTTTAGGAAATGCAAAATAGATCAAAACTAGTATTTTTGGAATATGGTACAGTTCCAAATAATCAGAAATTATAATTCCCAACTAATTCTCTTGATCAATTTCAGCCTCAATCATCCATCGCTGGTGAGTAATGCTGGGCACGAATCATGTTGATAATTATGCTCAAGGGAACCAATTCAATGAAAATTATTATGATAAGATGGATGAATTGGAATATTTGCCTTAAGATAATAGGTGTGATAAAGAAAATATTTTTGAAGATCCTCTTTAAAAAAGGAATTGAACATTCTAATAGTATCTGTGTACGTCCGCATTCTAGTGGAATACGTTTGATATTGATGTGAAATGGAACAATAAATGAAGTTTAATTAGATGGTAGCGTGGTTGTTCAACGGTTTGTTAATTGGGATATTAAGGAAGGAATTACGTAATTAAATATTTGATATATGATTTGACACGGTTTTAGCACATTTCTTTTAATATAAATCAATCCAAATGAAAAGATAACTTATTATTATACCAATGGAATAAACTATACAATTTATGTGAATGGAGAGAGATCACTAAATTTCCTACTGGCCAAATTAAACGTTAAGAATGTTAACGAAATCATTATCTAGATCAAGATGCAAATATATTTTCACACGTAGGAAAAAAAGTAAACGTGCGTCATAATTTTCGATTGATCGTCAGTAGATCAAATTTGGTATAGTTAATAATTTAACATGTGAATATCCCATTACAAATTGACAAGTGTCTGTTACCTCCCTATTACTTCATATGACTTTTTTTTTTAAACTTTAAATTCTCCCTATTTAATGAACGAAACTTGATAAATTTCGGATTTTTGTGATTTGAAAAGTCGTATAGTAAATATGTTTATCATTAACTGGTTTTTTGATGTTTTGGCGCAATTGGGTATGTAAGAGTTAATAATTCAAACGATTTTTTAGTAATTCTTTTTCACTTTTCATCACATTTCACAAAAAACCTACTTTCTTTTTAATAGGACTTGTTAATAAAAATGCGAAGATTTTATTCTTGGGGTTAGACAATGCTGGAAAGACGACTCTACTGCATATGTTAAAAAATGATCGTTTAGCTACATTGCAGCCAACGCTACATCCCAGTAAGTGAATTATTGGTGAGGCTGTGTAATAAATGGTCATTGGGAATGTAATTTAATGAATTTAATCGAATCGGCTAATTCTTTTATTCTTAAATAATATAGCCTCAGAAGAACTATCCATAGGTAATGTCCGTTTCACAACTTATGACCTTGGTGGGCATCAACAAGGTAAATATATTTGCATAATTTGCATATAACACAACTAATTACGGTAAATACAAGTAAATACTATTTATTCTCAAAATTATTGATTTTTTATAATTTAGCTCGCCGTCTTTGGAAAGATTATTTCCCAGAAGTGTCTGGTATCGTGTTTATGGTCGATGCCGTAGACCGTGAACGATTTGCAGAAAGTAAGACTGAATTAGATGTAAGTGAATATACTACTCAATTAATTAGGTTTGATTTCCTTGTACTAACAAGATTTGATTTATAGGCCCTTCTTTCTATTGAAGAACTCTCAACCGTGCCTTTCCTAATTCTGGGAAATAAAATTGATGCACTTGGTGCGGTATCCGAAGAAGAATTGAGACACGCACTTGGATTGTATCAAACAACTGGAAAGGTTAATATTTATTTCTCAAGGGTATTCGTAATACTTTGTACTAATATTCATGTGTAATTAGGGTAAAGTCATGTTAAAAGATATTCGTCCTATTGAAGTTTTCATGTGTTCCGTTGTTATGCGACAAGGATATGGTGATGGTATGTATGGAAATTTTATATTGTATATTAATTTCTTATATTTCTAAAAAAAATTCGATCTTTTTCCTTTTAGGTTTCCGTTGGATATCTCAATATATGTAAAGCATAATTGTCTTATTACTATAATCAGTGCCACTAGACTAAACGGTACTATTGTAGTAAATCTTCCCATTTAGCATTCACACATAGGTATCTTTTATTCGGTCATTAATAGCATACATGCGTAAAAATTTTTTTAATTCCTCTCTAAAGAACTTTTAATATCATTTATTCTGCTAATGAAGAAATACTATTTGTAAACAGTTTAATATTTTTAAAAACTTTAATAAAACTTAAATAATTTTTTTTTTCTCGATTATTAGTTAAAACTTTATTACTGCAAATCCTTAGGAATTATTCATTACATCATCAATATAATTAATAATACTACTACAATAATTTATTTCATGAATCCACATGTGATAACAATAAATTATTCATTAGTTTCTTTTTTTTTTAAAAAAAAAAAAATTATCTTATCCAACTTTGTGGATATACTTGACCATAAACTTTCAAATATTCAGTACGTAAAGGAATCCTAGGATCTTTACCAAATTTTCCACCAATCACAAGTAATCCAGCAGTTAATAAACCAACTGAAACAGCAGCTATCCCATGCCTTAAAACACGATCTTTTTTTGTAGCTTCAGCTTGAAGTTTTTCCCTATTTTTTTTGAACAAAAAACCTCTCAATACTCTGTAAGCAACCGGAGCTCCGCTAGTAATATGATAAGCAGTTAAACCAATTAAAGCAGTTAACGCAAGATATGAAGAGCGTGGCCAATTTCGAAGACTAAGTGTAACATAAGTAGCGTTAATTAAAGAAGAATCACCAAGACATCGTTTGGGTAAAATACGATTAATATAAGCATGACCGAATACAACAGGAATTAAAATATAACCAATTGTATGATGGTTTGGAAGTAACGAACTCAACGCTCTTGTTATATAAGAACCAGTGACGGTGGTAGTAGTTTTGGTCGTAATTTTCTGTCTTAAAACATTTCCTTGGTTATCCTTTTCATCCGTAGTAGTTTTTTCTACTTTTTCATGTACTGTTCCTGCAAGTTTCCTTTCATCTTGTTTTTTATATTTCCAATAAATTTTAATACAACGTTTTGCTATACCGGCGCCAACATGTCCAATTAATGCTCCAAATACTACTAACGGTTCTAAGAATTTATTTTGATAATAAACTCTACCAAATACAATCGTTCTATTTGTCAAATCTATACCGCCGACAAGAGATAAGGCTGGTGCACTCAAATGAGTTGCAAGAAAAGTGCCAAAAACTACGGCGGTTCCTGTTTGAATTATTGTCAGACACACATATACTTTTGGTACAGTAATACGAACAGGAGATCCGTTTCCACTACTTTCATTCTCATTTGAACTTGGTTTAGATTGTGACATTATGTTATTATAATAAATTAAACGAAAGGAAAGAACAAAGTTGGAACATAATAATATTTTTTTTTTTGAATTCAGGGATGTTTAAGTAGTACATTCTTATTTTGTGCGCATATCGGCGTCAAATTAAATCTAATTTTGATTATCTTTAATCGATGATAAGTTTTAAATCACATGACAATCGTTTTTAAAAACAACAAAGTCGCGTCTCTTTCGGAAAATTTTATCGGCCAAACCGGAACTTTCTCTTCGAATGAAGCTTTTCAAACTGCGCAAATTACATAATATTTTATGTGCTCGGTTACTATTATACTTCAATCGTGTATCAGTGTATCACCTAAACATTTATACATAGCTATATTAAACGTTAAACGCTAACAGTTTTAATTTTGTAATTAGGGGTCTCGCAAATCTCGTTTGTTTTGTATATCTTGATATCTTCATTCATTATTTTTTACGTCAAAAATTCAGTATTTCATTAACAAAAAAGACATTTTTTAATTGCACATCCGGGAATTATTCCCGCGGATTTTTTTACATGTGGAATTCCTCATATGGAATTTAAAAGAATAGATTTGTTTGTCACTTTATTAGTACTAGGTTGTAGTTGTAGTTCTTTGTAACATAATAAACAAACGAACCACTTATAAACTCTGCCTATTCGTTGTGACACAATTGAACAATTCTTAATAAGGAGAACACAAAATTTTGAATTACACCATGGTGATACAACCGCTGATATAACTGCAATTGTATAGCTTTTTAAAATGGTCCAACCCATATTGATTGAACCACCGGAAATTAGTGGTCATTTTTTTGCTGTCAATCCAAAATCTTGTTTGTATTGTAAACCCTACTTTCGTGCTTTTTTTGTTTTCTTGCTTTCTTTATTTTCCACGGCCTACCACATTCCTTCCTGGTGAGTTTTTTCTTCTTTAAAGAAGATATCCAGTAATTTAGATCTTGTTTAAAGCTAAAGAGAATAATTAAAAGGATTGTTTTATTTTCTTCCCCATAAACTTGAAATTTTTTTGCTGTTGAAACCATAATCTTATCAAAAGTATTTGAAAAAGTGAAATAAAAAAAAAAGATTGGTTAGTTTCTTCTACTTTATTTGTCTTTATTAAACTTGTTTAAACCTTTACTATTTCGTTAAGTATATGTTACACAGGTTTTTCAGTTAGATCTCTACATCTTTCGTTACGATCGAGATAATTTATTCTTTGAGATTGTTATTATATAGACTTTTATGTTTCGCTCATATTAATAACCAATTTTTTCCTTTAATGGTTTGTAGACATTAAATTCGATAATATCATTATACCATTACCCTTATACCATAATATATACCATCCACATATACATAAATATATATAATGCATAGACATAAACAGATGGGAATGCAAGAAACGAAATATCGCCGGCTGGTGGAACTTAATCAAAGACTTCGTGAGGATCTAGATCGTCCCCGAGTACGAGTTAGTGAAGCTAGTACTAGGTAGGATAATTATCTGGGTGGAGGTATAATTGAATTGCTTCGAGATAGCATTAAAGAGTATTTATAAGAATTAGCAGTGATGGAACATATATCAATTATTTTCATAACTAATCATTTTACATTTATCGCCCATTGAAACGTTGCATATATAGTTTAATCCGATATTGTAAGAATACTAGGGACTTCCTAGTACCATCTGTTTGGGGTCCGGTTGATAAACGAGATGATCCTTACGCACCATCCGGTGGTGGTTGCGGTGGCTGTACCTGTATAATTATGTAAAAAAAAAATCCCGTTTGGTAAAATATTAGTTCATGGTTTATTAATATTTTTTTTTTTTTTTTTTTTAATTTTTCTTCAACAACATTTTAAATTGTATTACACATTCTCTCTTGCATAAGCCCAATATTATTGTATCTTCTTTACTAGTAATGACATCAGGGAATTGGTCATTAAGGGAGGGTGCATCCTTTCACAAAAGGTCGTAACTCCTCCAGTCTCCCTTTCAAAAAAAAATTTCTACTTTCACATGCGAGTTACGTTCCTTCCGGAAAGGCAATGTACCTCTTTTAATATTACATTGTATAAAACATAAAGGAAAAATAATATATATTTATATTTGAATTATTATGCGTTTTTAATAGATCTTTTTAATGCAAAATTTTCCTTTTATTTGAAAAAAAAAAAAAAAAAAAAATAATAGAATTGGTTTTTTAGAAATTGCGATAAAATCAGGGACCATTTCGTGACATTATTATCGTATTGAGCTGAATCCTTTAATAGTCATGAATTATATTATGTAGTTTAATTATGCTATCTTTTCTTTTGCTCCTAATTTTTATATTTAACATTTTATTTATTTGTTTGTTTATTCTTTTTTTTTCCTGTATTAATTGGTTTATTATTTTCTATGGGTTTATAGTATTATGCTTTTTTTTCTACCCCTTCCCCTTAATATCATATTGTAAGTTTTTAATCTTCTTTCATTATTCATTTATTTTATTTATTTCTTTTTCCTCCTTGTCTTCCTAAGAGCAAGATGTATTTATTAATCTTGTTCAATTACGATAGCTAATTCCATGCATATATTCCTTTATCCTCTAAATTGTGATCATAAATGTGAACCTAGATAAATTCAGAAACAGTCTTTTTTTTCTTTAATAATTATACAATACTTATCTTTTATTTACTACTTGTATTATAAAAAAATTTTTGTTTTTGTTACATTATATAAACTATATATTTTTCATAATTAAAAACTAATTGATAACTACTTTTTAAATTAACTGACCAATAAAATTGACCTGTATCGCGTTAACAAAAGTACTGAACATCATGCACGATTGCACGGCCCGCAAAACACTTCGCAAATCAGATATTCTTTTGATCATGTGTTTAGAAAATCAACCTGATAAATTTGGCTTTTCTCCCACCATTTAAATTATTTCGTGATTTTTTTTATAACTACAAAACATGGCGAACAATGAACGAGGAGGAACGATACGTGAATACATTGATGCTCGCAAAAAAGGAGGAATGACATGGTAATAATCCATGTTTCTCTTTTTTTTTTTTAATACAACAATTTTTCATTAAATGTTACTCATTCTGTGTCCCTTGTTGCAACTCAATCTTGTCTTATATTGTTGGTTTGCTATTTTAATTTTTCTTTTCTTCGAGGGACGAATTTCGTAAATTAAAATCAGAAGTTGATGGTCCACAATTTTCGGAATATGACCTAGTTAAATATCGGAAAAAATTGGACCAAGAAAGAGAAGCAAAACTAAAAGGATTAGGTAGCTCTTTAAATAAAAAGAAAAGAAAGAAGCATAATCATTATCGCCGTCATTCTTCCTCTCGTGATCGTGATCGTGATCATAAAAGAAGACGAAGTAAAAGTGAAGAAAGTCCTACTAGAAATCCCAGAAATTTTAGTGATGATGAGTATTATAGAAGCGATGAAGATGATGAAAATTATGAAAAACGTAATCAACATCAAATAGATGAAAAAGATAGAAGCGAGCGTGTAGAGAAGGTTGTCATTAAAAAGTATTTTCGTTTTCGTAAGAATTTTTATGTTTTTCACAGTATTTCATAATTCTAATGATGTTTCTCCTGCATGGTTTTATTTAATAATTAGCATAAACACCATGATCGGAAAAATCATGATAAACGCTTAAAACGTAAGAGTAGTAGCATAGAATCAGGTGCTTATGAATCTGCAGCAGATTCTGAAGATAAAATGGACAATGAAGAAGATAAGAAGCATCATCACCACCATCATCACCATCATCATCGACATTCTCATAAGGTTTGTTTTTTCTTAAATTTTATAAGTTTTTTTAATAATATTAACTCTGTTATTAAAAAGAAACACAAGAATAAACATAAAATTCAAGAAGAACATAGAGGAGATACTCCTGTACGATTATCAGAATTTCTAAAACATGGAAGTAGTAGTTCAGATGAATAGTATTTTTATTTATTAGGTTTGATTACTTTTTTTATTTTTTTCTTTTAATATTTGTTTTTTTTTGGGTTTTTTTTATTTGAATTGTTAATTTTTTACATTTATATTATAAAGTTGTTTAAATAACTAAATTTAATCTCTTATAACAAAAACAATTGTCACTAATAATTAATGTTCAACGAGGTTATACATAAAAATTTCTCCAAAAATTTTATTAAGAGAAAGAATTATAGTAAACATTATTATTTTATGTCCAATGATGATTTAATTATCCTACCTCGATGATTAAAAGTATTGAAGGAAGGGCGTGTGTCAACTTTGTCAATGGATCTTTTAAAAAAAAAAAAATTTTTTTTTAAAATTAGTTAATAACCAACATAATAAATCATATAAAAAAGTTATAAATGAAGTCTAATTACTTTTTCACCATTTCACTTTTCATTAATATAGGTTTTAAAGGACCTGCTACTAATATTACACTAATTGCAAAGATTATTACAGAAAAAAGACATTCAACTGTAATCTATATATAAATAAATAAAAAAATTTAACCGAGAATGAAAAAGGAATGCTTATTAAGAAACATTGAATATACAAAATACCTCAATGGGCATATCATTTGGAACCTTTTCAACAGCTTTGAGATATGATAGATCTAAAAAAGAATAGATTCACTTAATAATTCTCCTTTTTACGTTAATAAAAGATCCGTTTTTAAAAACGTACGTTCATAAGTAGAATACGTGGAATGAACAAGTGCAATAAAGCCTATCCATCCCAATATTTTTCCTACTATGACTGTTGACATAATAAAATTTTGGTGGAGGGTTCAATTCGTCAACAAAAAAAAGACAAAGATATCGAGGAGGAAAGATCTGCAAACTTTTTTATGCAGGATCATGCCCGTTGAATGTTACATCATTCGTCCCTGATGTTAATGATTAACGGGGTGCATTAATTATCACAGCATAACAACATAGGAGTGTGACAAATAAATGATCCAAGATGAAATCCTGATTGGCGAAATGGAAAAAAGTTATTAGATTCGAGTAATAAAGATTAGTTATCTTTTTTTAACTTGGAAATGTTTGAAAAGACATTAACGGACTTAATCCGCGGTATCCGCACTAATAAGAAAAATGAGCAAAAGTATATTGCTGCTTGTCTACAAGAAATTCGTCAAGAGGTTAGAAGTAATGACCCTGACGTAAAAGCAGTAGCTATTTCGAAATTAACTTATGTATGTTCGGTCAAGTTATCATAGTGAGTTCGTTAAACTCGTGAAATTAAAGTTTTCTTTCGTGAGCATGTTTTTGATTTAAAAAGAATGAAGTTTTTTTTCATCAAAAACTTTTTGCTCGTAATTTATTAACTTAATTAATTAACACTAAAGCTTTCTTAATTTCTACTTGTAGCTTCAAATGCTTGGATATGATATGTCCTGGGCGTCATTTCATGTTGTTGAAGTTATGTCCTCAGCAAAATTCCTTCAGAAGCGAATAGGATACTTAGCTGCCACACAATCATTTCGACAAGATACTGATGTTTTAATGTTAACAACAAATCTTTTGAAAAAGGTAAAACATTTAATATTTTTTAATGATCGAAATAAGTTAGTTAATAATATGTTTAATTTAATAGGATCTTGCTTCAGGAAATCATCTTGAAGTAGGAGTCGCACTTAATGGCTTAGCTCATATAGTGACACCAGATCTTGCTCGTGATTTATGTCAAGATTTGGTTTCAATGCTTAACCATTCTCGTCCCTATGTGCGGAAGAAGGTTGTTCTCGTATTATATAAACTTTTCCTTAAGTTCCCCGAAGCTCTAAGATTAAGTTTTCCAAGATTAAAAGAGAAACTAGATGATCCTGATCCATGTATGTTGAATTTGATTTTTTTTTATAATATTTAAAAATTGGCATTAATTATTTTTTTTATATGCCAAAGCGGTTGTATGTGCTGTTGTAAATGTAATATGCGAATTGGCAAGAAAGAATCCAAAAAATTATTTATCACTTGCTCCACAGTTGTTTAACATATTAAATACATCGACGAATAATTGGATGCTTATCAAAATTATTAAATTGGTAATATATCGAAGATTTTAAATAATATATCAATTTATGTATTCAACGATCATTCAACAATATAAATATATATATATATAATTTTCAGTTTGGAGCATTAACTCCACTTGAACCAAGACTTGCAAAAAAATTATTACCACCAATTACACAACATATCCAGACAACACATGCCATGTCGCTTTTATACGAATGTATACATACGGTAATAACAGGTGGAATGCTGAGTTTGGGTGGAAACTCTGATTCATTGGCTGCTATGTGTGTAAATAAGTTGAGAATATTTCTGGAAGATACAGATCAAAACCGTACGTTTTACTTTAACTATGTGTGTTGCTATTTTGTATAATAAGATTATTAAATCTAAATTTTATTTTACTTTATTCTGTCAAGTGAAATATGTTGGACTTTTGGCATTAGCTAAAATTTTGCCAACTCATCCAAAATTAGTTTCAGAACATAAAGACATTATTTTGAAATGTATTGATGATCCTGATATTAGTATTAGATTACGTGCTTTAGATTTGGTTGTCGGCATGGTAAGAATAATTTGGGGAAATCACTTATGTTATATAATTTTTGTTTACTTATTATTATTATTTCTTTATTAAAAAGGTCAACAAAAAAAATTGTACTGACATTGTCAAACGTCTAATGTCTCACCTTTTACCATCAAGTAACTCTGATCCCACATCAAGTTATCCACCCCCATCAACATTACTTGAACCTGCTTACCGGACTGATATTATAAATCGTATAATATATATATGTTCACAAAATTCATATAGTAATATCACGAATTTTGAATGGTATATTGCTGTCTTGGTCGATTTAACCTACGTAAGTGGAGTAAAAGTTGGAGAACTATTAACGCAACAAATAATGGACGTTGGTGTTCGTGTTAAAAGCGTACGACAATATTGTGTTGAGACTATGGTTGGTAATTCTTAGTCTATTTAATTAAAAACTTTAATTATATTAATAATTATTTTATTTATTAGCAACGATTAATTTCGGATGCAAATCTTTTAGAAAATTGTAAGCTACCGGATTCAAATGCTGAAGTACTTTACGCTGCAGCATGGATCTCTGGAGAATATTGCAGGTTTATTATATAACTTTATATTATAAATAATGTAATATTTTTTTATTTAACGGTTTAATTTATTTCCAGTTATTTGGAAAATCCGACTGAAACAATAGAATTCCTTGTTCAACCTGGAGTTACCAAGCTTTCGCATAATGTCCAAGCTGTGTATGTTCACACTGTCTTGAAAATCTATGCTTATTGGGCAAATAGTCTTATTTATAATTGGGATGATGATGCTAAGCAAGAATTAATACAGATAACTGCTAAATTGAAGGGTAAAATTGGAATGTTTTGTTCTTGTGCAGATTTGGAAGTGCAAGAAAGGGTATATTTATTTACAATATTAATTATATGTAATAAGATAAATTTATTCTTTAATCTCATTGACACCTAAAATGTTAGTTCATACTATCATTGTTTATTAGGCATATAATACACGCGAAATATTTTCTATTATCCATCAAAATTTGATTAATGAAGAGAATAATTTGGAGGAAGAAAATGATTATTCTTCGCGAAAAGCCCCTACGATAATCACTGATCTTTCACCCCTTTTCTTCTCTTTTGAGCTCAATCCTGTCGCTCCTAAAGCACAAAAGAAAGTTCCTATACCAGAAGGACTTGATTTGGACGCTTGGATTAATGAACCATTACCTGAATCAGAAAATAATGAGAGTGAAGAAGAGGAGGAAAGCTATGGATACGGTTATGGACAATCATTTGGTGGAAGTGGAGATTTAGTATTTTCAGATGGCAATGGTGCCACTGTTGGTAGACGACGACGAAGAAAAAATGGAAGGAAAAATGGATACGAAAGCGAAGATAATGAAGAAATTCGTGAAAAAGTATGTAACACAATTATTTGATATGAATTAATTTGCATATTCATATCTCATTAATAAATTATAGCGTCGCAACGAACGGAGGGAACGTATCAAGAATGATCCATATTATATCAATGTTGATGATAAAGGTCCATTAAAAAGATCAAGGTCTGATGGATTGTCTTCACGTAAAACCGAAGAAATTGATGTGGATTCAATACCGGTAGTTCGTTTAACTATGGATGATTTCGATTTCAAACGTTAGATATTCGTTACATGTTTTTTCTTTTTTTTTTTGGTTTGTGTATCAACTTTATTGTAATAAATTTATTATTCTATTTAGCAAAAAGATATTCCGGAAAATCGAAAAAGTCAAAAGGAAATAAAAAAGAGAATCGGCGTTCTCCTTCACCACCATCAATACCTCCGGTTATTTATACTGATATTGGCGAAATGCCAGAGAATGCTACTCTATCTGATGATGAAAAAGATTCTAAGAGTAATAATATTCGTCAAACAACTTGGAATATATCGGAAAAAAACAAGGGTATTCTAGATTTTGATTATTCTGGTGTATCTAGTGTTGATTTATCGACTCCTTTAGGAGAAGATGAACGTTTCCCACAAACGACGATTTATTTAAGTCCCGAAGAAGTAAGGAGAAGAGAAGAAGAGAGATCAAGAAAATTATTAGAAGAAAAGAAAGCAAGAATGTCGGAAGAAGCTCTTTTAAATAAAAAAAAGGTAAGAAATTAATTATTTAAATTAAAACATATATATGTGTGTGTGCATGTTTAGTTAAAATTAATTTTTTATTTAGAGTGAAAAATCCAAGTCAAAATCTGGTTCTTCAAAAACTACAAAGACATCATCGAAGTCTGTATCAAAAACTAAAGATCGACACGCAATAAAGGAGGAGGAACCTAATAAAAAGAAAAAGGTATCCAAGAAAAAGAATACACAAGAAACAAACCCCAAGAAAAAGAGTAAGAAAGCTAGTCAGAAGGTATTTTATCTTATCACGCTCCTTTTTAAATTACCTATTCTCTATGATGTAATTTTATTTATTTATTTTCTTTAATGTTCAAGAAATCAGAGAAAAAATTAGTCTCTGAACAAGAAATATCCGAAATAACCGAAAACATCCAAAATATTACGATCGAATCGAACGGTATCAAAAAAACACCAGCCAAGACTTTGTTAGATATAGACGATTTATGCATTGTAAGTTAGTTTGTTGTTTTAGATGTTTTTATCGTACTTTAAATACATTTTTTATTTAATTTAAATATTTAAACTTTTTTTAGTCTTATACATTACATTTAGGATCAACAACTGAAATTACAAATGAACCACCTACTCTTATTGCTGATTTCACACTTCGAAACAAAATATCAAATAATAGTTTAACCGAATTATCGTTTACTTTTGAATCCACATCAGACATCCAATTTGATAATACATTATTAGAAGTAGGTGAATTACAAAGCGATGAACAAAAAGAGTTGACTATTGAGTTTAAAGTTATGGGAATAGTAGGTGTGGGGTTAAGCGTGACCGGAAATTTAGCTTATTCAACACAGGTAATTGAAAATCCTTTTATATTTTGCTATTCCGAAAAAAAATAATGTGAACTTTTATTCTTTTAGTCAACGGATGTAGAGGAAACGACAAATCACAATATACCTATCAAACTTGAATTACCGTTATCAATATTTATGCTTAATATTCCTAAAGTTACCCCAGAACAATTTAAAACAATTGTCTCACAAACATCAAATTTCCCTTTCTCTGGTACAACTTTAATTCAATTAAATCCAAATGATCGTACTTTTGAACAAATTTTTCAAGATGAATCAATAAGATTAACAACTGTGGCAACCGGTACACATATAGTTGAAGTAGTATCTTCCGCAATAACTATATATGGCAAGAGTGTACAAGGATATCAAGTTGCAGGATTAGCAAAATTTTCCGTTGATGAATCGGGCGATGATAATGCTACATTCAACATAAAGGTTGAATTTAAATGTACGGATCAAGCATTCTTGGATGGGTTAATTAGAGAGATAGATAGTATGTTTAATGAAAAAATTTAAAGTATCATTATTGTTTTTGTAATTGGTTGTTATTTATTTGGTTATTGTTAATTTGGTTGTTATTAATTGTTATTATTTATTATTATCTTTATTATCTTCTTCTATTTTATTTTCGATTTTATATTAATTAAATTTCTTGAGTCTTAAATCCATCCGTGCTCATATTAAAAACATTTAAATTATTTTATGCATAATCGAATCACTAAAAAAGAATGTTGGATTAAAATAGCCATTTTTAAACATAAAATAGTTTGGGTTCAAATTATTTATTTCAAATAAAAAACAATTTTATTGATTATTTACATGCCTTTTTTTTCTATACATGTACATTCAAATATAGAATAAATTACTTTATAACTTTTCTTCTCTGACTTTAATTCCTTCTTTTTCTAATTCTGCGATAATAGGATTGTTAATTTCTGGTATATAAGGTGCCAAAACACCTCTTTTCTTAATTACACCTATTTAAAAAAAAAAAAATTTTAAATGACTGCATTTCATTTTTATTTATATACATACGAAATTGTCAAAAATTACCATCTAATATTAATTGAGCAGCAATACCACATGGTGTCCCAACCGTTGTAGCCATTGCGGATGGTCCTGGTGGTTTTCCGTATTCCAATAATGTTGATGTCCAAGTTTCCTAAATGATAAAATTTATGTAAACAAATATATAGAACCAAACATACATAAATATATATTTAACAAGTACATACTCTTGTACCGTCTTTTAATTCGATTTCAAATTTATGTTGAAGGATAACCATATCACGTTCTCCTTCTTCATATTGCATTTTTCCTTCTAATGTGGCACATAAAGTATCAAGTAATGTACCACAACGGCGAACTGGTTTATCTGAGAATAATCCAAGCCATTTAAATCCCTTAAGAATTCTTTCAATTTCACCTTCGCTTATTTCATTTTCTGTGATAGTGGATTTGATAGCTTCCCTTAACCCTCTAAGATTATTAATTTTTAGTTATTAAAACAATTATTTTTTGGTGTACTGTGATAAAAAAAGTAAAAATTCAATAATAAATTTGATTTAATTACTCTTCTGTATGGTTTGATGTACTAAGCACTTTGGCAATAATATCTCTCTAAAAAAAAAAGATTAAATTTAATAATTTTAGAAATAAAAAAAAAAAATAAATATTTATTTTATATATATGTATATACGAACCCAACTAATTTCCGGTGAATTAAATTGCAAATAATTTTGATTTGAATCATCTAGTAAACCAATCTTAACTAATACTTTAACGAAATCCGTAAAACCTTGATATCTTAATGTACCACGAACAATATTTTGAGCTTCCGGAATATTATAAAATTCTTTAAAAGGTGTAGAGTCACGATTAGGATAACTTAGAAAAGCAAAAGCTGGATATATAAGATATGGTTTCGCAGATGACATTAATTCTGTTCCAGGAATTTCAACGATCTAAATTTTTTTTTTTTTTTTTTCATTTTAAATAAATTTAAATTGAAAGTTTTTTTTTTTTTTTTTAAAAAAAAAAAAATTTCAATCATATTCACCTTTCCATCTTTATAAAATTTAGCACTGTTCCGTAACGCCAATAAAACACCACGAGATGACCAACTAAATTTATATCCAAGAGGATTATTAGAACATTCTGGAGCTGGCAAACCACCACAATAAGAAATGAAGGATATAATCTAAAACAAAAAAAAAAAAAAATAAAATAAAATATCAATTTTTGCATAAAAAAAATAATAAGCATTCAACTAAATTCTCACTTTTCCACCAGCTGCGTGAACCTCGTTAATTGTTTTTAACGCAAATAAATGATCAATACCTACAAAAAAAAAAAAAAAAAAAAAATATATATATATATATATATATTATATAAATATATGATAAATTCTATAAAAGAGACAAAAAAAATTTATTTTTCCAGTTATATTATTTTCGTTATAATTACCAGGATCAAGGCCAATTTCGTTCATAATGATCAAATCCTTTTCTACTGCGCTATATATATAAATAACAATTATAATTGTAAAATAAATCATGCTACTGCGCTATATATAAATTTATTAATGAAAATAAATAAATAATAAAGGAATCTTACGCATCATGAAATTCTTTCATAGCGGGAGAGACATAACTAGTTGTGACCACATTTTTTCCGAACTTAATTGCGGATTTTATAACCAATGGATGATAGGTATATGGGATCAAACTGAAAAAAAAGTGAGAAAATATTGAAAAAAAAAAAAGAAAAAAAAAAAATGAGAGATAGTATGTCACCTAATAACTAAATCATGACGTGAAATAATTTCATCAAGAGCTGCTTCATTTGTAACATCTAATGATTCTGATTTTGCACGAGAAAATTGTTTGGTAAGAGCTTCAACAGCTGCAACCCGTCTACAAGCTAAAATTTAAATTCAAAAAAAAAAAATTAAAAAAAAATTCAAAAAAAAATTTTAAATCGAAATAAAAAAAATCAATTCAAATACCGATAGTCAAATGATTTTCCGGTCTCCGTAAAATATATTCTACTGCGGGACCTGCAACGAAACCAGAACCAAGTAACAAAATCTTTCTTTTTTTTTAAAAAAAAAAAATTAAATAAATAAATAAAAAAAAACAATTTAATTCCCGAAAATTTTGATGTTTTTCATTTGAATTCGAACATATACCTCTCCGTGGACATAGTTGAATTCGAAAAATTGAGATCAAAAAAAAAAAAACGATGAATCGAATTTTTAGATTCAACATCAAAAATATCTATAGATTATCATCAAATGATCCAAACATCGGTAGTAACACAACAGTTATTGTATATTTGTATATTTCCTAAAGATTTTTTATGTTTCATTAAAATCATTTCAAAATGATAACTTAAAAAAAAAGTATTGTTTTTTTTTTAAAAAAAAAAAAAAAATAAAAAAATAAAAAAATAAAAAAAGTCAAAAATTTGTTTTTTACATTATTTATTGTATAATCTAGCATTTTTATTTTTTATTTATAAAGTGAAATGATCATAACAAATAATAAATGATAAAAAGATTTAGAAAAGTATATCTGATCTAAAAAAAAAATTGATGAAATTTACGAAATTTTAATCAATGTGTCATGTTATGTTACTCGATGCTTATCAATAATCAAAAAAGGAAAAGCCAGTGCAAAATTACCTTCCTGACTATTCACCATATTATCTTGACAGCATAATACAATATACTTTGGTCAAAGCTCAAGGAAGTTTTTGACATTAAACTGAAAAGTTTGGCTAATAACCGACTCCCAGCGTACCACATGTTATGAATAATAATACGCGCATTTAATTGCCGATCGGACGCGCCTTTCCCCTTTGCCTTTCTTTTTATATATCATTGCCCCAAGACAGAAAAAGGGTACCGTATTTGTGGCATTTATCGATATGGATTATCTGAATAATCTTTGACGTATTAAGAACATTTAAGACGATGATATTTCGTCAAATCGGGAGAGAATCGGAATCGGAGTAGAAAAAAGGACACATAAATACTAGTTAGTATATCTACGGATTAAAGTACTGTAAGTTACGAGTAATTATTCGAACAGTAATTTTGATAAATTTTGGCAGAAATTTATGGTGTATGATAAAGAAAAAAACTATATATAATTTTACAGAATTCTAATAAAATTTTTGGCAGAAATTTATGATGTGTGGTCTTTAAGTAGCATTTATAATTGGATATCATATAACACAGCATACAATATAATACCCCAGCAATAGTATCACCCTTTTTTTTGATAAGTAAATTAATATAGAGTGATCTTTTTTTTATTTGATTTAATATTTCTAAGAACTATTGATCAGTGACGATTGTTTGTATCATCCCAATATTTGGGGATATTACTTACTACTCTAGGTCGGTCTTTTTGAATAATACTCAATATATGCAGAACTTTGCAATAATAATAAAAGTAATTTGTGTAATTGGATGCCCGATTGACGAAACTAAAGGTAAATTAGTAGGAGGTATAACTTATGACTCATGACATCAAGTCAGATAGCACAAAACTATGGTGAAAGATCACGTGAAATTACAGGATTTTGCAAGGTCATTGTTTGGTCATGTGAGAGAAAGGGACAATATATAATTTGTTACATTATCATAAATAATCCAAGAAGAGATTAGCGTATTGTATTTTTTTTTATTTGTGTAAATAAAATAAATAAAATTCGAAGGGTGACAACTTCTTTTTTGTGATGAATCGCGAAGAAAAATCGATGAAAATTTCTAAACGCGTTTGTGATAACAAAACAATCGGTTATAAAATTGCGATTATAATAATACTTGATTAAATACTTGATATAATGAACATTAAACTAATACATTATTAGTTAACAAAAAGCACAAAACTAATATAAAACTCGTTTTTTTACATGAGTTTGAAGCGTGAATTTCAATTTCCTTACAGAGCATTACATTAGTAGAAATAATGAAAGAGAGAAAGACATTTGAACAATTCTATGATTATCATTCAAACAAAGAAAAAAAAAAAAAATACCAACTTTTTTTTGACGAAAGAAAAGAATTCCATATGTACATAGTATACATTACTCACATTTTACTTTGTTACATAAATAATAAGCATGTGATGTAATGTTTTTATCGGTTAAATTTCAGCAAGCAAAGGTTTCAAAGAAAGACCTTTTTTTTTTTTTTTTTTTTTAAAAAAAAAAAAAAAAAAAAAATTTTTATCATAAAAAATATTGTGTGTGATTAAGAATAAAGGAGAAATAGAAAAGAACAATAGAAAAGAAAACAATTTAAAAATAAATATAGCAAATATAGTAATGAGTAACAACTTTTACAAGTTAATATTTAGGTAGCATAGCCATCACACCTGTTATAACTTGACATAGAATTCATAAAAACGTGGTATATTGCCTGTAATACTTTACATTTTTTTTTTTACATTTGATTATTTGTTGTGATCATTTGATTTTCAACAAATGATTTTCCATTATCAGAAAATGTCAAAATTAACGTCACAACTTTTTTTTATTTACGATCTTATAAATGTTTTTATACTAGATATTCCCTTAACTTAATTAACATTTTAGGTAAAGATTTTATGCAGATTAAGAAAAAGTTTTTCAGTAACAAAGTGATCTTCATTCTTTTCCGCGCCTATTTATTAACTAATAATCTGGGGAAGAACAGTATTTATTTGTACTACGTTTAAAATTATCAATTACCAAAGCGCCCAAAGTTATGTTATAGTTGCGCCTCATATTTACATATTTATATATTTACATATTTATTTTCATTTAAATGCGTGCGCGGAATACGCCGTCCCCCATTTTAGTTTTACTAATATTAACATTCAAATAACCAATTATTTTTATTGATTCCCGGCTGTGGAAACATTAAAGGTTAACCATACCTGATTTATAACAAGATTTTATGGTTTATATAATTAAATCATGGTTATTACAAAGATAGTATGGAATGTTCATCAAATGACGAAACCAATTCTTTCCTTCATTTTAGATTAGACTAATCATAACTAATCTAGTTATCATCAATAAACTCAAAAGAGACTTTATTGTAACTTAAACTTTCGGTCTTATACTCGCTTTTTATTTTTTCTTTTTATTTTAGTACCATTTGTTTATGAAAGAGATGCTCTTTGTTAATAACACAATGTACTATATCCGTGTATCTGCATCTTTATTATATATATATATTAAATAAATAAAAAAAAAAAAAAAAAAATATATATAAATATATGCGTTCATTTTTCCATTTTTTCTTTTGCCGCCTTTCCCAATTTCCCCACTTCATTAACATATGCAAACTGTCTGCTGCTCTCCGTTCTGACAGTTTTTTGCCAAAAAAAGTAATCCCTGCCTTACCCCGCAGCAATTTAAAAGCAAAAGATTTTCTTATTTTATATCTCTTTTTGGCCTTTTGACTTTTTAATCCCAGCTGGATTTCTGGCAATTTTTTTTTTTTTCGTCTGATCTTCAAAAAATTATATTTTTATATTATTATTAAAATAAGGTGAGCATTAAATAAAGTTATATTTTTAGTACAATAGAATTTATTTTCTTATACATGTAAATATTGTGAATAATTACTGTCAAACATGTTTGCATAAATTGGGTAACCTTTTACAAAATATATCTTCAATTAACCCACGTTAAAAATTTAAATGCCCGATTTCGGTTAACAGACCAATTATAATTTATTGCTTTACAGAAACCGTTGTTTCGTGTTTCGTTTGACACTTTTCTGTGTATAGTAAATCATCCCGCCAAATTTTATTATTATAAAACTAATTTTCCGCTAATAACATTTCCCCAAATTTAAATTAAACTAAAGGAAAAATTGGGACTAATAAAAAAAAAAAAAATAATCAAATAAGGTGCGTGTTATTTAAAATTTTTTTTACCTTTCCTTCTCCTTTTCAACCTTTTCCTCCCCCCTTTGAGAGATTGTCAATTCGTTCTTTCATTATTTGAGAGTTTTCAGTCAGTTAAATAAAGCTTGCTGAGAACTCGTTATTTTATATTGTTTTGACTTTCTCTTCCGTTTATTCTATTATTTATTTTATTTTTTTTTTTAATATATATTTTTTTTCCTTTTTTTTTTCTTTCCTAAAAAACTTTTTCCCCAACAATAAGACTAAAAAAAGTTAATAATATAAAAAAAAAATTCGTATATATATTTCTTTTCTCGATAAACCTTTAAAAAGTAATATATTATTTAATAATATCTATTCAGAAACTAAGGGAAAAAAAATCATTTATTTTTATCAGAAAACGAACAATTTTTTCTTTTTTAAGAATTTTATAATTTTTTTTACCTTCCCCCTTTTATATAATTTTTACAATAATATACCTTTTCGAAAAATATATATATATATATATAACATATATATAATATTTTTATTATTTTTTTTTTTTTTTTTTATCAGACGGTCTCGCACAAACTTAAGCACCCTCAACCTCGAAAAAAACTTCACACTACCCAACAATATACGCGCACGCATTTTTTTTTAAAAAAAAGTAGTTGCTCTACTACTTTTATAACTATTTTCACAGGTAAAGTTTCATACGTACATATTTTTCAAACCTTAATTTTTTTTTGTTTCCTTTTTTATTTTCAATTACTTTCGTGTACAATTTTTTTTTTTTTTTTTTTGTACACTTTTTCTTTATGAAATTTTTTTTTTTTCGCTCTTCGATCATTTAAATTATGAAAAGTAAGATTCACAAGAGTTTCATAAGAATAAAGCAGAATTATCTGCAGTCTATACTTAAATAATCAATTTTGATACAACATCCGGCAGAGAATGTCCTCTTAGATTGATCTGCATATATCTCGTATCAATTTTGGATATATGCATATATGGATTGGCTAAATAAAAGGTTTAGTGGCGTGCCTTTCAACCGTTCTTCGCCATGTATGATGATGTTGTATTATGTTGTCTCAATCAATCAATCGTAAAAAAAAAAAAAAAAGTTTAATAATTTATGAGAAAAAAAAAAAGGATTATATATAGAGAGCGACAAAACAAAAAAACAAGACAATCAAAAAAAAAATTTTTTTTTTTTTTTTGAAAAATTTCAATTCCCCAATCAAAAATCATTTTTTGAAAGAATTCATTTTATTTTTATTTTTATTTATTTATTTATTTATTTTTTTTTTTTTTAAAAAAAAAACTCAAAATTTTCTTTACGTATTTTTTTTTTTTTTTTACAATTTCGAACTTTTTAAAATATGATTGAACAAGAACAGAAAAGTAGTGTTCCACTTTCATCGCAAATTTCTCCGAGCCAAGAAAAACCGTCTCAGGAAGAAGACGAGTCATCCCCTTCTTATACAACTGAAGTTGTTTTAACTACTGATACTACAGAGACAATAACAGCAGATAATCAAGAACAAGTTTCACCTATTGTTGAAGAAACTTCAGAATCTGAAAAAGTAGTTGAGGGAACTTCAGAATCGGAAAAAGTAGTTGAAACTTCAGAATCGGAAATAGCAGTTGAAAAAACTTCAGAATCGGAATTAATAGTTGAATCGGAAAAAGTAACTGAAAAAACTTCTGAATCGGAACAAGTAGCCAAAGAAATTTCTGAATCAGAACAAGTAAAAGAAAACAATACATATAACGAGCAACAAGAAGAAAAAGGTGTAAATAGTAAAGAAACTGAATATAATAGTAGTGTTACGAACGAAAATATTGAAAATCCTCTTAATATTGAATCTGCACAACTTGAAATTTCTAATATCTTAAATAACACTACAAATACTGAGAACGGTCAAGAGACAAAAGAATCTTCACCTTTATTAACTTACGTTGTCGATAATAACCTAGATTCCTTAGCACATTCATCAATGCCTTCACAAGAGGGAACGGCTACTATGTCTTTACAACATTTGGAATATGATATTGTACATGCAACAGGATGGGATGATAATTATCCACCACATCAACTTTTACCAATGGACAATAAAAATTCATCAAATGATGGAAGTATTAAACTTGGAAAGGGATGGCAATCAAAAAGGTAAATATATTAAATTTGTTGGTTCGTGTAACTATTTTGTGTAACACGGTTCAAAAGTTTATTTTAAGTCACGTGATTGCACAAAAGCGTCGATTATATTTGATTTTATTGTGAATTTGATTTACATAAAAATTTTATTGCCTAACAAAATTTCTCTCTCCTTTTATTTTAATAATTCAATATCATATATTTTTTTTGAATAAAATTAATATATTATAAAGATCTTGTAAATACCCACAGGAAATAATATTGCAAGTTTCTTGTGGAGTAGCTAGAATTCGAAAATTACAAATACTATCGCATCATTATAAAATTGCAACAAAATTAGAGATATATGTTGGGTCTGTACAGCAAAGAAAGGAAATGATGGGAATGGAAGACAAATATACTGGAGGTAGCAATAATGAAAAAGGGACATTATCCTCATTATCTTGGGATAAACTTCCAAAAATGATAGATAATGATGGTATAAATCCAGATGAAGAAGAATCATCAGAAGACAATGAATACGAGATAGTGAAACCCAATGATAAACCTTATATCCTATTTCGACGGCTAGGGTATGCGTTTTAAGTTTACCATGTGAAAAATGTATATTTTCTAAATTTTTATTACTTTAATTTATAGATATTGTGCCCTAGATAGCAACGAACGAGCAAATTATAAAGCTCGAGAATTAAAATCTGTTCGTCTGGATACTGAAGGCGAATATATAAGATTGGTCGCTCGTCGTTGTCATTCAAATCATTTAAATACATACAATCAGGTAAATAATTAGTAAATTGATTATTGGTTATAAAAAATTCCTAAAAAAATTATTTTGTTTCTTCATTATAGGTCGGTATAGTAGGGATAACCGTCATGGGGGAACCAGCGGATTATTTACTTGCAGGTGAAAGTCAAAAAATCCCTATCGAGGTATGTTACTTTACAATATAATTCTCAATTAAAACTTTTATGATATTAACTTATCTAAATATTTTTCTTTAGCATTCTGACGAAGGTCTGTCACGTGTAGCATCGCCCGAGATGTGTATCGTCCCCTTCGTCCAAGATATTGTACCCAATGATCAAAGAAATTTCACATCATTGTATTCTATTCTTCCCAACTCATCATTCTCAGTGCCAAATAACACTACCGCGTTACCCAATAATAACCAAACTAAAAACAACAATCCAGTAACCGCCAGTGATTTTTTGTCAAATGGCGAGGAGACGGAAAAATTGTTAGCTGCGTTTGGCAGAGCAAAACAGTCTGCGGTGAAAGGTAAGTTATTTGAATATTTTAAAAGTTTCGCTTAAATTAATTATTTTATACTAAATTTTATTATTACTACTTTTATAGTGGAAGATTTCAACTTGGCAAAAGTTTTGAAATATTGTACAGAATTAGTTAAAAAGGTAAAATTCATATGAATAAATAAATATAAAAATATCCTTATATATATATACTAATTTATTATAAAATTTTTTTAGACTTCTGATGAAGTACGCAATTTTGAAGAATTAAAAAAGAAAGCTGTTGAAGAGGAAGACTTTGACAATGCAGATAAATACAAGGTAAATTATCCAATTTATGATTTATATTTTTTATTATTACATATATTTCAACGCCGTTAACATTATTATTTTCCTAAATAATAGCGTGATATAGAAGAAATTAGGGCAGAAGTTCGCGTGATTCTATCTGATGAAGGTTTAGATTTGGATGAATCAGGAGAGGTTATTATAAGTGATCCATCATTACTAGACATTATAGGATTAGCGGATGATGTTGAGGTGAGTCGCAGATGTCGCTTTCCGCGAGTGTAAAATTTGAAAGTTATGTAAATATAGAAATTCAAAAAGAGAGTTGACCTTGTAAATTTTTCGGAATGACACGGATATTTGACTGGTGCAAAAATCTGTTGTATTGTCCTGTTGAATGGGATTATTGTAATATATAACTAGTGTATATTTAGTATGTAAATTTGTAAAAATAGGTTTATACAAAATTTATAGGGTCAAACTAAAATGTATCAGTTATACAATAGTTTGTAGTTGTAGAATCTTTTTTTTTTTTGTGTGTTCGATATGTATTTGGCGGCTTATTTAAATTATTTAAAATATGATAAAATACGTTGTTATATTGAGTACGGTTTATATAGAAATATATATTTGTAAAGGTTTAGTGTAGTAATGGATTTTTTGTTTTTATTTTACATATAGAATGAATCATCTAACGTAACTGGTGTACCTTCTGGAAATGAACACCAGCTTCAACAAAATCATTTACACGCAACCTCTGCATATATCCCAAAAAGCCGATCAGCCAGTAATGCATCATTAGACCGATCTGGAGCGCGTGCTCCAGAACCAATATTCCCGTCAATGACAAAAAGTCGAACAAGCAGTGATGCATCATTAAACCGATTTTTAGGTAGTTATAATAATTGCATGTATGAGCAACAAGAATTTTCAACACCCACTACACCTACTCATTCAACATCCCCTTTATCTTGGACACCGTTCGTAGATATACAGAAAGAAGAAGAATATCCACCTAAAGATGAATTCAACGAAGATGGACCTATATTATCTGATTTAGCAAGATCCGCTTTTAAATTATCTATTCCATACTTTGGAGAAAATGTTATTTTGCGTCTACTATCCAAGAACCATACATTAAAAGAATCTGCTATAACAGATGTCATGAAAAGAATTGATATTGATGGCGAAGGTTCAAATGTTGGAAACATTGATAAAGTAAGTTAATGTTTGTTGAATTGATAATATTTATTATTGCTGAATAAAATATTCATATGTATATTTTGTTATCATAGATTGCATTAATTAAAGCAACTTATCAAGTTATGCAAGAAGCTTTGGATGATAACAATGAAGAATTGTCATTACAAATTTTAATCCTTTGGAAGAAAATACTCAGTAAGTTTTTAAATATCAATATAAATGTATATATTATATATGTTAAATTGAATTTGTATATTTATTTTATTATTATAGGATTTTGTTCTCATTATCAAATTCCAAATATGTCAACATGGAAATTTGTTGACAGTAGCTATGAATTATTGTTTAGCAAAATAGCGGATACAAATGAACGCGTAAAACAAAATTCTGTTGACCTCTTTATCTTATTAGCAAAGACTTATAGAACACCAACTCAATCAGTATTATCATTAGTTCTTAAACCAGCAAAAACATCTTCACAATCATTAAAAAGAGCAAAACCTACTGTTGAACTTGTAATTCGATTGGTAGAAGAATTTGGGGTTGTTATGATTCCAAAAGGTAAATTTGATAAAGATAACAAATTAAGTCTTGACGTGAGTATTTTATCTATATTTTCTTTTTATAAAAAAAAAAATATTTAAATGAAGTGTCTAACAAATATATTTAATTTAATTAGGCTGTTATGGATTTAGCAGTATCTTATTTAAATAATAGTCATACAGATGTTCAAGATTCTGCTGTAAAACTTGTATTCGAAGTTATTAAACGTATTGGTAGAGTAGAAGTTGCACAATATCTTACAGATGTTCAACCTTCATCATTAGAAAGTATTTTGAACCTCCTTGTAGAATGGGAAGAAACAACAGGAAGAGTAGCTGGTAAATTATTTTTTCTAAAAAAAAAAAATTTTTATTATTTTAAACAAACCTTTTATATTTATTCTATTTTGTCACCTTCTCTATTTATAGGTGATCCTTCACCACCTCCTTCACCAAAAAGTGGTTATGCAGAAGAAAATTTCGAAGTAAATGAAGAATTACTTCAAAAGCCATTAGCAAAACGTGGAACAGTTAATAGAATAGAACAACAATTAATGGAGGTACGACAGTTGGTGAATAATACAAATAATATCATGAAGGAAGAACATGATGGTTACGCAAATGTTACAAAATCATACCATCAAAATGAAATCGATGAAGAAGAATTAGCATTAGCAGCCGAAGAAGCTCGATTAGCTGCAGAACTTGAGGCAGAAGAAGAACAACTCCGTCTAGAGGAATTAAATCAAAGTCAAGCTCAAAAGGATAAGGCCGCTGCTGCTAATAAGAAAACTCCGGCAGCTCGTGGAAGCAAGTCAACAGCTCCTAGCAAAGCTGCTCCGGCAAAGAAATCAAAAGATGATAGTAAGGCTGCATCAAGTAAGAAAACTTCAACATCAAAATCATCCGCCGCTAGCTCTAAAGCTAAACCAGAATCCCGAAGAGGGTCAACAGATGACAAACCAACAAAAGGTGGAAAGAAAAGTTCTGCAAATACGAGTAAGTGCTTTTTTTTTTTTAAAAAAAAAAAAAAATGTCCTATTAACTACCGCTTTTATAAACTGAATAGAGATTTACTAATTAATTGTTTTTTCCTTCATAGCGCAAAATAAAGTGACAGCTGAACCTGAAAAAATAACAGATGAACCTGATGAATCAAAAGGTGATAGGTAAGTGTCATTTATGATATTGATAATGGATTTTACGGTATAACGTAACCTAACACATATATATTGTTTTCTCCCTCTTAGAAATTGTATTTTCTGCGATGAACAAGATGATAGATTCACTGAAGATAATTTAGTTACTCATTATTGGAACGACTGTCCTGTCTTGACCAATTGTCGTTTATGTAATATTGTAAGTTGAAAGTGAATAATTATATTACTCTAAATGTGATAAAAATAATAGAACTTGAACTAATTGATTTTATTTATAGATTCTTGAAATTTCCACTCTTGATGACCATATGTTGAATGATTGTGATAAGAGTAAATTTGTTAAACAATGTCCTCGCTGTCGCGAAGTCATCGAAGCTGATGATTACCTTGAACACATGGCAAAACAAGCCTGTATGGTTATTCGACCAGACATTGTTCGTTGTCCTCTCTGTAAAACAGTTGTTAAGCCTGCGACAGAACAAGGTTGGAAATCACATCTTTTGGATGAAAATGGCTGCACAAAAAACCGTAGAAAATCAAGACAGCCAGCTGCTACTTCAATGGTCAAAGAGATGGAAGCTGCAGCAACAGCAGAAACTCGCGAGAAAAAATCATCATCAGCGACAAAATCATCTGCCACATCAAAAGCTCCCACTCGTAAGCCAACTGCTACGAGCAAAGATAAACCAAAGAAGGCGTCAACAACCAAAGTTTCGAAGGTTAAGAAATAATTTAATTCTTTATTAAAAAAAAAAAAAAATTGATTAACATGTATTTTAGGTATTTAAAAAAAAAAAAAAAAAATTTTTTATGATTTAAGAGAATGGACATGAATTTTTTTAGACCGCCTTTAATCCAATCAAAAAAAAATTTTTTAGTTAGTTTTCATGTTCTTCCCAATTATTGTTTTTTATTGTTTAAAAAACTTTCTTTTTATAAAAAAAGAAATAGCTAACAAAAATGAACTTTAATTAAAAAAAAAAAAAAATTATTTTTTATGTTTTTATTAGTATTGCCACTATTTTTTACAATTTATTTGCATATGGGATTTTCACCCTTTTATTTTTTTTTTTATTCGAAATACATTTCATTCGTTTCTCCCTTACAAAACACTGAAAATTTTGCATTTCTTTTTTTCATTATTTTTCCAATTGTAAAATTCTTTTTCAATTTTCATGATACTTTGGCATATCCTTTTTGCATTCATTTTTTTTTTTTCTGTTGGAATGTATAATATTTTTTTCAGTTTTTGTGTTTAATAATTAAGCATTTTATTTTTCCTTTTCCATTTTTTCCATTTTATTTTATCATATCTATTTTATCTATTTTACAGTATAATAATATCATTATCATTTTTTATGTATTTTTTATGTTTTTTCTTTTATCTTTTATCTTTTTAATTTTTTTTATGGATGAAAAATTTGAAACCTAGATAACTTTTTTTTCTTAAAAAAAAAAAAAAACAATAATTTAGGGACAATTTTAGGACAAATAATCTAAAAATTAATTAATAGCAGCTCTTCGAAAATATATATATTTTTTTTTTCAAATTTAAGTGTCGTATTTCTTCTTTTTTTTTTTTAAAAAAAAAAAAAAAGAAAAAAAAAATTTAATGAATAAAATAAAAAAAACCAGGCTTATAAGGGTTTTTTTGTCATTTTCAAATGTTTACTGTATTGTATGTACAAATGCAAAAAAAAAAAAAATTGAATTTTGGGCATTTTACGTAGTAAATCATTATAAATGTTTCGGATATTCTAATTATTTCAGATGAAAAGTAGTAATCATTGGTTATATGTACCAATATGACCACTACTCTCACGAATAACTTAAAGACGTGTTTTTTATATGTACTTTTATATATATCTTAAAAATTACGGATGAAGTTATAATAGAAATGAAAAATAAAGAACTGCGATTGAACCAAATATTTTAAAACTGGAAACTGAAAAATTCAAACGCAAATGCAATTTTATTATTATAAAGGAAAAATATATTCAAAACTCCGTTAAAAAGAAAACCCATGATGGATGTTAGAAAAATTCTTTTGCAGTGTAACACACTGTTCATCAACCCCTTATCTCAATTATCAATCATATAAGAAAGAAAAAAAACAAAAATGAAAAAAATATATATATATACATCCACTGTATAAACAAACTACGCAAAAACTTAGAGGAGTCTAATGAGTTAATGTAAAAGATTATATTTTCATGCTATTGCATATTAAATATAATAAGTAACTATTTTTTTTTTTTGTTTTTTTTTGTTTTCTAAAAGTTTTACATTACAAGAAGTTGTAAAAATTAGGACTTTTGTTTTTATATAAAAAGAAACTATATAATAATTATTGTTGATAGATAGATTTTGTTATTCAAAAATTGAGACTTTTATAAACAATAATTTTTATTTTAACATCATTAGATTCCACCGGCTTTATTTAGTATAATTTTCTAATTTTTAACCTTTTTTTTTTTTTTAGAAAATAAATTACTTTCTTTTGTTGTATGATTTACTTTTTTTTTTCCCTTTAAAGGTATTGGTAACACAATACTTTATTAGAGCAAATAGTATGTTAAAATAATCAACCTGCAAATACATTAAAAGAAAGCTCCTAAGGTCCAAGACCCTCCGGTCTAACCATATCACCTCCAAACCAGGGTACAAAGTGATGCTAACTAATCTAGACATCCTAAAGGGAAATGAGGTATAAAAAAGAAAATATTCTAAAAACTAAAAATGAATTAAAAATTACACTCATAGGCCTAAAGTATTACTAGGACTTCCTGAATACACTGATAGAACCCTCGTTGTACAGATTTGATATTTTAGCGTTGAGGTTCAGTGTACAGATATGAAAACTCGTCTGAAATTTGAAGTACAGATTTCAAATAATAATGATTTACCTCATTGTACAGATTTATAATAAAAATTACTTCCGTGTACAAACTTACAATAAATTTTTACCTCCGCATACAGATTTACTCCATAATTAAAGGGTTCAACGTACAAAACCTATATTAGGAATGTTCGTTATACTTTTTTATCATTTATCGTTATCTTATCTCTTATTTTTCTTTGTCAAAGAATTAATCATAAAAATAAATACCGGCAAAAGTAGTAATTCAAGTTCATCCAAAAATAGTTTACTACAAAAAAAACTTGATTATTTTGGAATAACAAATAACTTTGTTCAAGGAAAAGGAAAAAGCACTGCTCATACTGGTGAAAATGTTGTTCTTACATATCATCAATTTAAAAGTGTAAAATTTTTTTAATTAAGTATTTTATAGTAATTCAAAGTGAAAATTTATTGGCCAAAAGAACTCGAGATGAAAATGCTGAACAAAAGATAGCAGAAATTTCTCAAAATCTTGAAGGCTTATCAGGGAAAATTTTATTAAAAAAGATTTTAGAGAACAAATCCTATGATTTATTTGATAATAATAAGCATGTTTATTGTTAAAGTTGTCAAAAATTAATAACTCTACACCGTTTTAGGTGATGAAACCAGATTAAAAGAACATATTATTACACCAACACATATCAAAAATTATCAAAAAATAATACAAGAAATTGAATCAAAAAGGATGCGCACCACTTTTTTGACATCATTTTTTAATAAAATCAATGATAATTATAATATGCCAATAATGAATATTGACTTGACTGAACCAGTTGAGGATCAACCAACTAACATTCTATTAACGTTAAAGATGGTATCTAAAGATCTTGAACAACATAGTACAGTATGCTAATTATTATAATTTAACATGTGTATAATTATTTATTTATAAACTTATCTGCATTATAATTTGCAACAGATTCTTTGGGTCAAAGTATGCTATTTTTGCAAAATATGGCATTTCGATCCTTAATGAAAAGTCCAAAGTTCAGTATACAATTCTCCGAAATGATAATTTATATGATGGGTCAGAACAAGCAGAAGGTTATTTCAAAAGTATGAAATGTCGTGGGTATTGTTCCAAAAAATGGTGTTATGAATGTGGTCTTTTAGCAAAGAATGAAGCATTTAACAAAAGAAATCGAGAATATCAAGAATTACTTGCTCAAATTGATTGTGTCATAATGTTGAATGCAAATGGAAAATTAATGGATTCAATTCATTGTAAATATAATCAGGTGCCTAATTTCAGTAAATGGATTAATTTACCTTTTGATGAACTCAATGCTCATATTAAAAAACAAGAAAGTCGTCCAGCAAAATATTGCTCTGACAATCTAAATAATTTACTCAATTATTACAAAAAGGAGGTCCTTGATTCCAAATATCATCAACTAGTTAAAACTTATTCAGCGTTAGGAGGCCTTTTGGAAGAAGTGGAAAAACATGGAATTGAAAGTTGGATGTTGGACTGTACTCGATATATGGTGAATAAAACTATGGAAGAAAAATGACCTATATTTATCGGGATGACTCAATCAGTTACGAAAGTTCTAAATAAAATAGAACGTAATATCACTACAATACGTAGAATCCAATATAATGAGACTTTTGTAGATTTCCTTGTAGTACTTATCTCAATTAGTACTCTTGCTGTAAGATGGATCACATTAAATCTTGCAGGTCCAACAATAAGATTTCTTCAGAAAGTGCGAAATCACAGTAAAAATTCTTATGACCTCTTAGGAATCAATATCTCAAATTTCTATGAATTAATCAGTAAATGATGATGTGCATATGACTATATGGGGCCAACTATATGTGTGAAAGATCAAACTAAGATTGCTGAAATGATTAAAGTAAATCGCCGTCATGCCCGATTTGTTAGATGCGTACAGATGCAGTAAACTTCTGTTCCTCAAGTAATAACAATTGAAGAACTTCAACAAAAACTAGTAAACTTAAAAAAAGCAACTTATATTACAGTTTTTGCGATTTCAGCAGTTATACCTGGAATACCACCTCTTATAATTGCTGTACTTCCATCAGATCAAAAAGAAACTTCTACAAATGTATTTCAAGAAAATAATTTAGTAATTAAACATCTTAATAATGTTGGGGCGAAGTTAATTGGATTATATTTTGATGGTGTATCCCATGATCAGAATTGGTTGAGTAAAACATATTGCAATAATTCAGAACTCCAAAGTGAATTAGGATTAACTGAGGTAATATTAAAATTTTTTTATACACCATTATAAAATAATAACGTCTAATATTATCTTTGTTAATGAATAAGGAGTCAGAATCAATCCTAGTCAAGAAATTTCCCCTTAATCTTCATTTACTTGAGAACAAGTCACCGCTTCTTAGTGGAACTGATTTTTATCATTGTATAAAGAAAGGTAATTTTAAGGCAATTTTTATTTAAACTGTAAAAATTCACTTAATACTTTTATATAGGATGTAATATGCATAATTCTGGCACACGTATTGTACCAATTGGCAATTATGTAATGTCAACAGAACATTTTTGGCAATTATATATTATGTACGGTAGAAATTCTGGACTAACAACCGATGTATTAAATCCCAAAGACAAGCAATCTGACGAACTTGCTGAATGGTTTTATTCATCTCATGTTCTAAAAGGCATTTTAGATTTATGGTTATACAAAGTCTTTTATTTTAGTACTTTTAGTACTTTTGATATTAATTCCAATTTTATTTAGCAATTTCTGAACATGCTGAAAAACACAATGATGACACATATTATGGAGATGCAATGTATCACTTTTTTTCAGGCATGCTTTTCGAAGCGTGAAAATCCAAGACTATGGCTCATAATAATCGAGTAGCTTATGCTTGGGCAGGGACTATATTTTTTGCAATTACATGGAAATATATTAAAAATAATCCAGCTCAGCGCAATACAAGAAAATATGGAATTTCATGGTAAACTAAGGATGATTTTCTTTACCTTGGATGTATATTAATTCTATTGATCAATTACTTTCCACTAGCATACGAAGATATTCCTCTATATCCTTGGTTGATCTTAACGGCATTTCTAGAACATATTTTTGGATATACGTGCCAATTAATAGAAGATTTTACATTACTGGATTTTTTGATGATGAATGAAAAGATAATCAAAAATATTGAAATTAAAATAAAGGGTAAGAAAATTATAACAGAAGTCTCAATTTAAAGAAAATACTTATATTAATTTGTGATATTAGGATCTATTAAACGTCCTGATAGTAATGATGGCTATAATATATATTTTGGCTCAATTAAAGAATCATTAGACCCCAGATTGGTACTGTTTCCAACTGAATTTGAAATTGGGAACACGATGAAAAAGGTAGAATAAATGGTTCTTTTGTTTTAACTTTATTAGGTATTATTTAAACTAAATATTTAATTTTTTTTTTAGGTTTCAACAGCTATGCATGGAATTTTAAAAACGATTGGCATAGATTTTTCATCTTATGAATATATTCAGATCATTCGAGAATGTTTTAACAGTATACACTTTGAAAATGAGCATTCAAATGAAGAAGGAGCAGAAACAGGTTTAATTCATGATAATGCTAAATCGGCAGTTGAAAATTTACTTCTTTTGCATCAATAAAGGCTTATAGCACGTTGAAATCTACCTGATGAATATGATTTTACTGCTTTCAATACTGACATGACACATAATTCAGAAATATTCTTTAATTTTAATAGGCGCTATTCATTTTTTGAACTAATTAATCATTGGATACATTTGAAACCTTTGCATCATATTAAAATTATGAAAGAAATGGCGCAACATAGAGGTAGATATATTTAATACTATAACAATAATTAAAAATAAAATCTTTTATTAATTTATTAATCTTTTAAATCTAGAAAATTTTGATGAATATACTCTTAAAAAAACTCAAAAATTCAATCCAACACTGTTACAAACATCTCAAAATTTTGTGATTAATACGTCAGATAGATCTCTTAATTTAGAAGCAGCTTTACGAATTGAAAGGATGAATGCTGCAAAAAAATCCACCTTCTGAACTAAAGGTCGGCTTACTCAATGGATAACTGCATGCCAAAAAATATTTAGTATTACGAGGCTTAATCCTGAAGATGCACAATATGCAGCTGGCAACTTTTATTTTTATGTTTATAACGGTGAACATATTTATGTAGCAAAAATTCTTGCTGTATTTAAGGTTAATCATTTTATTAGTTCAGTATTTGTTTAATTTATTAGTTAAACTAACTATAATTGTATTAATAAAAACGTGGTGCATTATATCTTCGAGCTGACTCCTTGGATGGACTAAATGCTAATCGTATCCATGCTATTCTATATAAGCAAGATATTTCGGATTCACATAAATTTCAACGTATATTAGATCCATCAAGAATTCAATATGTTCTTGAGAAATATTCATTTCGTTTTATTAATCCTTTGGGTAATGTTGAAGTAAGAAGTCAAACTACTTCAAATTTTTTAGGAAAGTATGTTATATTGACAGCTATTTAATTACAATTATATCAAAAATCAGTAGAGGAAATTACTAACATAGAATTGGAAATATTAGAAGCTAAAGCATTGATGAAAACAAAAAAAAATGATCTAGAAAATACAAATGATTCGGAATAATATAAATTTTAGTTTTAAAATAAATTTACTGAAACTTGAAAAAATTTTTTGACATATTTCTAAAAAAAAATAAAATTATTTTTGTAAAGTTCCTAATACAGAAATTGAATATTTAAAAGGTTGGGTGTACAAAAACATGATTTTTAATAAAAACGTTTGATGTACAGATAAATGTAAGACCTGAAGTTTAACGTACAGATTTGAAAAATCAGTTTGTACAGAAATGGCCTCTGACTGCGGAAGGTCTACTAATAAAACTGTGGCATATTCAGGGATCCTGTTCTGCACTACAAAAGTAATAAACAAAATTAAAAAAAAATTGAACGTTAATATTAATGTTTGTTAAATTAGATTAATAAAAAAAAATCTGGATAAACTAGAATAAAATTTTGCAAGAAATTCAATAAAAATATTAGTTTTTATCTAGCAAGAATATATTATTCATTAATAAATAATAAAAAGGAAAAACGCAAAAATGAAAATAGAGAAAACAATAAAGAATTTGTTTAGCTGGTTTAAACAAAAGCTGCTCTCATTAAAACTAACAGAAAAAGACACGAAAACTACATGTACAATAGGATTAGAAGAGGGAAAACACAGCCAGACCCTTAACATTCCCTCTAAAAACAACCAGAATAAAAGCATGATACATACACAATATACAAACACTGACTGCCCGCAACAGAGTACAGAAATATGCAGATACAACAGCAATATAGAAAACGACAACAAACATAACCTAAAATTCATAGGACATAACATTAATGAACTCAGACAAGACAATTTTAAACTAAACTTATTAGTAGAATATTGCTCAAATAATGGAGCTGACATTATAGGCATATGCGAAACAAATAGGAATCGAAAACAGGGAGAATTCTGGAACAAAGACAACCTAGAGTATACTTCATTCTGGACTAACAAAGCCAATAAGAAAAAAGGATCTGAAGTGTGCATAATTATCAATAAGAAATGGGAAAAACACATTGGAAAAATAAATAGAATTGGTACTTATTACATAGAAGCTTGGTTACTTTTTAAGAATTGCACACTTATAATAGGAGTAGTATATATACCACCATCAGATATAAAAAAACAAAATGAATTAACAAGCCATATAAAAAAAAAGTTCATTAATCATAGTAGGAAAAACTGATACTACACTTTGATAGGAGATTTCAATTCATATATGGATAAAACATTAGATTATAGCAGTCCATCTAAACTTGAAAAGAGACCTTTGAATATTATTACATGGTTAGATAACGCATTTTTCACAGATACATTTAGAAAATTAAACCCAAAAAAGAGAAGTTTTACTTGGAAAAATAGCAACATATCAACCAGAATTGACTACATATAGGCAGATCTTAAACTCAAAGCTAACATAAAAAAAAGCAAAATATACCAATCAATAGATATTACAAATAGTGACCACAACATTACATTCGCAGAAATCTTCTTTACTAATATAATAATCACAAATAATAGAGGAGGTAGAAGAGCAAAAAGAAGCTTAACGCGCATCTTATATGACTATGAAAACACCACAAACGAACAATAGAATGAATATGAGAGACACCTCAACAGCCTTTTGGAGAAACACAATACCTATAGTTATATAGAAACATATGGACAAAATGAGGATATGTTAAACAAACTATGGGACATCATATGCAGTTGCACACAACAGGCCGCACTCAAACACATTCCACACAAGAAGATAGGAGGCAACAAAACCAACATTAACAGGAACTATAAAGAAATGGAAGATTTCTCAAAAGAACGCAAGGACTTGTTATACATAAGAAGCATAATGAGGAAATTACATAAGAACGAATTGAAAGGGAAAGAACTACTTAACGCAACAAAAGGAATTAAGACGTTCAATTAACATTATGGAACTAATATCTCAGACATAACAGAGAACACGAACTGGCACATATGGAAGTTTGAAATAAAAAACTGGCTGAAGATAGTTAGAAGAGTAATTAAGATAAAGGATAAGGCAATCAAAGAAGCAATAATAAAAAAAAGGATAGAGAAAAGAAACAGCATGATTACCAAGGATCAATGCAAAATAATCAATAGCATATTAGATAAAACATACTCAAAGATCAATCTAGACAGAATACGTATAACCACTGACACCCAGGAAGAAATACTACTAAACTCTAAGGAAGAAGTCAATGCGGAAGCTATCAATATATTTTCATCATTATTTTGTTCGCAGAATCACAAATTCGAGAATCTCTCAGAACAATAAAAAGAAATATACAAATCTAAGAAAAACATAAATTCAAAGATTTATGAACATCTAGACGATGAGCCAACTGAACAAGAATGGTACGAGATGCTCAAAACGATGAATGATAAATCAGCCCTGGATATATCTAACATTAGTTACAAATTGATAAAAAAGGCGGGGGTAAAAACTAATAAGTTGTTCAGACAACTCACAGGATTATGCTACTTGCTGCATAACATACCCATGAAATGAAAAATTTCGTAATTGTACCTGATCTCCAAGACATACGATTGGGATTATAACCTAGCAAGAACAAGGCTAATATTACTCATTAAATGCTTATATAAATGTGCGGTTAAAATTATCACAAAATGGCTAAGGAGCATACTCAGCAAACACACAATCCTGAAAGGCCCAAATTACGCAGGATTACCTGGTAAATCTACATCAACACCACTAGCAATAATAAACAGTATTTTTGAGGATGCCCGCGAAAAAAATAAAATACTCTGGATTGTGTCACAGGACATAGCGAAAGTCTTTGATAGTGTTGGTATGATCCCACTACAAAAAGCCTTGGAGAGAATCAGAATACTACACAACACCATTAATTTCATCATAAACCTCTACAAAAACCACAAGATCAAGATCATCACAGCATATGGCTTAACTGATGCTTTCATAGCATAAGATAACATAGACTAAGGGGAGGTGATTTCTTCCCTAGTCTGAAGAATTTTTTACAATCCCCTCCTTCATGGAATACAGGAGGATGAAACACTAGGTTACATTATGAAACTGAAGTGGCCAAAGAACATCTTTTGTAATAGCAAATGGAAAACAATGATAAGAACTGCCATGTCAGCATTTACCAATGACACGCAATAGATCGCAAAAATAGAATTGAAGCAGAAAGGATCCTAAAAATTGTGGATGAATTTTTTGATATCAACGACATCAAAATCAATGGTGAGAAATTTGAAATCATTGTCGTAAATCCAGAAAAGAGAGACGAAAATGGAAGTTTCCTGAAAATATGAAAAAACAAAGACAGTTTTTGTCAATAAAAGAATAGATCCAATACGCATACTGGGTGTATGGTTCAAGGCAAATAAAGGAGACCAATACACAAAAGCCATAGTAAAGAAGGAAATATCAACGGTAGCAGGAGCAATTAAGCGTAAGCGCAAACACATAACACATGCATAAGCCATATATATCATTAATACTGTATTCCTCTCGCGACTAGAATACAGATTAAAAACAACCATATGGGAAGACAAAAAATATGAGAAAGTATTCAAACTGGTCATGCAGACAATTAAATATAAAGTATGACTTCCTAGCAACTGCCATGACAACATTCTCCTCCATTCAGCGCAAGGTAAACTGAAAATCTATGAAGAAACCAAATAGCAGCGCAAATAATAAAATTCCTAGTCGCACTTAACACTCAGTCGAAGCAGACTGACATACTCAAAATGAGATTAAAAAAGGAACAACTAACACTTAATATAACGTCCTGCATCTTATTGATAGAGCTGGATGTCACAGTTCCCAATAAAATGCTGAATAATTATGCCTATAACATGTTGAGAAAAGCATATGACTATTTAGTGAAATTCCAGCCACTAGTGGAAGATGATAAATGGGACATACTAGTAATCAGTCCTAATATGAGAAAATTTGTATATCAGCAGGCATCAGAGACGCAAATGAAAGAAAAGGAAAGCATTATTAGGAAAGCTGCATCCTTTTCAATATACAGCACATTGCAACTAGTCAACCAAGACGCGACAAGCACACTCACATGACAGCAAATTTGCATCATTAACAAGAGACTAGCAAGAGGGCAACTCCAAAATGGTTCAGGCTGTTGACAGATCTTATATGAAATGCACCCTGCTTAGAAAACCACTACATAATAAAAGCTGAGCCCTCAAATGCAAACGCCATCTCAGAATTAAACAGAAATACCTTGACAAACATACAAACATTTAGGATGACAAAGAGACACCCATCTACAGACAATAGGAAAAGAGAGTTTGTCGACATGCAACAAGAGAACACACTAATATTTGGACAAATCAATAAAGAGCATATAACGGGAAAACATACAATACAACACTGGATCACAACCAGTAGTGAGCAAGGATTAGACAGCAGGACTCCTTACAAAATAATCAAGCTCTGCAGTGGCTGCTATCTGAATGATAGAAGAATCAATAGAGAAAACCGCAGATGTTACTTTAACAAAAACCGCCTAGAACTAACTTGTATAAACAGGACCCGCAACTACCATAACAATCCAGATGCTAAAATAATCATAGACATTTTAGAAACCAATAATAGCTGAGAATACACTCCTCACACACATAGCTACATACAAGTAAATGATTATGACATGGCCTTTATACAAAATACACTAATAAATAATGAAGCCATGATACAGCACATAGAGTTACTACACCAAGTAAAATCAAAATTTAACCCAGCTGAAACAATTAACATATACACAGATGGCTTACTTGCAGACCACTTCAACAACAACTCCAATACCTTCATAAAACACATGGATACAGAATGGGTGATATTAAATAAGAAAGAGGAAGTGATGTTGAAATGTAGTAGTTCAATCACAGATTGGCCTTTATCCATATATGCAGAACTAGGAGCCATCTTGTCAGCCATACTAGTCTTACAGACAGGATAAAAAGCAAATATATTTACAGACTCATAGGCGGCAATAGATAGCACTAAGTACATAAGAATTAGCCTAGCAAGTGGAAAAAATAAAACACGAGTGTGGTGCAAATGCAACAATTACAGTATAATGAGCAGTATAATTAAGCTCATTAATAGCAAACTACTAAAAATCATGTTAATTAAAGTTAAAGGTTATTTAGGAATTAAGGGTAATGAAAAAGCAGATAGGGTGGCCAAGAATAATACAGAAAAATCAACATGCATTAAAATAAAAGATGTGCAACAAAAAGATCTAACATATGACATCTATTGGAATGGTATAAGAATTGACAGACATATCAGAAAATTTATGGACAATCTATGTGAAGTTATATTAGATGCAGCATGAACTCTCAACTGAGTACACAGATCAATCTTTTCAAATCCAACTGATATGGTAGAAATAGAAGTTACTTGGGTATTATTCAAAAAAAATACAGGATTTAACTGCATAACATCAACAACAAACAACAAGTTTATCAAACATTTAAAACTTACAAATTGCTTGCTCCCAACCTTAGAAATTATGAAAGAAAGAAGATATGATCTGTATGGTGACATAAAGTGCAGAGTCTGTTATGAAAAAAATGAAGATGATAATCACATAATATACTGTCAACAGCTTAAAGAAAAGTGGCTAACTGTAGCCAACAACACTATGTGCAAACATGATCAAATACTTAAGGAATTTTTATCACAAGAAAAACACATTCAATTAAATCAGGAAGACATACAATAACTATACTTATGGAACAGAAACTTTTTTGCATATACAACTGGTATTAACTATGACCTACCCATTCCCTTTGCACATCTAATGTTAAGAAGTTTTTTTCCTAAGGAAAAATACAGAAAACTCAAGTCCATTGTCAAATCAAAGAAAATAGCACTAACAATTATCACTCTATTTTTAGAAGTATTTATCAATGAATTTTACAATGTTATTTGGCAACTACGTTGTAAAGAAGTAAAAAAATGGGAACACACAAAAAGCATAAAAAAATAAGATATAAGAAAAAACTAGCAGCACATCAACGCATTGCATATGAACGGATTCTAACACTACAAATAGAAGAAGGTGTATATGATTTAGAAAGAAGAAAAATCCTAAAACATAATGAGCAATGGTCAATAGCATTAGAAAAAGTAAGAAAACATATAAATCAAACTATCAGAGAAGAAAATAGAGTATTCTGGAAGGTGTATAATAATACAAAAATATACAAATTTAATTTAACTTCTTTTTTTTCTTTTTGTTCAGAGGGTAGTGAAAGTATATACTGAAGTCATATGACATAATGATCCTATGTAATTCAATAGTTATTATGGAAGGATATAGGTGAATTCATAAAGTGATGATAGGGCACAGGAGCAATCTTCTAGATAGGAGACCAGTTTGGAGTTTTAATAAATTAGTTATATACCGGTAATAGATATTTCTGTACTCTACTATATAATTAATAAATTCACAAATTGCACTACCTTGCAAAAAAAAAATAAAAAAAAAATCTGGAGCTGTACTTCAGCTTCCAGAACTAAAAAAAATTAAAATCAAACATTGATGTTAATGTTTGTTAAATTAAAATAAAAAAAAGTCCAGAGCTGTACTTTGGCTTCTAGACCTAAAAAAAATTAAAATCGAACGTTAATATTAATGTTCGTTAAATTAAAATAAAAAAAAAGTCTGGAACTATACCTCAGCTTCTGGACCTAAAAAAATTAAAATTGAACGTTCGTTAAATAATCTTTTTTTTTTGAAGGTAACCTTAGAAATGGTCTGAAACTTGTACCTTTAGTATTCTAAACTTAGAAAGATAAAAACGAATATTAATAAAGTTTATTAAATAATTAATGAAAAAATATTTTTTGAAGTTTACTTTCAAAATTGGTCAGAATTGTTAAGCCTTCAGTTTTTTGGACTTTCAAAATATAAAACAAGCGTTAGTTAACGCTTGTTAAAGTAAACTAATAAAAAAAATTTTTTTTCGAAGGTTAACTTTGAAATTGAGTCTGAAACCCATACCTTTAGTGTTTTGAACCTACAAAAAAAAGGAAAAATGAGTATTAGTCAATACTTGTTAAATAATAATATTTAAAAAAAAATTTCTTAATTTACACTAGTGTGCGAAACTTGGGTCACATGACCATTATTTATTACCCAGTGTCACACCCTTCCCTTTTCATTTTTCTATAAGTATTTCAGGAACTTAGAATTTTTTTCATGTTAAAAAACCTATTTGTCACATATTATATGTCACATCCATAATTTTTTATAATTCCGGCCAGAATTTTAAAAATTACTATATTTGGTTATTGTATGACACGGACCTTCCTTTTTAGGCAATACCCATTTCACAAAACAAATTTTCTTATTTTTCAAAATAGCCGTAATTGGAATTTTGTGTAATAATATTTCTATAAAAGGAATTTTATGCCAATCACATAACCTGTGTACAAATATACTAGTGTACAAATAGAAATAGTCTATTTAAAAATACTTTTAATATCCAAAAGAACCAGCGAAAATAGGTAGGAGAAAAGTTTTATAAAAAAAAACTTTTTTAATCTGATGTTTCTGCAAAGTTTCAAAACTTAAAAAAAATTTCAATTTTTTTTTAATACCTTAACAGATTATTTCTTTAAATTAAAAAAGTTAAAAAAAATCATTTCTTTAAAAAGTATTAAAAAAGATTATTTTTTAAAACACTGTAAAAAAAAATTTAAGTATTGAAACAAATAGGAAGTGTAAAGTTTGTTGAAATAAAAAAAAAAGTTCATGTAAATAAAAGAGAGAAATGTGAAGATCTCAAGATTTTTGTACAAAATATTTTAAAATTTGCAATTTTAGAGATTATCAGAATTTTTATAAAAAAATCTTCAAAAAATAAAAATGCAGATTGTTAGCAGATATGAACTGATATAACATTCCCAATGAATTCTGTACAAAATTATATATTATATTATATACATTCAGATAAATTCTGTACAAATTCTGTACAAAATTATATATTATATATATTCAGATAAAATTAAAATTCAGATAATTTCTGTATAAATTCTATATAAAGCTCCACATGAGCTGAGCCAGCTTGCAAGCTGGCTCAAGCTTTTCAAGCTAAGCCAAGCCAAGCCATGATTAAATTGGCTTGGTGGCTCACAAGCTAGCTTCTTGAAAAAGCTTAAATTAGATATTAGGCTTAGCTTGATAAACTCAAGCTGGCAGTGGACTTGACTTGAAAAGCTTAAGCCGGCTCATGAGCCAGATCAAGCTTGGCAATTTTTTACAAAAAACGCCAGTACCAATAGTTCCAGCATTTTTTTTGCAAATTTATATATAAAAAATGCCAGAACTATTTGTTCTGGCACTTTTTGCAATTTTATGAATAAAAAACGCCAGTATCAATAGTTCTGGCATTTTTTTTTGTGATTTTATAATACAAAACACTGTTAACACTATAACGAATTATTTGGTATAAAGGCAGGATCATGTGACTTGCTGATCTAATCAGATAATCCAAATATTTGATCTTTTTTTAATCATTTATTAGTTTATTTTTGTGGTATTACCAGACGAAAAGTACAACCGGACTTTTAGAATTAAGGTAAAGGAGGGTGGGGAAGTATTTTTCAGTGTTTTTTGTAACTAATTAATTAATTATTTTTTTTTTATTTTTTTGTAGTGTTACCGGATGAAAGGTATGACTGAACTTTTGGAATTAAGATAAGGGAGGGGTTGGGGGAGGTGTTTCATTGTTTTTTTTTAACTAATTAATTAATTATTTTTTATTTTTATTTTTTGTAGTATTGCCGGACGAAAGGCATGACCGGACTTTTGGAATTAAGATAAAGGAGGGGTTGGGGAGGTGTTTCGTTGTTTTTTTTTAATTAATTAAGTATTAACTTTTTTTTTACTTTTTGTAGTGTTGCCAGATGAAAAGCATGACCAGACTTTTGGAATTAAGATAAGGAAGGGTGGGAAGTATTTTTTGGTATTTTTTTTAACTAATTAATTAATTATTTTTTTATTTTTTGTAATGTTGTCAGACGAAAGGCACGACCAGACTTTTGGAATTAAGGTAAGAAAGGGGAAGTTGGGGGAGATGTTTCATTATTTTTTTTAATTAATTAAGTATTAACTTCTTTTTTATTTTTTTGTAGTATTGCCAGACGAAAAGCATGACCAGACTTTTGGAATTAAAGTGAGGGAAGGTGGGGGAAGTGTTTTTCAGAATTTTTTTAACTAATTAATTAATTAATTTTTTTTTATTTTTTTGTAGTGTTGCCAGACGAAAAGCATGACCAGACTTTTGGAATTAAGGTAAAGGAGGATTGGAGGAGGTGTTTCGTTATTTTTTTTTAATTAATTAAGTATTAACTTTTTTATTACTTTTTGTAGTGTTGCTAGACGAAAAGCACGACTGGACTTTTGGAATTAAGGTAAGGGAGAGTGGAGAAAGTGTTTTTCAGTAATTTTTTTAACTAATTAATTATTTTTTTTATTTTTTGTAATGTTGCTAGGTGAAAAACATGACCAGACTTTTGGAATTAGAGTATTAAAAACTGAAAAAGAATAATAAAAATAAATAAATTTGGTATAAAATACCGAAAAAAGTGAAAAAATAAATAAAATAAAATAAATTTTGATAAATACCGAGTAATTTAATTTACTGAAATTAGTATTTTTTAAAAATAAAGTCACGTATATCTATTATAAACTCTACGTAAACATAATATGTGAGTTACTCCCAAATTGACTGATCTATGCAAACTCAATTTGTAGGTTTAAAAAGTAATTTCATATAAACTCTACACAAACCCGTATGTGAGTTATATTAGTATTATTCAGGGTCCTGCCAGGACTATTAGTTCTAGCGTTTTTTTTTCAATTTTATGAATAGAAAAGCCAGGACTATTAGTTCTAGTGTTTTTTTTTTGTAACTTTACATATAAAAACGCCTAGTTTCAGCTTTTTTTTTGATAATAAAGCTTGAGTTAGCTTAAGCCACTTGGCTTGAGCCAGAATTTTTCATGGCTCAGCTTAGCTTGAATGAGTTGAGCCAAGATTTTTTGTGGCTTGACTCATTTTGGCTCAAGCCAGAATTTTTTTTTTCAAGCCAAGCTAAGTCAGACTAGCTTGACTTGAGCCAGCTTATGCGGAGCTTTAATTCTTTATAACAAATTCTGTACAAAATTAAATTCTGTATAAATTCAAACAAATTCTGTATAATTCTCTTAATAAATATATATAAAAGGTCATCATAAAGTATACACCACTACAAATTTCGTACATATTCTATACAAAGTTATACAAAACCTGTACAAATAATGTACAATTACTTTTTATAGGGTTAAAATGATAGAATACATTATAAAATTTTTTATAAAACAATCATATGATATACCATTTTTATTAATCAAAAAATTAGCTAATAAAAAATTTTTATAAATTACATAATTGTAGTGTTGATCACTAGTGGTATGATTTATCAACTTCCAAAATTTATTACAGAAAGTAAATTTCAGAATTTATATTAAAGTCTTAAAAGTTTAAAAAAAATAACAAAATTAGAGCTTCCGTTTGAAATTAGGATATACCACGTGATTCAAATATGTCATGTGATTCAAATATAAAGTCAATACATATTAATTTTTTTGATCTAAAAAAAAAGAAAAAATTTCATTTTTGATAAAATTCAAAAAATCACGAAAGATTTGATTATCTGATGAGATTTGAATATCTGGTTGAGATTCAAATATCTGATGAGATTCAAATCATATTCGAATCTACATTTTAAAAACTTTAATATTTGAATCTCATTATGACTTTTAAACAGAAATTCTAAACAAAATCTATTTGGCTTATTTGGACTTAAATATAAAATTTTCTTTAAATGTATTTTTTTTATAATAATATGTGTTTTCTCTAAATATATTTAGAAATCTCATAAAATTCTTTTTTTTTAAATACACATTTTTAAATTTTAATTATGAACTCAAATTTAATAGAGTACTAATAGCAAGTATAAAAGGATCTCAGAAAATTCTTATATATGTAAAATATCAAAATATTTAGTCAATGTAAAACAATTTTAAGATGTAAAAATCTGTAAATGCTTAATTTTGTTAAAATTTTACTTAGTATAAAATGATTGATTTGCATATTTTTGAAATATTAAAGAAATTTCAGTTGCTTAATTTTACTATGATTTTAAAATTTAATATATGATTTTATAGTTTTATTTATTTTACTATAAACCTGATTTTTAATAAATATATTATATTTTAATACATGATTATTACAATTTTATGAAAACTCTAAATATATCATATAAAAATTATAAATGATCTATACAAAATTATGGATAGTTATTTACATTTAAATTATATACTGTAAATTTGCTGAAATTTAAATATAACTATATATTATCAATAAAAGTATTAAAATAGAACCCCATTAAGACCAATACAATCCAAGTAATACAGTCATACCTCCATATAGTCATTTCCTATATAAGCACATCATATATATAAGCACATATTTGAGCTTTTTGAATGGTAAAAATTATTAGAAGAATCCTTCTCTATAGTTACAATCATAATAGTACCTCTTTATAAGCACATTATGCTTTAAAAGTCACTATGTGCCCGACTGCGTGACTATAGAGAGGTACCACTGTACTGAAATAGGTAACAAAAAATAACATGTAAAATAGGCCAGTGATATGCATTAAAAAGTTGGAAGCTATTAAAATCTTCCAATTCTTCCAATTCTAAACCTTCTAATGCCAATAAATTCTATTGAAAGATTAGAAGCATTTAATTCACATAATATATTTATTTATCCAATAAAATTAAATCAAATAATTTTATTATAAAAACTATTTATTTATTAACCTTTAAAAATATATATTTAAAGTTTTAAGCAACTAAATTTTATTTGGTAAATTAAGCCACATATAAACCATTGTAAATTACAACAAATAATAAAAAAAACAAACTAATTATTTAAATTGATTTATTTAATCTTAAGTATTTAGGAATATTAATAATAAAACTAAATAAAGTTTTAAGCTTCTATTTTACTCTAGTATCAATTGCTAAATATATATATTCTATTAAAAGATTGCCTTTCAAACTTCCTACATTGTTTCTTAAGACTTTTTTTTCTTCAATTCTAATCATGATACTTCTTCTTCTATTAACATTAATTTCCATTCAGCAAATTTATTTCCAATAATTTTTTTATCTTTTATAAAATTTTATTATAAATTTTCTGCAAAATTATCAACTGATTTAGCATTTAAATCAAAAAATTCCACTTTATTTTTTTACAATTTTTTTTAAGTGAAAAATTAATAGATGCATGAAATTTATTTATTAATAAAATTTTGTCATTCTAAAAAATTAATTAAATTAACAAATTTAAATAAAGGATTTTGTAATTCAACGCCATGGCGTTGCATCGCCAGTGTCACAGACATGCTGATCATTTCCTTTTTAGGAATTTTGTGTAACTGACCTGCATACAAAATTTTATTTTTTGTGGGACGCAAAATTTCCTTTTTTGGAAATTTGTGTAACGTTTAAAATATCACACTGCATCACATCCCCCAGCTTTCAAAAATCATTAAGTATTATTTGGACAGAATTTTTTTCAGTGAAAAAATCTTAATTGTCACCTTATTCGTCACATAGATAATTCTGGTCACATTCCGTAATTCTGGTCGAATTACATAACGTTACACAAAGTTCCAAAAAAGGAAATTTTGCGTCTTACAAAAAATGAAATTTTGTATGCAGGTCGGTTACACAAATTCCTAAAAAGGAAATGATCAGCATGTCACATGATACCAGCGATGCATCGCCATGGCGTTGAATTACAAAACCCTTAAATAAATATTATCAAAATTTATTAATTAAAACTTACATTTAATCAGTTACAATAATTCATATGTAAAAATTCTATAGAAGATCATATAAAGTAACATTTTACACAGATTTTAAAAATTTTTAAAGCAATATAAAAGATGATCAAAAGTATACAGATATTTTATTTTATCAAATTATGCTGATCATTATATATTAATGTAAATTAACATATTATTCTGTGTCTACAGTCATAATAAACAAACTTTTATACTTTATATTTTTTCAGAATTTTTGCAAATATAAAAATACTTACTGCAAAAATTCTATAATTTATATAACTAAAATAATAAATAGCTAAAAATTCAAAAATATTATAGTTCAATCATTATTAATCCAATTGATATATATTTATTACCATCATTCAAATCATCTCAATTAGGACTCTGATCAGTTTCAGTAATTACCAAACTGTACTGATCAGTTTCAGTATTGGAGTAGTTTTAGTTTTACAGTTATCGAACTGAAACTTTTGGTAAATTTACCGATCAGTTTCAGTAACTGCAGTTTCAGTTAGAGATGGGCAAAATGCGAAAATTTCACTTTACGATGCGCATAATGCGCATAATGCGTATTATTCGCATTATGCACATGATATATGTAATACCATTATACAGATAAAAAAAAAAAATAATTTCGTTATAAAAACTATTTTATTTATTTATTTTATTTTATTAACAAGATACATCGGAGTCATCATTTTCACTGTCATTAAAATTATCTTCTTCACTTTCACTACTACTATTTAACAAATGCTCATCTTCATAATCACTATCTTCGCTTTCTTCACTTTCTTCTAAAACTTGAGTTTCGTTATCTATATTTCCCCTATTTAATGAAGTATTTTTATCCAACTCATTTGTAAACACTTTCCATTCTGGTGTTTCTCGTGACGTTTGTAATTTATAATTACTATAAATATACACTAATTTTAAGACGCGATCAGCATTCAACTGGTTTCTTTTTTTATCATGAATATATGCAAATGCTGACCAATTTCTTTCGGATGCAGCAGACGATGTTGGAATGGATAGAACCTTTTTTGCTACTTGAGTAAGTTCAGGTGCAGAATCACTGAAATTTCCACACCACCAAGTTACAGGATCAATTTTACCGGCTGTTTCCCAAGCAAGTTTATTTGCAAAAACTCTATTTTTTTCCTTATAATTCAAGATTTGTGTCCAAATAATTACTGCATTATCTGAATAATACTTTTGGATAAACAGTGAAATTTTATTCATTGAATCAGAAGTAAGGTGGCGTTCATGAAATGATGGATCAAACAGGTGCGCAACTTCCATAACAGGATGGTAAATCCTTTCTCACCTTTTTTCGATAATATTTTTAATATTATTTCCTGCTACATCAAATACATAGACTTGAGAAAATTAAATTTGATTAGTAATAATTTTTGTTTATATTTACTAACAAAAAATAATATTTTACCTGGTGATTCTAATTGATTATGATACCAATCTAGTACTTTAGATAAAGAAGGTGTGTCCGATTCAAACATAGAAATTCCAATAACAAGTTCATTAAGAACTTTAAGCAGATTATCAACATCTTCCCAAAACTCATCATCTAATACAATACTTTTTATATCATCTTCAATTCTAACAGTTTGATTACGTGATAATTCTGTAATTGTTAATTCAATAGCAAGTTGATTTACCTGAAGTGAATTAAGACAAATAGCTAATGATCCCCAACGTGTTTTTACAGGTAATTTAAGTGAGATTCACCTATCATAATTAGAAAGTTGATATCGTTTCAGGATTGCAGCTGGAACTTGATGTGATTTGAAATATTTAACAATTTTCTTTCCATTTTTCATAGTTCTGTCCGCCCAAGAGAGTTTCATAATATCACCAATTAAAAGATTTAAGGAATGAGCTACACAGCCAAGGAAAACTACTTTTGGATATTTAATAGCCAAAAGTTTCCATGCTTTTTTCATCGAGAATGCATTATCAGTAATGATTGCTGAAAGTTTAGAATGGTCAATTTTCGAGATAACTTCATCAAGATCAGCTGCAATATTTTCTCCTGTTTGTTTAATTTCGCCAGTTTGATGAGCAGAAAAAAATACTGGTCTTGGTGTGGTAATTAAATAATTAGTCCAATGTTCCTGCATCATATTCAACCTAGAAGTTAGAACATTAAATTATATTAGATATTTTTATTGATTTCAGTTAAAATTGTAGTTAAAAACACCTACCATCCATCGGAAATTAAGCAAATATAATTTGCTGAATTAATCAAATTATTTACTTCATTTTTTGTACTATCATATACCTTGTCAAGTAATGTTGTTGATAAAGTTTTTCGTGAAGGTAGTTTAAAACAAGGACGAAGTTTTTGAAAAAGGATTTTAATTGGTTCTAATTCAGATAATGATAAGAATAATCCACATTGGTAAATTGCTTGTGCAAATAATAATTCACATTCATCTTGTTCTGCTGAAGATATTCTATCAACAAAATTATTTATTGATGTTTGTGATTGTAATATAGGTCTTGTAACAGCAGTAGTAATATTGTTTTGCTCTGTGGATAAATGAGAATTATTACGTTGTATTGTGTTAGGTTGAAAATCCAGTCCAAAAAATCCTTGAAGAGCCGTTATACTTGCTTTTGGACAGGTTTTAAAATATGCAATACATTTTTTAACTGCAGCATTTACTTCATAATTACAGTATTTACATTGTGCACGAGCTTGCTAAAAACCAGCCACATGTCCAAGTTTATTAAAGTGCGCCCAAATAGGATTAGCTGGAGGCATTTTAGATGAAGAAAAAAAAATTTTTTTTTGTGAAGATCTAATGTAATACAAATCTATCTATAAATTCCATTTTTGTTAAACTATAATTCTAGCCGGAATTAAGATAATTTTTACCAAAATTAAAATTTATTATACGCATTATGCGCATTATGCGCATCGCATTATGCAACACATAATGCGCATAGCACATCCCTAGTTTCAGTACCAGTTTTACGATTTACTGAACTGAATTACCAAATCGATTTATACTAAATAACATAATAAACAAAAACATTTTATATAGTATAATATAATAAAAAAATATTTTTAATTAGTTATTTTGATAAAACAAACTATTTTACGGCAGTGTTTTATCAACAAACAAGTTGCGAAATATTAATTGGATAAAAAAAATGTTTGCAGCAGTTTTTTGTCAAATTAATTATAAAACTGTTGCAAAACATTTTTGTTAGTTAATTTAAATAAAATAAAAACGTTTCTTTTTGTTGTTTTAATTAAAAATGTTGCGAAACATTTTTTATCAGTTAATTTAATAAAAAAGAAACAGTTTTACAACATTTTTTTTATCACTTTAATAAAAAACGTTATGAAATATTTTTATCTGTTAATAATTTTAATAAAAAAAATGTTTTGCAATGTTTTTTTTTATTGCTTTAATTAAAAACATTGCAAAATATTTTTTATCAGTTAATTTAATAAAAAAATAATATTTTGCAAATATTTTTTTTATCACTTTAATAAAAAATATTGCAAAATATTTTTTATCGATTAATTTAATAAAGAAATAATGTTTTGTAACGTTTTTTTTATCACTTTAATAGAAAACATTGCAAAACATTTTTATCTGTTAATTTTAATAAAAAAAACATTTTGCAACATTTTTTTTATCACTTTAATAGAAAATGTTGCAAAACATTTTTATCTGTTAATTTTAATAAAAAAAACATTTTGCAAACGTTTTTTTTATCACTTTAATAGAAAATGTTATGAAACATTTTTTATTAGTTAATTTAATAAAAAAAACGTTTTGCAATATTTTTTTATCACTTTAATAGAAAACGTTATGAAACATTTTTTATTAGTTAATTTAATAAAAAAATAACGTTTTGCAACATTTTTTTTGTCACTTTAATAGAAAATGTTGCAAAACATTTTTTATTAGTTAATTTAGTAAAAAAATGATCTGCAACTTTATTTTTTGACACCTTAATAAAAAATGTTGTAAAACGTTTTATTAGTTGATGTCACAATATTGGTAAATCAGTTCAGTTTTCGGTAATTATCGATCAGTTTCAGTAATCATCAATACCGATACTGATCAATTTGGTTCAGTATCAGTTTTTGCAAAAACTGAACTGAACTGATTGGAGTCCTAATCTCAATAAGGTGAATATAATGAGTTAAAGATCATGAAAATCCAATCATTGGATCAAAAGATATTATAGAGAAAACATTTAAATTTTCAAAGTATAATTATACACTAAATATTGAACATACATACAAAAATAATTTTATTATCATTCAAATCCTCTAAACAAGACGTATCTAATGAATATAAAATCATGGAATTTTAATCACTAAATACTGAAATATCTTTAAATGTTCATATAATATTGATCATTTTCTATACTTGCTAATTCTTTATAATTCTCTTTAATATACTTCTAGAATTTGAATACATTACCACTAAATTGTTCAAGAGTTTTATTATTAAATAGTTCAATTTTTTGGTAATAATTCTCAAAATCTAACAATAAACAGATTGGTTTTTTTTGAAATTATACTTTATAATAATATATTAAATACTATATATCACGGGCCACAATACCCCCTCCTATACACAGTACCCCCTTAGAAAAATTTATCAAATACCCAGATACTTTACATAGAAATTTTCAATTTAAAAGTTTAAAATTTGTAAAATACCCAGGATATAATATTAGAAAAGATTTTTATATAAGATAATATTCTGGGTACAACTTTATTTATTATTATTATTACTTCATTATTATATACAATTTATTTATAGTAATTATACACTCCTTAATTGGTTCCTTATTTCTAATTGTATACAAATTTAATAATTAGAATAATTAGCAATTTTGATAAACTGGAATAAAATAATATAAAAAAAAAAACTTTTACCTTATATATTTTATTTAATTTCTTGAGTCTATGGAGAATTTCTTTATCATCAGAATCTTGGTAATCATAATTACCACCATCTTCCCCTTCCCTCTCACCTTCATCATTATCTTTTTTCTGATCTTCTTTCTGATCAACTTCGATGTCCCATTTATTCTCATAATTTACCTCTTCAGCATATTCTTCATAATTTTCATCGGTTGAGTCATCAGAATTTTCTATTATTTCATTATCTCTATTCAATAAACTATCATGATTACCAATACAATCATCTTTTGAACCATCAAGATTTGTTGAAATTCCACAACTTTTAAAAGATCTTTGAATAAGATCTTTACTAATTTCATTCCAAGACTCTTTAACCCATGTCATGGCCATTGAATAAGAAGGTCTTTTAATTTTTCCTGAAGTAAAAGCATGAATATTTGATATCATCCAATTATTATACCGATCCTTAACCTATAATTTCATCAATATTAGCGATTAAGAATAAAAATAAAGTAAAAATAATATTTCGCAACGTTATTTTTGCAGAACTTGTAAAAAACATTGCAAACCGTTTTTTACATAAACGATTTGATAAAAAATAACGTTTCACAACGTTATTTTTGCGAACATTATAAAAAACATTGCAAAACGTTTTTTACATAAATGATTTGATAAAAAATAACATTTCGCAACATTATTTTTGCAAAACTTGTAAAAAATGTTGCGAAACATTTTTTACATAAACGATTTAATAAAAAAATAACATTTCGCAACATTATTTTTGCAGAACTTGTAAAAAATGTTGCGAAACATTTTTTACATAAACAATTTAATATGAAAAATAACATTTCGCAATGTTATTTTTGCGAACATTGTAAAAAATGTTGCGAAACGTTTTTTACATAAACGTTTGATATAAAAAAAAATAATATTTTGCAACGTTTTTTTGTGAAACTTGTAAAAAATGTTGCGAAGCGTTTTTTACATTAGAAATTTAATATAGAAAATAACATTTCACAATGTTATTTTCCTTTTTATTTAAAAATGTTGCGAAATGTTTTTATAAAATAATTTAATATAAAAAAATGTCTCGCAACGTTTTTTTTGTCACTTTAATAAAAAACGTTGCGAAACATTTTTTTATGGATGATTTGATAAGAAAAAATCATTTTACAACTTTTTTTTGCTAAACGTTACGAAATATTTTTTACTAAAAACGTTCAGTAAATCAGTTCAGTTTTTGGTAATTACTGATCAGTTTTAGTAATCATTAATACTGATACCGATTATTCAGTTCAGTATCAGTTTTTGCAAAAATCAAACTGAATTGAACCGATTGGAGCCCTACATATTACTATATGCTATTCCGTAATTTTACTGCATAATACTTCGCAACTTTTTAAAATATACGTAATATTTCGTAATATTTCAAAATATTTCGATAAATAATACTTTATTTTCTGTACTATAAGTTTATATAATGTATGTTTTATTAGATATAATTTTATTAAACCATAAAAAATTACAAGTACTTATTAATATATACAGAATACATAAAAGTAAAAAAAAGAAAGAGTAAAGAGTAACAATATTATTAGACGTAAAAAGAAGAGAAACAGCTATAGTAACATTAGTATTAGATATAAAGATAAAAGAAATATTGTTATTATTGTTAGTATTAAGGTAAAAAGAGTTAAAGAAACAGTAAAAGGAGTAAAAGAAACATGGATATTATCGTTAGTATTAAAGTACAAGTAAAAAAAAATAAAAGAAACGTAGATAGTATTGTTTGTATTATAACATAAAGTGACAAAAAAGTAAAAAAATGCGTTAATATTAAAATAATTAGTATTAATAAATAAATATTTCTATACCTGCAAAGTAATTAAATAAAAGAATAAAAAAATAAAGAGAAAGGAAAAAATAAACATGTTGTTAGTATTGTTAGTATTGTTAGTATTAAAGTACAAGTAAAAAGGAATAAAGGAAACATGGATATTATTGTTAGTATTACGATACAAAGTAACAAAGAGGTAAAAAAAAATGAATATAATTAAAGAAATAATAGAAAGAAGAGACAAAAAAATTAAAAATATTGAACAAAAGAATAAAGAAATAAGAGATAAAAATAAATAAGACAAAAAATGCGTGCATAATTAAATGATTAAATCACATGCAAGGATCAGCCTAATTTTGATTGGCCAGAAAATACGATACTGTCATGCACAATTACTAAACATCATCCCCTTATGATAAATAAAAATTACCAGCACAACACCACAAATTTTGTGTTCAATTTGTGTTGATAATTCTGGTAAAAAATTATTAATTTTGGCCAAATTTCGTTAAATTTGTTAAATTTGTGTTAAATTTGTGTTGCATAATTTTTTATTTATCACAAGAGGATGATATTTAGTAATTGCATGCATGTACGATGTACAAGATTTTTTTTATGATTTTTTTAAGAAATGTCTGCAAAATATTTAATCAGAATATAATTGTTTTATTTTTAAATATGATATATTGATATTTATATTTAAAACAATTAAACATGTACATGATTTTCAATTATTTTTAATTGAAATGAAACTGAAATCAAACTAAGATTTTTTTTTATTTTTTGATTTAATCATGATATTTATATTTAGATAATCCATATCCGCATGAGATTTAATTAATATGTTTAATGATGAAAAGTGTAATAAATTAAATTTTAATTGAAATGAGAAATAAAATCAAACCAAAGAGGTATTGTTCAAATTTTTATTTAAAGTAACATTTTACGACCTTCTTTCTACCCAAATTTTTACTCATCCCAAAATCAAATTATAAAAATCAAATCTAATCTAATAATGCCTTGCCACACACATTCACGTCGTTCCCACTATAACGTCCATTAGAACTGGGCTATGATGGATGAGCTTGTTGATATACGCCGAGACAGAAACTGTGCCTACCACAATATTAATGGTAGAAGCCGCCATGATTTTTGGGACTCTGTTGCCAATAGGTTCATATAACTAATATCTATAATTTCTTTAAGAAAGAATTTAAATTCAAATTAACCAATCCATTTAATTGAACCAGAATAAATAGAATATTTCATACGAGGATTTCTGGGCAACAGTGCAGCCAAAAGTGGAGGAACTTCGTTAGGGATTACCATGTAAGTAAATAAATAAAATTACATTCATATAAATTAAATGTATTTATCGAATATTCAAACTGATTTTGATATTTAGAACTATGTCCTATATCATAATGGAAATCCTGGATGGTGGCTGTGAATGCGTACTGGCCAAAGATATTATCGCGAATTTAGAACAAGATTTTGGGAGAGGCTGGGTAATTATACTATAATAAAATTTATAATTAATATTTACGTTCATATTTTAAATTTGATAAATTTGATCAATTTAAGTCACACGTAATAATTGTAGGAGAAGAAGAAACTTACTTATGTATCGTAGAAGAAGATAAATATTTTTATTTTTTTATTTATTAAGTGAGTAGCTAGGCCCAGTCTGTACCAAATATCGGCTGGAGACTTACGTTTTTTTTGGGCTGTGACTGATACTGACGTCCACGCCGTATAGCCTGAGTACTATTTTATAAAATAGTAGCGAATAAGTATCAAATGTGTATTTTTTTATTAAGTTATAATAAAAATTAGAATTTACTTTAATTTTTAACATAAAAATTGTAAATAATAAAAAATTCGAAATAAAAATAAATTTGCTTTCCCAAACTTAAAAAAAAGGTATTTATATTATTTTTGATTATTCAATAGTATCACATGCCCGTTGTATATGTTCTACTGTATACGCAATTTTAACGATCGAATAGTAATATTACGCAGGTTTATAGTCTTGTAAATTTTTGAAATATTTTAACTGTAATATTACGCAGGTTTATAGTCTTATAAATTTTCAAAATATTTTAACTGTAATATTACGCAGGTTTACAGTTTTGTAAATTTTTGAAATATTTTAACCATAATATTACGTAGGTTTACAGTTTCGTAAATTTGCAGAATATTTGACCGTAATATTACGCAGGTTTACAGTTTCATAAATTTGCAGAATATTTTGACCGTAATATTACGCAGGTTTACAGTCTCATAAATTTTTAAAATATTTCAACCGTAATATTACGCAGGTTTACAGTTTCATAAATTTGCAGAATATTTTGACCGTAATATTGCATAAATCTTATGATATTGAAAACTTGTGTAATATTTTAACTGTAATATCACATAAATCTTACGAAATTGTAAACTTATGTAATATTTTGAAATTTTTTGAAATATTATGCCATAAACTTTCGTAAACTTACAAAATTGTAAACTTACGCAATTTTACATGCTATAAAATTTCCTGATGCTATTACAACATCTTCTGTATATTAACCCACCCTTTTTTATTAGCTCTTATGTAAATACCGTTTGGAAATTTTCTTTTGTAACATTTTTTAGTTTGAAAATACAAACTGCAGGAAGTTTTATACTATCAGCCATACATATGATCGTTCATGACCAGTTGTACAAATATTTACCATTTTTGCTCCTTTTTGATTTATAGTCGTATTACTTGGCAAATCAAACCACATGAGTGTTTCGTCTATATTGTCCATATACTTTAATTCATATTTATTGTGAATTCTTAGGTACATAACGTAACAAAAAATATTCTGTTTTTCAATTAAATCTGATGGCAGTTGCTGTGCTACTGTTATTTTGCAATGCTTACTTAAATTGTATCTTCCTAGAAATCCATCAAGCCACTTAGGAGAAAATTTGAACCCAGCAATACTCAGATTATTTGCTAAAATTCTGGACTTTTAGATAATGAAATAGCTTTATTGGTAATTATTTTTTGGGTAATAGCATTTCCATTGGTTCTTTTTTCACTTATCTATGCAAATAAATCATCTTCTAATTTTGGATATTTAGTAGGTTTACCCAGATAGAGCTTAGCCACATGAGGAGCAATCATTAACAAAGTTCCTTTTTTATTTGACCAATTACGCATTTGTTTGGACTGAGTATTAAATTTTTTAGCAGTTCCATATACATTTCTATTATTGTTCTCAAAATAATATACTACCATCAACTTTTCTCTTACATTCCATTGTCTTCATTTCTTTTGTGGTAAACAGTTGCATGCTTTTTTATTTCTCTTGTTACCAATAACTATCATTTTACTTTTAGTAGAAAGAAAATAAAGACACATAAAATAAAAATACGTAAATCAAACAAAGACATTTTTATGTATGAATAAGGGTTATTTTGATAAATAATTTTATGTAAAATATCTTGAAAAGATATCAAGATATGAGAGATGAGATGCATGTAGAAATTCTTAACGAGAAATTACATCATGGTGATATCACTGATTAATTAAAATACCCAGATATTATACATAGTAAGTATCCTAAATATTTTAAAAATCCTGTACCTCCTATATATAGTATTCACCTGTGTATAGTACCCCAGGTATAGGCCAAAACTCCTAAAATTTGCAAGATACCTAAGGTACTGTAGCCCATAATATACGGTAATATTTTAATGTAGTAAATAATAAATTTTCAATTCTAGAATTAAAATATGTAAGCTGGTACTTTGGATAAAATATAAATAAAAATAAAAACAATGGCTGCTTTCATTGATACCAATATTTTTTTAATCGATCTATTATTTTTTTACCTAATTTAGTATCTGAAAATTGATTTCAAAATTAAATAAAATATCCTAAAGCATAAAGTAATTTTAAATAACATGTTTTATTACTTTAAATTTTATTTAAAATACTACAATACGATAAAATTTTTTGTAAAAATTTTATTGTATTCTACCAATCATTATTAAGAAGAATTTTACAAATATTTTTATTCAAATAAATTTTATTGGTATTATTTTTTATTCAAATAAATTTTATTGGTATTATTTAATGTTGATAAACTTATTTCTACTGGTATAGTTTGTGAATATTCATACTGAATTGTCAAATTCTAAAAAATATTATTAAAATAATAAATTAACTAAATAAATAAATCAAATAATATTAAATTTAAGAAATTTATATTACTCTTAATATCTATTTAAATCAAATTAAACTTTTAAAACAATAGTAATAGCTGTTTCACCTAGTTTCATATAGAACTATAATTGAATAATATTTGTTATACAATTCTTTTTGTATATCATATAATTTATTAATAAAATAACTATTATTTCTATTCTTTAAAATATACTGTTGCTACAGTATGATTACTTTAGCTGATGCATTTTAAATATAAATAATTCTTTAAAAATATCATAAATTACCAACTAATATTAATATGTGAAACATAATAAAAAAATATATAATATAAGGATATTCTAACTAAAATCATTATTTATTATAATTAAAAAATAAATATAAAAAAACATTGATTATTTCTTTTTAGTAATAATAATAAAAATGCATTATAGATAATTTTATAAATAAATTTATTTAATTTTTACTAAGCTCTAGTATAAGTTATTGCAATATTATTTCCTGTAACTTTAATTAAAATCATAATTTTAGAAATCAGTTATTTTAATTATACATTTTCTTATACTACTAATATCTAATACTTTTTATATTAGAATTTTACTTGAAAATATATTATATAATAAATAATAATTCAAATACCGTACTATTCCAAAATTAAACAACCCTTTTTTATACTTAATTCTGGCTAAAGTGGTCATAACTCTGGTCAAAATCGCAATAATGTAGGCCAGGGTTGCTTATTTTCAGAGATTGTTTAATTTTGGAATGGTACGGTATATGCTAATTTAATACATTTTTCTATCCATTAAAAGCTAATATTACATCAATATGATTATTACTTAATTTTTTATCTCATAGTTAATTTATATTTTCTGTTTTATTATTCAATATACAATTTTTCTGATAAAATTAAATATGGATTTAAAAACTTAAATAAATTAAATAACTATTTAATATTGCTTGAATTTTGATCTGTTATTCAGTTATGACACATATTTTTTGGTCTGAGTTTTTTTTTTACATATAAAATTCCCTTTTTATAATTACTTTATTAATTATAAGTATAATCACACCAATCATCAATCCCATATTATAAATATATGTAAGATTCCCTTTGCATAATCACACAAATCACATGATTTAATAATATAACTGATAAGGTACATATTATGCAGCTTGTGCGTCTAAACTCTTATTATTTTTGTTATTTTACCATACCACTTATTCATTCACAGAAAGTAAAATAAATACAACAAACTCATACTGCAATTAGTATTGATATAAAAAAAAAAATTTGTGAATTTATGCTTGCAAATCCTGACAGAAAATAAGGTGATATTGCTTCATTTTTTAACAAAAAATATACAGATTTAAATGTTCAAAAAACAACTATTAATAAAATATGGAAAAATAAAGAGAAATGGCTTTCAGTTCTTTCTATTTCAGTATTATCACGTATATTTTGCTAACATTCTGTTCAATTTTCTGAAGTTGATAAAGCTATGCAAATTTGAACATCACAGCAATAACCACTGAATTTTCATTAAGTGACATGATATTGTAACAAAAAGGATTGGAATTTGTAAAGATGTTTAATGTGAAAGATAAATTAAAGTATGCTAATGGTTAGATTTATTGATTTAAAAAAAGAAATGGAATTCAAAAATCAAGTTATCAGGAGAAGCTAGAAGTGTGCCAATTAAGAGTTTTTCAGAAGAATATGCATATTTACATATACTTTTAGCTAAATATGATAAGGAAGATATTTATAATGCAGATGAAACAGGCCTTTTTTTAGAATGGAACCAAACCAAATATTAAGTACTAGTTCAGCATTAGATTATAAAATGGTAAACTTATTTTAAAATTTTTTTTTTTAAATTATTAAATATGTTTAATCTAAAAATATTTAAATATTTTTATTATTTTTATAAGATAAAAATCAGATTTCTATTCTTTTTTGCACTAATGCTACAGGAAACTATAAGTTTTGACCTCTTGTAATTGGAAAATTGTTTAATTCAAGATGTTTTAAAAATTTTAACAGATCAACTCTTCCTGTAACATATCAAGCTAATTCCAAAGATTGGATGTGTTCAGATATTTTTTTTTGAATGGCTAAATCATTTTGATTATTATTTTCGTACATTGAATCAAAAAATATTACTACTTATTGATAATACTGGTTCTCATTTTAATCCAAAAAGGTTTGAAAAAAAATAATGATGAAATCAGTAATGATGAAGTGTCAGATGAGCAAGAATCTAATGAATCTAATAAAAAAAAAAGAAAATTACATCTAATCTTACTAATATTGAACTTGTTTATCTTCTACCAAATATGACTGTACATTTCTAGCTTATGAATGCTAGTATTATTAATAGCTTTAAATCTAAATATAAATAAGAGTTTTGTAAACATTTAATTTGACAATTCGATTCTAGAATAGTTCATAGAAAGTAAGTTATTAATATTATTTAATTAATTTATTTTTTTTTGTAAATATTTAATTAATAATATTATTATATTATATAAAAATAAATTGAATATTAAAAAAGCAATTGATTATATTGCTGATGCATGAAATAATGTTACTCAAACAACTATTCAAAATTGTTGGATCAAGACAGGTATTTTTCCATCTGGTAATATTGAAAATATTGATGATGTAAATAATAATAGTGATGATATCAATTTAGATTTAAGTGAACTTGAAAGACTTCTTGATGAATTACTAGAAGATTCTGATAATTTATTAGAATATTTTCAAATGTTTAATAATGAAATTTCAACTGAAAAAATTCTTACTGATGAACAAATAATTAATTTTATAAAACATGATAAAAGTGAGAAAAATAAAGATGATGATAATAACGATGATAATAATAATGATGTAATACCATTAGTATCAGCAAAAAAAGCTGTTGATTCATTAAAAATATTCATCGATTATTTTGAGTAGCAAGTTGATGACAATTTTAATTTTAATGATTTACAAATTTTTAAGAAGCATTTGTAAATAGTAAAATTTAAAGCATTTGATTCTAAAAATCAAACTACACTTGATGTATTTTTAAACTAATTTTTATATAATTTGAATTTAATAGTTTAATATAATAGGTAATAATAAAGATTAGATATTATATTTATGTGTAATTTTAATTTTAAGGGATGTATAAAGATACGTTATTTTTAAATTTTTGTGGTATATCTTTGCATTTATATGTGTATTCGTGTAAAATGAAAAATTATATAAAGAACTAAAAAACAGATGGGTAGGTGATAAGGGGTGAAAAGTGGGAAAATTAAAGTTTTCTTCCAAAAATTTGCAAAAAATTACTATAAAATCTTTAACAATTAAATAATTTTAAGCATATTTTACATATAAATTTTATTACAAAAAAATTTTTTTGATATGTTTTTTTTACATATATAATCACATTTATTTAGAAATTTATATATGTATGATTATACAATTAAACCCTCACTAATGAGCACACCTCATTATAATTACATCATTGAGTGGTCGCAAAGGGTGTAATTTTAGAGAGGGTTAACTGTATATATAATTTGTAAATTAATTTGGATTTATACATTTGGACTGTCATCATAATCCCAAATTATTTTAGATTTGGATGATATCTATGATTATATATTTTAATATCTAAAGGATTATTATTAGGTATAATTCTATTAATTATTATTATAATAATACTGTTAATACCTTTATTAGGATATATTTATATATATTATTTTTATTTTATTCTTATTTTTTATAGTTACAAAATTAATAGTTTAGTAAAATATCATTTTATATAAAAAGATTTGATTTTTAATTAAGTTAAAATAGATATCTTTAAGTTCAATACATATTAAATAATAATTCATTTACCTAAAACTTAATTGAAGTGAAAGTTCTTTTAATTTTAATAATGTTAATAAAGATCCATTAGGATTATAAGAATAAAACTCTTAAAATTTGATTGTAAATAATTATTTTGTTATGATTTTATTACTAATTTCATATTTCAGAATAATTATTTAAATTAATGATGTTAATAATAATGAAAAATATTTGATGTTTAATATTTATGATAAATTATATTAATTATAATATTAGTAATATTTAATTAAGTTAATTTTTTGTTAAAAAACTAGTATGATATTTAATAATGGATATATATATAAACTGAAAAGAAAATAATTAAGTAATTATTTTGGTTATCTTTATATTGTTAGATAACCATCTGGTTATAATTATTCCTTAAAGATTTGAATTCAAGTTAAATTATAAATATTATTAGATTAATAGTTAAATTAAAGTAATTTTAAGCTAAGATAATTAAACTACATTATTTTTATAATAGGCTTTTTATATGTTTTGAAATTATATTAAATAAATATTGATAATAATATTAAATTATAGTATTGGATACATAAATTAAAATTGCCAATTCAGAATCTGAATATATTAAAAATATATATAAAATCTGAAAGTTTTAAGACTTTAACTAATACTATAATTTAAATTATAGATACCAAAACTTTAAACATATCGGCAGATTTGTTTTATCGTCTAAATATGTTAAATTTTGTTATACAATGTATTATAAAAGTTAAAGATATGCAATATAGTGATCTAAAAAAAATGCATATAATTTTTAAAAGTGCAATTCAGCACGATTTTAATTTTGACCAGAATTAACATAATTTCGGTTAGATTTAATATACCGTAACTGGTAATATGATGGTAATGATAATTAGTTAAACAAAAAAGAAAAAAAACTTTAACATCACAATCATTAAATCTATAATTATAAAAACAATTTCACACTTAATAATTTGTTGAATAATAATTAATATCACTATAAATTAATAAAAAGGAAATTGTATGAAAAAAACTATATTTTAATTCAAAGAAAAAAAATTACACCACAATATATACATGATTTTATAAAAAAATTAAGCCACAATTGCATAATTTTAATTGTAATATTAATGTTATAATGCTGTATTAATTGCAAATGCACTGCAATATATAAGAAAAAATGGAAAATACAATAAGAAAGGACAAAGGAAGAATAAAGAAAAGAAGAGATAAATGAAAAAGGATAAAGGGAAGTAAAGATGATCAAAGAGAAATGAGGAATAAACAAAAAAGGTAAAGGATAGTGAAAAAGAATGAATGAAACAAAAAAAGAATGAAAATAAATGAAAAAATGAAAGGGAAATGAAAAGGAATAAAGAGAATGAAAAAAAATAAAAGGAATGAAAGAAGCAAATGGCAAATGAAAAAAAATAAGAGAAATGAAAGAGAATGAAAGGAAGCAAAGAAGAAATGAAAATCAATAAAAGAACGAAAAAAAGCAACAAAAAAAGTCAAAGATCAATGAAAGAAACCAAAGATCATTGAAAAGAGACCAAAGATCAATGAAAGAAACAAAAAAAGTAATGAAAGAAACCAAGGATCAATGAAAGAAACAAAAAAAAAAGCAACAAAAGAAATCAAAGATCAATGAAATAAACCAAAAAAGCAATAAAAAAAACAATGATGAAAGGAATAAAAGATTAATAAAAGGAATAACAAAAGAATCACAAAAGATCAATGAAAGAACCATAAAAAGAAACGAAAAGAATAATGAAAAAAGAAACGAAAAAACTACAAAAAGAAGAGAAATAAAGGGGAAAAAAATGAAAGAAAAGCCAGAACACCCACCCATAGAAAAAAAAAAAAGAAAACGGTTAATATCATCTTAAAAGAAAAATAAAACAACAAGAGAAGAGTCGTAAGAGATTTACTTGAATTTTTACTTATATGGTACACATCTAAAAAGATAAAGTTTAGTAAAAGAACAAGGGAAAGAATGAAAAGAAAACAAAAAAAAAGGAGAAGAAATTAAAACTCACTTTGAATTTCTGAAATAGATAAAAACAGCTATGCCTAAAAAAAAGAACAAGTTAATAAAAGCAAAAAAAACTTACCTGTTACAGTATTTAATCCTGAAGCTAAAGGTAATACCATTAAATAAAAAATTTAAATTGTGGTTTATAATTTTTGAAAAAAAAAATTATTTTTTTATTTTTTAAAAAAAAATTCCCTTATCATAAAACAAATGATTTTTTATTTTTTTAAAAAAAAATTTCCCTTAAAAAAAAAATGATTTTTTATTTTTTAAAAAAAAATTTCCCTTAAAAAAATTTCACTTAAAAAAAACGATATATTTTTTAAAAAAAATTTTCCTTCCGCCAAAATAAAAATCTGAAGTCTGAACAAAACTACTAGCATTGATTATCTATTTATAACATAAAAGACAATATCGCTTACCATTTACGATAAGCTTATCTCATGAGTTGATATAAAAAAGGAATATGTTATATATCACATGCACTTTATCTAGTTTTTGAACTGGTATAACCAGTATTATGATCTGATTATTTGGGTAAACAGGTTTTTTTTTTGAATTTATTACATTTAGATAAAAAATAATTTAAAAAAATAATTATTTTTTTTTTCTTTTTTGTAGTATTGCCAGATGAAAAGCATGACCGGACTATCGAAATTAAGGTAAGGGAGGGTTGGGGTGGTATTTTTCATTGTTATTTTTTTTAATTAATTAATTATTTATTTTTTTTTTCTTTTTGTAGTGTTGCCAGACGAAAAATGTGACCGAACTTTAGAATTAAGGTAAGAAAGGGTTGGGGGAGGTGTTTTTCGTTGGTTTTTTATTTAATTAATTATTTTTTTTTTTTTTTGTAGTATTGCCGGATGAAAAACATGACCGAACTTTTGGAATTAAAGTAAGGAGGTGTTTTTCGTTAGTTTTTTTTTATTTAATTAATTAATTATTATTATTTTTTTTTCTTTTTTGTAGTGGTGCTGGACGAAAAGCATGACCGGACTATTAGAATTAAGGTAAGGGAGGGTTGGATGGTGTTTTTTGTTTAATTAATTAATTAATTATTTGTTTGTTTTTTCTTTTTTGTAGTGTTGTCAGACGAAAAGCACGACTGGACTATTGGAATTAAGGTAAGGGAGGGTTGGGAGAGATGTTTTTTATTGGTTTTTTTAATTAATTAATTATTTATTTATTTTTTTTTCTTTTTTGTAGTGTTGCCAGACAAAAAGTATGACCAGACTATTGGAATTAAGGTAAGGGAGAGTTGGGGAGGTATTTTTTGTTAGTTTTTAATTAATTAATTAATTAATTATTTGTTTTTTTCTTTTTTGTAGTATTGCCAGACGAAAAGTATGTTCAGATTATTGGAATTAAGGTAAGGGAGGGTTGGGGTGATGTTTTTTGTTTAATTAATTAATTATTTGTTTGTTTGTTTTTTCTTTTTTTGTAGTGTTGCCAGACGAAAAGCATGACCGGACTATTGGAATTAAGGTAAGGAAGGGTTAGGATGGTGTTTTTCATTGTTTTTTTAATTAATTATTAATTTTTTTTTTTGTAGTGTTGCTGAACAAAAAGCATGACTGGACTTTTAGAATTAAGGATAATTAAGGTAAGGGAGGGTTGGGGTGGTATTTTTCGTTGTTTTTTAATTAATTATTAATTTTTTTTTTGTAGTGTTGCCAGACGAAAAGCATGACTGGACTTTTGGAATTAAGGACAATTAAGGTAAGGGAGGGTTGGGGTGGTGTTTTTTGTTGGTTTTTATTTATTTAATTAATTAATTTTTTTTTTTTTCTTTTTCATAGTGTTGTCAGACGAAGAATATGACCAGATTTCACAATTTAATATTTTGACATTATTAAAACAATTTGTTAAATAACTTTTATAAAAGCATTCTGTGGGCTTTCATATATTGTGTATTTAAAAAAAAATTATCCTTTTATTAAATGATCATAGGACTATTGGTATTCTGAATCTAATGATATAACTTTTACTATTCTGTTTTACCGAGTTTTACCAAATGTAAAATAAAATAAAAGTATATCGATCATAATATGACTTATCTGCAGCAAATGGAATTCCTTGAGACACGGTATGTTGTTTCTTTGAGAAGCATATAGGAATTGACTTTAAGAAACATTCTAACATTTCTTTTTTTTTAATTTTTGTAGGTGATGAGTTCTCTGAGCTTATTGAGATACAGGTATATTGTTTTTGTAGAAAGGCGGCATTCGCAAGGCTCTGTAACAACGATCATCCATTTAAAAGTCAAAGCTTTCATACTGGTGGATTTAAATATCATGAGATTTCAATGTCAGTTAAATGAGTTTTAAAATCATCGTCAGTAAATGATATAAAGGAAGATTCTCTGTCTCTATATTTTAAAAACTATTTTTAAAATTAAAAATTATTAAAAGATAATGAAAATTTTGGTTATTTCTTTATTTTCAAAATTCTTTAAATATGATGGCAAATTTATACAAAACCCAGTTATTTTTGCTGCCTTATTTAATTATTTTACATCAATAAAAAGCTTTTGGAGAATAAATAATACCATTAACAACTGCAAATAACTACAATTGTATTCATAAAACTTTTATTTGCAACTGGTGTAAAAAGTGATGGGTTCTTAAAATAGTTGATGGGTTATAAAAAGTTATTATTATTTTAATTTTTAAGTATGAGTTGTAAAAATTTTTTTATTTTCTGATTATTCTACATAAGATTGATAAGATGAATGTATAACACAATCGTATTTTGCACTGTTTACTAATTTTTTATTAAAAATTCTTAATTTAAGCTAATTCCAAGGATCGGCGCATATGATAATGATTATAAATTATTTAATATTAAACTTTTTATTTTAAAAATTTTGGCATTGATGATAATATAATATAAATATTATAAATATTGATACTTTCAGTTTATAATATTAGTAATGGTAATAATAACTTTTTATATTATAAATACTGATTTTAAAATATTTAAATATTAACGATAATATTAAACTAAATACTTAAATTATAAATGTTAATTTTTGAAAAATTAATAGTTATTATATTAGAAAATTTTATAATGTGAAAAATTGTGTAAGTTTATAATTTTGTAAGTTTACAAATGTTTATAGCATAATATTTCAAAAATTTTAAAATATTACCATAAGTTTATAATTTGTAAATTTATGTGATATTATAATCAAAATATTATACAAAATTTCAATATTATAAGATTTATATAATATTATAGTTGAAATATTTTGCAAATTTACAATTTTATAAATTTACGTAATATTATAATTGAAATATTCTACAAATTTATAATCTCATAAATCTGTATAATATTACAGTTAAAATATTTTGATAATTTATAAGATTGTAAATTTGTACAATATTACAGTTAAAATATTTTAATAATTTACAAGATTGTAAATCTGTATAATATTACAATTAAAATATTTTGATAATTTACAAAACTGTGAACTTACACAATATTATAGATGTAATATTTCAATAATTTACAAGATTTTAAACTTATACAATATTACAGTTAAAATATTTTAATAATTTATAAGACTATAAATTTATGTAATATTATAGTTGAAATATTTTAAAAATTTATAAGACTGTAAACTTGCGTAATATTACTAGAAGTATGTGATACCGTATAGCACTGCTTAAGGGATCTTCTTTTTCATGTACCCTTATAATAATATACCCAGGTATGATATGTAATTAAAAAATCTTAATTCTAGTAAAAATTCAGTTAATTCTGGTTAATTTCTCCATATTCTATATAAAATACCCCTGGGTATAATTCAATTTTTAAATAAGTGAAATTGATATATACCTGAGATACCTTATACAGTGTTATATGATACTATTGAATAATCAAAAATAATATAAACATCTTTTTTTTTAAGTTTAAAAAATAAATTTATTTTTATTTACAATTTTTTTTATTTATTCTGATTTAATTAAATAGATTAATTAATTTGAATTTAAAATTTTTTCTTAAAAAAATTATAGATATTAGATATATAAACCATTGGTAATAATATCCTAAAATTCATGGTGGTTTCTACTATTTATATTGTAATAAATGCAATTTTTATTTTATCTGATATTAACTAACTTATCTATTATCATCCAATTTTATTAAATATTATAGGAATGACATATATGTGTAAAGCAAAGTATATTTATTATTATTAAATTTAAAATTTTATAATTTGATTTTAAAATATAAAAATTTAAGTAGAAAAAAAATTATAATTTAATTTATTGCTATTTTTTATCATTAAACATATTAATTAAATTTCATATATATATGAATTATTTAAATATAAATATCATGATTAAATCAAAAAATAAATATAAATTATAATAAGAAAAAAAAAATTTTAGCTTAATTATAATTTCATTTTAATTAAAATAATTAAAATTATATATATATTTTAATTATTTAAATATAAATCATATTTAAAAATAAAATAATTTATTATTAACACATTCTGAGCTATTGAATTTTAAATATTTTGTGTATATTTCTTAAAAAATTTTAAATATTTCATGTATATTTTTTTAAAAAAATCATCTTAAAAAATCATATATATTGTACAAAAATTATATATGCAGATTTATTTATATAATTAGATGATTTAGATCATAAGCATAATATAAATAAATTGTGGTTGAATTTATATTCAATTTATATTGATAATTCTAATAAAAATTTGTTAATTTTAGCCAAATTTTGTTAAATTTATTAAATTTGTGTTGAATTTATATTGAATTTGTATTAAATTTATTTTGAATTTGTATTAATAATTTTTTTAATTTATTATAAAAGAATAATATTTAATAATTATACATGTGAATTTTTGATATCATATTTCTGGTCAATTAAAATTAGGCTGATTTTTGTATATGATTTAATCATTTAATTATACATATATTTTTTGTTTTATTCATTTTTTTGTCACTTATTTCTTTATTTTTTTATTGTATAAGTATAGAAATATTTATTATTTTTTTACTTCTGTTACTTTGTATTGTAATATTAATAATAGTATCTATGTTTTCTTTATTTTTTTTTACTTTACTTTAATAGATTTAAATACTTATTTTAATAGGATTTAAAATGAAATTTGAAATTTGAGATGAAATAGAATTGAAATTTAGAATTAATTTAGAATTGAAATGAGTATGTGATTTGGAATTTAGAATGAAATGAAATGGAATGAAATAGAATGGGATTTTAAATAGATAGCAAGTATATACATAATATAAATAATTATATATTTAAAATTTTAAACTGTATGATTTATAGATAATAATTACCATAATTATCTAATCTTAAATTTTAATATATTGATTATTGAAAATATATTTGAAATAATCCTTAATGGATTGAATAGTTAAGAAGTTTATAATACTCTAAAAAATATTTTATCTAAGTTAATACAGTATATTATTAATATTAAAAGCTATATAATATAAGAAAAATATATTTGAAATGAGCTTGTATGGTATAAGATATATTGAAAATAAAACTTTAATAGCATAAAGTTATTATGAAATATAAGTTTAGATAGTATATGATATTTATGTAATATATTTAAAATAAATAAGATTTACTAGTTAAATTTATATAATATATTAAAAATATTTATAAAAATTAATATTATTATTTAACTTATATAATTCTGTAATTGATTACAAATTTTGTAGTTTTATTTTTTATTATTAATTGATTTACTCTTATGTAGTTAATATAAATTATAATAGTTTGTGTTGTTTTATTAATAAAATATAAAATATAAAATATACATTATTATATATTTTTAAAAAGTATCAAATTTAACTAAAATGTATATATGATTTTATAAAAATTTAAAAATTTAATATTATAATATATTGCTAAATTTGATTTAATTTGCTAAAATTTAAATTATAACCTTAAATTAAATTTGATTTAATTTACTAAAATCCAAATATGATATATATTAAAAATATTTGGGATCTTTTTTTACTTCTTTTTTTTTATAGATTTCAATCTGGAACTTGAAAATAAAAAGGATATATATTTCTAAAAGAAAAGGTAGGTTTTTTGATTTTTTTTTTATAAGAATATTTATTAACTTTTTTTTATTTTTTTTTTGTAGATTTCAATCTAAAAAAATTTGAATATTATAAAAAATAGAAACTTTTAATATATAAGTCTTTATAATTGTCTATTAAATAAAAAGTAATAAATAAAATATTTGTTAAAATAAAAAAATAAATTATATTGGTCAAAATATATTATATATGTCTGTCATAATAAAATACATATTTGTTAAATTATATTATGATTGTAATATCATTTATTAATTAATAGTATTTATTGATTTATTTGATAACATTTGTTTTTAAGAAATTTTCACTTTAAAGTTAATAAAAATTTGCTATAAAAAATCATTATAAAAAGAATTATTTTTATATATACTGTTTTAATAAAATTTGATTAATTAAGGATTTTTTTTATACATTAAAATCTATTTCACATTAATAGTTCATTATATAGTATTTTTTATTGTATTGAAGTTTGCTATAAAGAGTTGATTGTATTATAATTACATTATATTATTATTATAGTATTATATCATAATTACAGATTACATCTTTACTATCTTTCAAAAATAATTATATATTATATCCTTAATCACTATCTATTGAAGGTGTTTGATTGGTTATAAAGGGTAAAATTATATATTTAGATTTACATCAAATCTTTTTATTTAACTGCTAAATATATTAAAAAAAAAAATTTTTTAAATAATAATTGTTGTAGATTTTTGGAAAAAAGTACTTAAAAATGCTAAGAAATATTTTAAATCCAATAAAAGTATATATTAGTAAATAAAGTTTAGACTTAAAAATAAAATAAACTTACATTATTGAATTATGCACTTTTTATTAATAATCCCTTATTATTAATCCATTATTAATCCTTTACTTTATCACCATTAGTCCATTATTGATTTATTTATATAGCGAATAAAGTTTAAGATGTGAAAAATACCTTAAATCATAGAGAATGATATAACACCTTTAGTTTCTAAGTTTAAAAGTAAAAAATTAAAAAGCTTACATATAAAAGATCAAAAAATTGTATATTCTTAATTGCATAACATTTTTTTTTTTTACAAAAGTAAACCAAAGGTTAAGAAAGGAAAGTATTACTAAAGAGAGCATTTTTCAAATTTAATATAAAAATTATTGTGATCGTACTTTTAGTTATAAAGCTGAATTCAATCATATACTAAATTGATGATCATCACGTGATACAGAGTGAAAATCTGTACTATATAATATATTTGATCAACATATATGGAACACCCCAGTATGACGTTCAAAGAAAGTAATTTTCCTAATGACTTGCACTTATGACAAAAATCAAGTAATGACTGGCCTATCGTTGATTAGAATCGGTTATTATGTTACTCAATGAACCAATATATTTCCATTCAGCTTTTTCGAAAAATATTCTTTAAAATAAATGATAAGCGAATAAAAAATTCTTTACTAAATAATATTTTTGTGAACGAATTTACAATAGTACTTTTAAATAGATAAATAGAAATTTTTTCTGTTATTAAATATAATATGCAGAGATATTTGATAAGACTAAAAATCATAAATTTATGTTATTCATACAATTGATTTCTACAAAGGCTATTCATTAAGTTTCTATCGAATTTTAAAAAATAAGGAAAAAAAAAACGTAAATACAATATAATAAGAATATAATAATTTCGGCTAACAATTATGAATTAAAAGTAATTCATCTCCTAAAAAGAATGTTTATAATTAATGATTATTGAGTGTAAAAGATGTTAATTCGGACAATTAAATTAATTCAGAATTACCTGTAAGGCATTTCGCTTTTCAGGATCGATAGAATTCCATAATGATGTTTTGACACTTTCGGGAAGGCTATTTAGAATAACTTTTACTGCAGAAGCCATTCTTGTGGAAACTGATTCGGGTAATATCGCTGAAGCAAGTACCTCTGTGAAGATTGAGATGATACGAGGAATATTTTCGTTATTATTGCCCAGAATTGCGGGATGTTGACTAGAAAAAGAAAAACAAAAATTAGAATAATAAAATCATCAAACGAGTTATTATACAAATAGAAACTTACGATTCTAACAAATCTAACAAATAAGTATATGTCAATGCTGCCTCCTCTTCATCATAACGTATAGGTAAACTGGCAAGCCATGCAGGAATTACCGCATTAACATCAAATTTACTATTGTTGAATTTTAGAATTTTGGTAATTGCAGATATTGCATTTTCTGTCGCATAAACGTTTTCTTCCTTCCGTGAACCCTCGGAATTTATAACTTGAAATAAAGGCGTTAATGCAGCTGTTTTTAAAATAAATAATAAATTAGTTTTTTTTTTCGGGCAAAATATAGACTGATAATTTGAACTACCTGCGACAGCGTCTGCATAATTTTCACCGCCGAATTGTGCACATACACCAATACCATAAGCAGCAGCTTGTCTAACATCAGAAGCTAAACGTTTTTAAATAATTAGACAACATCCTAAATATTTGCGAAAAAATTGTTTGCTAAAAAAGATACCTATATCTAACAAAGATGCGATCATTTTTTCCAAAAAATGAGTATGGTAATTCCATGATGCTGGACCAGTAAACTCAACAATATCATCTAAAACGCACAAAGCCCATTGACGAGCGGCTGGATTGGCATCGGCCAAAAATAGAGTCACAATTGGTAGCAACTTATCAAATGACGGAAGATAAGATGTTCCATGAGTCTTCAATACGACGTGCAAAGTCTTTGAAAGTTCACCAAGAACGCTTTCTTCAGTTTCTTCTTCTTCATTTATAATGTCTTCGTCTTCAACATCATAATCACCACTTTGCCTAGCTTGTTCGCGTTGCTTTAGCCTCTGATAAAATTCTTGTAATTGAGATTCAGTAGCTGTTGTAAACTCTTCTAGCAAAGTAGCGTTAAGACTATTATCACCAACTATTTCCAAAGACTCATAGAAAGTGACATAAATGTGCCACAAGAAGCTCGGATCAGCTTCATTATTCATAACTTCTATTATTTTTTCTGCGATCGAATGCCACATATTTAATATAGAATCTTGATTAGCATCAGGCGCTTTCTTGACAGCGTTAATAAGGTGAGGAATAGTCGCGGCTGCTGCATTTCGTACACCTTCGTGAAAATAAAATTTCAATAAAGGTAAAATAATTTCCAGAACCTTGTCAACATATGGTCTAAATGCAGGGCCAAGTTCTCGTGCGTAGCAAATAAGCATTTCCACTGCTGTACATTTTTCTTCTAACACAGTAGTTTTAATACCAATTTGCTAATACAAGTTATAAGAATAACAGATAATTAATTCAGTAAACATGAACATGTTTTTTTTTTTTTGATACAAAAATCTCTTATCCCTTACTTGTCCTTCTACTCCAATAAAGTCCCAACCGTCTTCAGCTGAATATTTGGATTCGATATCATCATCAGCTATTTATTTTTTTTTTTTTAAAAAAAAAAAAAAAAAAAATAATTAATTTTAGTTTATTGATTAATCTTCTATAAAAATTAAATCAATAAATTCATATTTACGATCTATAATAGCAAAATCTGGTTTCAACTGAGCAGATCGTAGCAGGGGAGGCATAACTATTGACAAATAAGGTACAAAGCTCTCGCCAAGTACTTTACACACTCTGGCCCAAGAAGCGATAAGATATGATATTTGAGGGTCGTCTGGTTCAGTAACAGACTCTAATTAATTTCAAAATAATTAATTATCGTAAATTACCGTAAATTCTAAAATTATTTTAAAAAGCTTTTTTCGAAATCTAAACATACGTTGGGTCTGGGCCAATAATGCAATAAATTCTTCGGAATTTGGAGCGAAAATTTCTTTGCCAACCGCCAAAGCTAAATTCCCGTAAACAATTCGATTATGAATAAACTTTATCAACATTTGTTACCGACTAACAAGCAATAACTTAAAATTTACCAATAAGGCTAGCGCATTCCATAGCTTTGCCACGTAACAATCGATATTCTTTTTGAGTTGCATTTCCCAGTACATTTATCAGCAAGGGCATAATAGAGCTATAATACTGTTGAATTTAAAGAATATTAAATTATGAGATATTAAAAAATTCTTTAAAAATAATCGTTACCTTAACAAATCTTTCTTCAGCGCTGTCAGCGACAGTAGCTATAGATGTAATAGCCTGTTCTTGTACATAAGTTCTTCCTGAGTTGAGAAGGACCAAAAGTCTTTCAAAAATAGTATCCAAATATGGTTCAAGAATTGATTTATCAGCAGCCTCACAGAAATTTACTAAAGCGGCAGCAGCGTGAGCTTGTACTCTTCAGTTAGAAATGTTATTATATTAAGATGAAATATCCATATTTAAATTACAAAACAAAAAAAAAAAAAAAAATACCTTGGTTCAGGAGCATCCATAACAGGAATTAAATTAGTGAGGACTATTTGATGATACTTTCTTTGAAGAGAATCTTGAAAATCTGTTGACATTTGACCAATAGCATTACATGCGGCGTATCTCACACGAGGATGTGGATCTCTAAGATACGGTAATATCAATCTAAAAGGAAATAAAATAATGAATTAAATCGATTTAAAACTAAATAATTAATATTTATAAATACCCACTCTAAAATTTTTCCTAATTCAGCTTCCATAATCTTAACACATCCTTCGCCGATCGCAGAAATTGCCATAAGAGCAGCGTGTCGCTGTTCCCATCTTTCAGAACCCAACATTGAAGGAATATAATTGAAAGTAATTGGAAGTATAGCTTTTCCGCCTATGTGTAAATATATGTATTAAGTAATGCCTTAAATTTGAAATTTTAATAGTTTACAAAGAAATAATGAATTACCAAGATTACGTGCCAACCTGTCCATCGCATGTTCACCGATAACATAATTTTCATCATTATCATCATCTTCAAGCTAAAAATAAATAATGCGAGATAATATTTATAAAAGGTTGTTATGATTTAGATACGTAATTCACTAAAATTTTCTCACATCATCCGTCGTATACCAATCCTCAGAGTCATCCAATTCTGTCATCATCTCCAAGGAAATGGGAATGACTTGTGCGCAAAATTCTTGAGTCTTGCGCATCATGGATGGAGAAGCCTCGGATAACGTGAGCAGGAGTTCAAGAGCTGTTTGACGAGTACCATCTTCAAAAGTCTTGTCTTTCACAATATTGATAGCAAAAGGCATGACGCTAGGGAGTACTTGCTTAAATATCCTTGGTAAACTTCCCCCGAGTTCTATGAACACCATAATGCCATCAGCTAAGCCATCTTCATCGCGTTGCGCTATAAGTGGAGAAAGCACCTTTTGATGCATTCAAATTATAAAATCACTTCGTCAAGCTCTAAGTACAACCATCGGTCTTTTGTTCATTAATGCACATATATTTCTATATATAAGTTCTGCGTAATCACTATGTGAATAATTGTACCTCTAACATTTGCGGCATCAATTCGGCAAAAGAGCTTCTGTTTTGTTGATCTGTTTCTAACATGAAAGCGACCGCAGCTTTCAAAGCAGCCATACGTATCTAAACAGAAAATTTTATAATTCTCTTAGTTCATATTATTCTACGTCATTATAATATGCCTTGTTTTTTATTTTAGTATTAAGAGTTATAAAAATAAAATATATGATAAACTTAGGATCTAGGTAAGTAAAGAGGCATAATATGCTGCGATTGTAAAAGAAACAAACGTATACTCATTACATACAGCCGCGTTATTAGCATCTTGTAAATTAACTAAAAATACTCTTTTAACTTCATTTATTGGTAAGTCGGTGAGAAGATTAGGAACCGCCGAAAATATACGTAAAGCAGCTTCGCGATGTTCTGCAGAAGGTGATTCACTTGCTTCAATAAGTGCAGGAAGAAGTTCGGTCCACTTTTCTACATGACAAGAAAACAAAACATGTATAAGCATATTACCTTTAATTTAATAAATAAAAGTTAAATAAATACTTACGTCCTTTTAAAAATGAATTTTTAGCTACCTCAGAAACGGCGTCGCAGACTTTGTGACGTACTGTATTCTCCCGTTCTATCGATAAAGACATTAATAATTCAGTTTTGATAGCTTGCCTACTTTGTTCTTGAAGACGATCCCAAATAGTTATATCATCAAGTTTTGAGGCTTGATTTGGTGCCTGCTTGAATGCGATTCTCCGTAATAGAACGAACGAAAATGAACGACCCTATAAAAAACGCGTAAATAAGATAAATACGTCCTAGTCCTTTTATTTCCAAGAACAACTAAAACTTTCAAACCGATTTCTCACGTGAGCTTCTTCATGTGCTCTTCCAAGCTGTGCCAATGAAAGTAACAGTAATTCCGGCTGCTGTGTAATCCACTGTTCGTTCAACTGTCTCTCTGCACTTGAGCGAAGATCATTATTATTAGAAACCAAACTCGATAGAACTTGATTCAGTTGGGAAACAACATCGGATGAAACTAAAGAAGAAACAGTGGTTGACATATCTAAAATGTAAACCCAGTTGATTAACCAACGTTTACGAAAAAAGAATTTTTTTTTTTTTTTTACACGTCAACTTCAGATAGTTCAATTTTTTCATTAAATTAAAAGAAAAGCAGATTCGTGTAAACATACTCGACGTAAGCCGGTGTAATTTATTATGTTTTCGGAAAGTGATCTATAAACTAGGGCAAACGAACAATTCTATAATTTGGAAAAGCTCAAGGTATGAAAAAAGACAAAATTTAAATTTTTTTTTTTTTTTTTATGTTACGCCACCCTACTACAATTAGGTAACACAGTAACACAGACGATCTTAATTATCGATACAATAAATATAAATCAAATCTTTATTCAAAAATTTGTTTTTTTATCTATTATTTATTATTCGTCACTATCTTTCAGTGTTAGATCTTCTAACAACTCTTCTATTCCTACTTCAGGAAAATTTTCTTCCTCTTCAGTTGCACTTTCTTCGGCTGCAGTATCCACATCCATTGCGTTACTAGATTTATAAAGATTAATATTTTGTCTTAATTCTGGATCTTCTTCCAAATCTCGTAAAAACAACTCGTAATCTTCCTCCATTTTATCAACATCTTGTTTTCTAGGAGCCATTTCCTCTTTTTCTTTAGATAATGATTTTAGCTTCCATTTACGAGACTTATTTTTCTTGCGTCTTTGCGGATAAGATTTTTTGATTAGTATAACATCAGGAAGAGAATTTCTATTGAGAGTATCAAAAGTATAGTCGTTAAAATTGGAAGATGCAAGATCATATCCTAAAGCTGTATCTCCAGGATTCAGAATTGCACCAAGGTGAGAACGCGCAAAAAACGTGGTGTCATTCTTTCCAAAATCTGAAGATCGTGCAACTTGGATGTCGGCAAGAACATACTAATGAAAAATGGAAAAAAAAAAAAATTTATACATAATTTGTTTATATTGAATTTACATATTTAATTACCTTTCCACGTTTTGGGCCCAATGGTTCAACATCTAAGACATAATATTCTACTAAATTCTTTATTGTTGATAATGAAGTGAATGGGTTCCTCCAATACGTTGAAGTCGTGATTTCTGAAACTATTCAATGAAAACAAATATTTTAATAAATGAAATTAACAATCGGAATTGTTGAAGTAGGATAGTTAAATACCTGCTAAAGTATTTGGATCCATTATATGAATGGAATTACCGACACGATAACATATCACCAAAGGACTATCAAAATAATGATCGTATTATATTTAGAATTTATATTATGGTTTAAGAGAAATACACCTCATCAGACCTTATGTTTCCTAATGAACGCGCAATTTTAAGTGGCAAACAAATTAGGTCATCTCTGCATATGGGTACAATTTCAACAGAATAAGTAAATTTATAATTTGATGTATTGTTGTGAATATCTGTTGATATTAGTTGTTCAGATGTCTTTGTTCTTAAATAGATTGGTGCAAATTTTAGAAATTAATTATAAAAATCGAGATCATAAAAAAAAAAAAAAATGCATAGAACATAATTTACCTGACAGGAACAACAGCATTTAAAAATTCTACCATTTTAATAGCATGAGATCTGTTGGAATAAAAAAAATCGATACCATCCTTGACCTCCTTGATATTAATAGTTTCTTTGTGAGCACTATGTTTAAGAATAATTTGTTCCAAGAACAAGAAAGTTCTTTTGTGGTTGACTTTTTGTCTGACTTGTACCATTGATTGCCACGTATTTTTTGCCATTATACGTGCACAATCACCACATTGTTGATAGTTAACAACGAATTCTACTTCAAATATTTGTTGTAGAATTGTTGACACAAAAACCTAATAACATAAAATATATATTACAAAATATTTATATATTAAAAAGAATAGAAACGAACAAGAAATATACAAACCTCTTTTTGGATTGTTAATTTAACTTTAATCCTTCTTGAATGAGGTTCAGTCCAAATAAAACCAGCATCTATTAATCGTACTTTGTTTAAACCTTTTAATTTTTTAAGACATAACGCCAATAATTCACGACTTTCTAAACCCGCTGAAACCCAGACATTTGGTGGTTGCAAATATCTTTCACAGTTTCGACAATAATGTAAAGTAACCTGTTTTGGAATGCCTTCAGTAATGTCAACCTCATTACGAATGCAATTGATACACTTATTTGAAGGGTTTGGGGTAATGGTTGTTCCGCATTCACAACAAAGACTGTAAAATAAATATGTAAAAATTGGTTAGTTTAAAATAATTATGAAAGGAGAGAATTTTTGAACTTATTTACATAAATTGTTCAACTATGACGGGATTGTATTGCATTTTTTCGTTGAAAAAAAGAAAACCGATCTCTTTAATTAATAATCGACTATGAATCTATGATTAATAATTTTTTTGAAGTCGCACAGAAGAATTATCTAATCTAATTAAGATATAAAAGGAAAAACTTTACATATGCTCTTTTAAAAAATAATTATGGCGTCCACTTACAGCCTGTCAGAATTAACGTTAGTTAAAGCAACTCCAGAACAAGCCATCGTGTAAATTTTATTAGTTTTCCTTTAAATTTATTGTTATTCTTTTTACTGACTTCCTTTATTTCTTTAGAACAAACAAGAATTCTTTTATAGAGTGGGGAACTCATTTGTCGTTAGAACAATATCTCTCTCGAGAATCTATACTTGCATCTTTTCCATTTACTTCTGAGAATTTTACAGTTTGGGTCTTAGTTCCTCGTTCAACACCTGAGACGACGACAAATATTCTTTCGTCATGCGAAACATTCGCACGTCCAGCACTCATAATAACTTCTTCCTTGCAAAAACAAAATTGTTATAGTATTGCCTCAGTATTTACTCCACCAGAACATAGGAAAAATGGATATGCATCTTATATGATGGAATTGTTGGGAAAGAAATTAAAAGAAAATTTCCATGAAGTTGGGTTTAGTTTTTTATATAGTGACGTTGGCCCAGTGTTTTATAGTCGTAATGGATGGAAAGTTTTTGAACACAGAGAAATTCAATTTAATATTGAGAACGAGAACTTTAATAATATTACATCCGACACTATTAATGTAACGCAACTATCTTATTCGGATATTGAAGAAATCACTAAGTATGATTGTTCTTTAATTGAAAAAGAAATCGATTTTAATTCTAATAAATATAAAGTGGTCGCATTACCAACATTCGAATGTTTTGAATGGACATTCGCGAGAAGCAAGTTTTATGCAAAAGTTAAAGACTTAAAAGAACCTAATATTTGGGGAGCTAAAGCTACAAATAAGGGAAATAAAGTTATTGGATTTGTTATTTGGAATTATGACTTTAACGATAACGTTCTTCAAATATTAAGGATTCGATCTCCAGATACAAATACAACTAAATTATTAATTCAACAGGCAAAATTGTGTGCTAGTTATTGTAATTCCAAAAAAATTACAGTTTGGAATCCTGATTTAAAATTATTCACTGAAACTAATATTATTGAAGGAGGTGAATTAATTGAAAGAACAAAATCTCTTCCTTCATTAGCCTGGTATAATAATAAAAGTTCTAGTAAAGATGAAGTGGAATGGATTTTAAATGAGAATTATGCCTGGTGTTAACAGTATTAATATTTGAAATGCATCTCCAATAAAATTTTTATTTTACAAATTTAGGATTTTTTTTTTTTTTTTTAAACTTGCATTTGATCTTTGATATATGTACATTCAGCTAACACTTTATAACTTCATAATCAGGAACATTTTCTAAAATGTCCTAACTCCTACGATAGATATCGATATGATAAGGTGGAATTAAATATCATCTATAAACGACAATAATATGAATAGTAAAGGAAGAAATTAAACCGATAAAATGATAAATCCACATGTACTGAAATTTCTATCAGTTATTTTAAAATTTCGGATCATGGAAGTCACATGATTTCTAAACAAACAAATCTTATTTATTCATATTGTGTAGCTTACTTTGTTAATTGCTACGTAGCTGCAAAAAAATTTTTTTTTGTCTTATTACATGGAATACTTATGGATTTCCATGGAATTATTGAAAAACAGGTCGACGGTTAAAGGATCTGAGGATTTTAGTATTTTGGACTCCTTCCTAAAAAAAAATGAGTTCCCTAAGATTGATAATCAATTCAAGTTTATCTCGTAAAATCCAATTTCCTTCACCTACAACTTGTACTCAAATTTTTCTTCGTCTTAGACAAAAATCAACTTCAACTACGTCTACAAACACAGCTTCCTTTTCACAATCACATACTAGCGAAAACATAACAGTTTGGAATGTTTATGGGCCTCCGTTCATTAATTGTTTTTTAATCGGTTCGATAACTTATATCAGTTTACATGTTTTTTGGTATAAATTAGCTTTTATCGAGCTCCGAGAAGAGATGGAAAATAAAGTAAATGAGTTAGAAAGCAAAATAGATTCTTTAAAAAAAAAAATGATTTAGAAGTTGATTAGGAAAATTTTTTTTAAAAATAATAATCAAATTAAAGCGAATATTGAAGTAAAAATTGATCTTAAAGGGATTTTTTTTATCCGTTCCTTTAATCAAATAACAATTGGAATGTCGATGTGCCTTTTTATTTGTTATGAGCTTTTCCAATCTCGAGTTTCCGGTGCTAAATATTTTATATTCAATATTTTAAAAATATCATCTTCACTATTGACTATTAACGGTTCTCCAACCATACCACTATTTGGATCTATTGGCGCTAATATAGTATCATTTAATCGAAAACCTTTTTCAAGTGATTTTTCTTGTAACGATTTATAAAAAACTTCATCTCCTGTATTTGCTAAAACTGTGAGCCAATAATTCTTATACGGTACAGCTCTAAAATTAAGAGACAATAATAGTTATTTATTATATAAATTATACAAATTAAAAAAATTTTTTCTTTTATACTAATTCTCACCTCAATTCAATTTTACGACGTAAATATGGGTTTGCTGCATCTTTTGAAGGAATTCGGCAAATCGCCTAAAAAAGAAATATATGATAATTACACTTTCTCAATCAAAAAATATATTTACATATATTTTTATTTTAAAGGACCTTACAAGGTATTTTGAAGGCCCTTTCGGAAAATATTCAGTGCAGAATCCTTGAATCTTTAAATCATTAATAAACTTCTTCAAAAAATCATCAATGTTTTCAGTGGCATCTTCCTTAAATTCAGGGTGTGAAATTACAATATTCAATGATTCAGAACATTTTTCTCCGCGACGACTATTCATAAGAAATATTAAAATTATCTTATAGAAGAGAACAAGAGTGTTTATTATAGTTAAACATACAATCTTCCGCATGCTTCAATAAGGTATCGATGATCCAAATTTTTCAACATTCGAAAAATATATTCCTACAAAAATACATATAAATATATTATGATTTAGAATCATTTTTCTTTTTAAGCTAAAAGTCGTCTGTACGTGTATTACCCGTAATATATTCATCTCCAATCTTGGAATCTTCTCACCTAATTCATTTATATGCTTGATTATATATTTTTGATCAGGTTGTAAGTCTGAATCATCAATAAATTCTTCCAAAGTCTTGTAACCTTTATTCAAATATTTTAACGCATTGATCCTTCTTATAAAAGAAAATTTTTATATTATTAATATGTTATTATAGATTTTGACATAAAAATTTATTCGATTACTTTTTTAAGTTGTTTTATACCCAATTCGCGGTATCTTGGTCAACACATTAAATAGTTTTCTTTCAGCACTGTCGGGATATCCTGTTACATAAGAGCATGTACCCTGAATGAAATGATTTAATTAAATAATTTTTATAATGTTGAACGCGTAGAACATCATATACAGTGGCAACTCTATAAGCGCACCCTCTATAAGCGCACGTAATACGTAAATTCTCTTTAAGTGCATGGTAGGCTCAGTTCCAACTTATAAGAGCTCTTAATATTTTACTCTCTATAAATGCACACCCTCTCTAGATGCATACTCTGTTATTTTTTACTATGGTCCCACACTTAGGGAGATGCCACTGTACTGTCTATCGGACTCTCTGTTTTGCTCACCGTTTTCAATATTTCATCAATTTTCATTTCAATACTTGGTCCAATGAATTTAAGTTCACGAGCTTCTTTTCCTGATTCTATTTTCTTAGGGTATGCTTTGATAGATTTTATTGCAGCATGATATGCGCGTTCTCTGAAAAAATCACCGGCCGCTCTTTCTTGCTTAGCGAGTTCTGAAACCAAAAGATTATTAGTTATATTGTCCTCTTTGTAAATCGGATTTATTATGTGTTGATCGTCACCTTTTAATACGTCAGTGATATTTTTATTTAAACTATTCGGACCAAATTTAGCAGTTATATTTTTATCAATTTCATTATCAACTGTAACATTCTTCTTATCAACAGGACCTCTAAATGACTGTGTGGTAGTTTCAGTGACCGTAATACCCTCATTTTTGTTTATTTTGAGCTTTGGGTGCCAGTAAAAACTTGCAATTCCCCTTCCTGGAAAATATATATAACTGAAGCGCGTAACCTGTTGTATTAATGTTCTTGCTGTTAATATTGAATTATTCAAATAATGTTGACAATATGTATTTGTATTTTGTCTTGTTAATGGCCGAATTGTTGTTAACATTTCCGTTATAATATCCAACAGATTTTCTTACAATAAAATAAAAAATTGTGAACACAAACGCGTTTTGTTAAAAATTTTATTCACGTGAATGAGTATAATCTAAAACGGGAGCCGGACTTCAGAAAAAAATTATATATCTAAATTAGTTTTTATTTTAAGAAAAAAACTTAAAATAATAACGTATTATAATTATAATTTAATTTAATTTTGAGTATATTTTTTTTCTTTTTATAAACTAACTTTAAAGCCAGTTTATTAAAAGTACAAAAAACTACATAAAAATTACAGACAAATAAATAAATAATAAAAAAAATTATGAAATGAAAAAAAAAATTAAAAAAAAATAATTACTTTGATTTCATTCATTGGTACGCTATTATTTAATCTTACTAATTTTTAATAGATCCAATGAAAGTAAAAAAAAAAAAAAAAAAGAAACTCAAAAGCAAATATAAAAATGATTTTTGTCAAAATAATGAAAATATTATTGATGATTGGGGAATTTATAAAACATGTGAAAAAAAAAACGGAAATTTATAATAAAAAGGGGAAAAGTCTATAATACAAACAAAAAAAAATTTTTTTGAAGGAAAATTAAAAACAAGAGGAAGTAATAGAATTAAAAAAAAAAAAAGTTACAAGAAGAAAAGCACTGCTTAAAAAGGTAACAAAAAGTCCTGCTTAAAAATATAATAAAGAAAAAAATATTAAAGTTTTGCGACATATATTACAAAGGAGAAAAAAAAAAGTGCTTCCTCTGTTGATTCCCTTCGTTTTGATCATTTAAAACTGTGATAAATATGTATATATAAAAAGTTATATATTTAAAAAAATATATAGTATTTATAAGAAAAATTCTCCCAGCTACCTTGTATTCCAAGCTTTTGTACAAATATATTTAAAAACTATTTTAAGTGAATAAAATATATCGCAAAGGAGAAATCTCGCCTTTGCGATTGAAAAAAAAAGTTCCTTTACAATTTTTGTATGAAAAACATAAAATTAGTGTATAAAACAGGTATATATAGTTTTTTTTGAATAGCAAACGGACGACACCTGCGCCCAATTAGTTGATATATTAACTCATGTAATACGGCCACTTCTTCTTCTTCTTTTTCTTTTTTTCAGTATCTTGAAAGTGAACGTTATCTTTAGGAGTTAAGTTAGTTACGCTTTGATTATTGTTCTTTAAAACTGGTCGTGGATTTTTCCCGTTCACGGCTGTGTGATTCTTAATATCTTGTCTTAAATCTGGTAGCGTAAGACTCCTTGTTCTAAACGTTTTTCCTTCAACATTAACAGCTGAAAAACTCTGTCTACGATAACCATTTGAGGGTCTGTCAGGATAATAAGAATAATTATCTTCGACATTCGCAAAAGTTACATGATTGTGTTGCTGGTTCGCCTGTTTATTTAAAGATCCATTATTTGAAGTGGTTCCATTTTGATCAAGGGAATCATTTGACATTTCCTTATCCATGCTATTATGATTCTTATTATTAGTGATTTTGTGATCAAAAGAGTGGGACACTTTGGTTACAGATGGAGAGGTCACCGTCGGTTCATTACGGGTTTTTGAAGACTCATGAAATTGTTTTTTTAGATCAACCTTCTCTTGTGAATTTGAACGTCTATGACCACAAGTTGGAGTCGTAGAGACTGATCGTGGAGGATAATTCTCTTCCTGATGATTTTGTCGAATTTTTTGAACATTGTTTGGTGTTCCGCTTCTATTATATCCTGAATTTTGTTGTAGATGATTTTGTGGTTGACAATTCACGTAATTTCGAGAAGGTAACTGTCCAAGTGGCACTGGGCGATTTTTCCCGCCATAATTATTATCCTTAGGTCTGCCACCATTAGCAAAGGTATGTGATCTATCTCGCTTATATGACCAGTTATTTGTAGGAGAGTAGGGACTATTCGGTGAATTATTTTGTATACCAGGACTAACTGGCGAATCATGTCCGTTAGTAAATGTATGTGACCGTTCCCATTCTTTATATGGCTTGCCACCTTGACGTGATGGTGTTGAAGGAGAAGAAGGTAACGAAGGATGCCGGTTATCGTACTTGGAGGTGTTACTAAATTGGCTAAACGTGTTAGCACGTTCACGACCTCGGAAATTGTATCTAACGTCTTGGGGAGTGTATCGAGAATCTTTAAGCGAGAAACGGGCATCTTGTGGGGAATATTTAACATTGTTACAATTCATCGGATTATTAATTTCTTCTCGAGGAGTCGTGGGTTGACTGGACGAGTAAGGTAAATTATTATCTTTAAATGAATAACAACGAGAGCTGTTATTACCCTTTTTATCTTGCATGTGTGGCATAATCCTCTTCGATGATTGAGGAACAATGTTATGACGAGCTTGATCTCGAAGATTGGGCACGCTTCGTTTGAGAAACCTAGTCGCTAGGGAGTTTGTGTTACGGATGTTAGGAATGCTTCGCCTTGGTGCTAATGGTATATTTTCATTGACACCCGGATAATATGGATTTGAATCGAACTTATTATTCGGCGATGCCGCCCCACGAGAAGTATTCATTGCCGAATTAGGCCTTGGTGGAATGGATATCGATAATGGAGAAGGAACTGATGGTCGTCTGCTTTGTAAATCTCGCAGAGACCGGGTACGTTGCTCCTCAACACAACGAGGATGCCAATTTCTCGTTGGAGAACTTTCTTCCAACCAAGGAACCTTTACATTCCCATCCCACGCAGAAACCTCTGCCATTACAGCATTGTCATCATTATGATTTATCCATTCATCTGAATGGTATCCACCATCAAAATCTCGGAAAGCATTATCATCAGCATCATTCCAAAAGATTAACTCGTTTGCTGGAGTCGATGGAGATGGAGACATTGGGCGAGATGAAAAACAATCTTCGATTCCAGTGGTATATATTAGTTCAGAATCGTACCCGCCACCACATGCTGCACTGTAATAATTTAATTCAAATATTAAAAATGAATACACGCTAGTTCAAACTTTTGAAGCATTTTAACTTTTTTTTTTTTGAAAAAAAAAAAAAAAAATTTATTACGTACGACATTAATAATTTACGCGCATAATTATAATCCGGTTCCTGTTCAAAGTCTAAATTTCGCGCGTATTGAAGAAAATCCATGAATCCTCGCGGAACTCCTTCAAATAACTCTTCCAAGGGTATGTTCGCCTTCATTTTCAACATCTTTGCCCAGCCTTCTATAGCATTGCGAGCTGTTACGCCTGCCCAGGGGAGTGTTCCACGTATCATTTCTAAAATTACATATCCAAGAGACTCCAAATCGTCACGGCGCGCGTGTGCTAGTAATAAATAAGGGTAATTTAGATATGTGTAAATAATTAAAGTCTACATAAGACGTTAAAAAATTATATATACTTACGTAGTCCATGATGAACTCCTATTGCGGCATAACGAGCAGTCCCTGTTTTATACTTTGTTGGAGGTTGCTTTCTTGGTACATGTCTTTTCGTCCTTTTGTCGATGTAGAACGTAGATAAGCCTAATTTGAGGTTTGAATAAAACTAGTTAATAATTAGTTAATTTAATAATAATTAATTAAACCTTTAATGCTTACCAAAATCAACAAGGCTTATCTTATGTGATCTACCAAGAAGAGGACGATAATCTTCTAATGGTTTAGGCGAATCTTCGGAGTCCCATTTCTCAAGTTCCTTAATCGAGATTGCAAATTCTCGCTCAAGAAGAAAATTATCTGGTTTAACATCCCGATATACTATTCCTTTGTTGTGTACGTGCTCTAATATATTCACCTAATATATTGGAAATTTTTAGCACATATTCTAAATTAAATATAATAATATAAATATTCATGATTTTTGTATAATTAACTTACCATTTGAATGGCGATATCACTCACAAAGGCTACCGGTAACTTTTCATATGCTTGCCGTACCAATCTCAGGTTTGGACCGAGTAAATCCATGACTAGCGCGTTATATAATTTTTCTTGTCCAAACCAATGGACTTTTGGAATAAAACCTTTTTAATTATTAAAATTAAAAACGATAAAGTTAAAAAATGTGGTAAGAAAAAAAAAAAAAGGTTTAAATTAAAAAACTTACTTGGGCCTTCTAACATCTTTAAAAATTCGGCTTCCTGTGGCAACTGTGGATGCTCCTCGGTTACAAGCTCTCGTTTAATAGCGCATTGTTCTTTTGTTTTTACGTGAACGGCTAATCATAAAAGAAAACAGAATATAATTAGTAAGAACATTTTTACTTTTAATCAATTAATATAATAAGATAAAGTAAAAATAAAGTTTTTATCGTAATAAGTTGAACTATTTCAGCTCATATATGTACATTTCTCGTTTCTCGAACTCTTCAATTGCTTACATGAGCAATAATAATAAAAAGATATTTACCTCGAAAGACCTCGCCGAAGGATCCCTCGCCGATTTTTTCTTCGACTAACCAATGTCCACCAACGGTTACTTTACCCATAGTTTCTGATGTGAATAATGTAACGATTGCGAGGGCAAACCGCAAAGAAGGCGGATATTGGTCTTTCAAATGAAAATCTTTGAGAGCTCGTGTGGGTCAATCGAGCTTTCAGTCAAAGGGATGGCGAAAGAGAATAATGAATGAAATTCAAGACTAAGAAAAGATTGGGGTTTTCTTTGAAATGAGAAGTTAAATTAAATTTTGAAAACTACAATGTAGTAATAATAAGTAGAAAGATGTGTGGAGTGAAAGAAGCTGCTCAAGCACACAGGAACTGTGCCTTTGTGTTTGAGATTCGGAAAGTTAAGAAAACACAACACACAGCGTCAACGAGAAAGTTCTAAAGGTACTGGGGTTTTTAAAAAAATTCTTATGGAACTTTGTGGACACTTGTATGGGAAAAAAATACAAAGATGGGCTGGGCTGAAGCTATCGAATGTATCGAAATGTATGGGTGATGTTATTCAGTAACCAAGCTAAATTAGGTAAAAAATTTTTAGGTACGAATAACTCAACTAATCTAGGGATCAAAATTGTTATAAAAAAGGGGGCATTCACGCGTTTGATACGCAGCAATACAGGTCTATTCATCGAAAATGGGGATCAAAATGTTTCACAAGAATGAAAACAATTTTTTTCGTGCTACTTTTGAACTAATTGGAATTTTTTACAATTTAAAAATTTTTTTTTTTTTTTTTATGTACATTAATTTAATTGGATTCTTAGTTATAAGCATAAATTTATCAAAATGTAAATCATGCAATCTCAAATTGATATATTTTTCTTATTAATTACATCTCGGTTTAAAAATTCAAGATGTGGCAGTTTTTTTTTCGCTTAATTGGAAACAAAAATTTCCGTTCTAAGAAAATTCACCAGCATGTTTATTATATGATTTGTTGTTACTTATATTTTTAGTTTATTGTAATACTTTATTTTTTTTCAGTTTAGGAAAACAAAAATCCTCATGGAAAAACAATGGAACAGTTCTAATAAATTCCCAAACAATGAATAATAAAAATTTTAATTTCAAGTTTATGACCGGTTTCACTTTTTCGAAAATTTTTTTTCATCAGTTGTTCAGTATCATGATATACCCCGCTGTCGTGAAACCATGATTTTCATTCCTTTAGTCATTTCATAAGAATCTTTCCGTTTTGTCCTACCGTATATCATATTAATTGCATTAATTGCATATTCTTTTTAAAAAACATTTTCCGCGAAAAAAAAGTAACAATAAAAATAATAAAAAATCGTTATTAAAATTATTTATAAATTTGTATCATCATTGCGTAACAATGTTTAATAAACAAACAACATAATTTAAATTCGGAGAAAAGAATAATCATAAAGTAATAAACAAAATAAACAAATTAGTTTTTGTTTCCGAATAATTTAATCAAAGATTTCTATTTTTATTTAATTTAAAAAAAAATTTGGCTAGTATGACCGACAGAAAAATCGAGATATTCAGAATTTCTGATATTGGTGATTTACGTAGTAACGTTGAAATTCAACGCTTATTTTCACGTGAGCGATTAAATCATATTCACATCATCAAATATTATTGGGCGATAAATTCTTCCAATTCATTTTTGATAATTACAATAATGATTTCAATTTTCTCACAATCATGACTTTATTGAAATACAGCTCGAGGATATTTCGAACCCGCACATTTTATGCTTCTCTGAAAATGAATCGTAACTTCGCTACAGAAATTAAACCGCCGAAGGTTCATTCTTTAACACAATTTAGTATTTAGTCGATAGACTCCTATACTAGAGAATTATTTATTGGTTTAAAGTAATTCTTTTTTTTTTTTTTAGTTCAAAGACCCTTCTCTGTTTCGTAAAAGTGCCCTTATAAATAATGAATGGGTAAACGCAAAAACAGGAGAAACATTTTCAGTAATAGGTAGGATAGAATTATAAGTAAGTAAATAATTACTTTGATAAGGAATTTACATTAAAACCAATTCGATTGTTTATTGGACCAGACCCTGCAACTGAAAATGAAATTGGAAAAGTACCTGAGATGAATGTTGAAGATACCAGGGAAGCTATAAAGGCGGCTAAAAGTGCTTTTAAAGAATGGGCGAATTTAACTGCAAAAGTATCTATCAAACTTACTACCATTCGAAATGTTTTATTCAGCTGAATAGGACATAAGTAAGGGAAGCAAAAAAAAAAACTTATTATATTCTCTATTTAGACTCGACATGATTACCTTTTAACTTGGCATTCTCAAATCTTGGAAAACCAAAATGATCTCGCCACCATTCTTACTCTTGAACATGGTAAATCATATAAAGAATCCTTAGGTGAAATAAGATATGGTGCAACTTTTGTTGAATGGTTTGCACAAGAGTCTAGACGTATTTATGGTGATATAATACCATCACCTTATCAAAATCACAAAATCATAGTAGAAAAGCAACCTGTTGGAGTTGCTGGAGTACTTACCCCTTGGAATTTTCCAAACGCCATGATTACACGTAAAGTAAGCGCTGCATTAGCGGCTGGGTGTACCGTTGTTATAAAACCCGCAGCAGAAACACCATTTTCAGCTCTAGCTTTGGCCGAATTGGCTGTAAGATCAGGAATTCCAAAAGGGGTTATTAATGTAGTAACAACTGATAAACATGTCAAAGAAGTTGGTTTAGAGCTTTGTACTAACTCGGATGTGAAAAAAATATCCTTTACCGGCTCGGTATTTAATTTATTTTTAAATGTGAAACAGATTTATTTTTGATTGAGTTAAATTTTAAGCAAGTATTTCTCTTTTCATTTTTAATAGACTGCAGTTGGTAAACTTTTGATGGAACAAAGTTCCAGTACACTAAAGAGCATCTCTTTAGAATTAGGAGGAAACGCGCCATTCATTATATTTGATGATGCAGATATAGATTCAGCTGTTGAAGGTCTGATTTTCTAATTTTAAAAATGATTTCTATCCAAGTTGTTGAAAAATAATATGATTTATTTTATTTTCAGGTGCTATTGCATGCAAATTCCGGTCACTTGGTCAAGCATGTATTGCTGCAAATCGTATTTATGTGCAATCTTCAATTTATGCAGAATTTGCATCCAAATTTGTGGATAAAGTTAGTGGGTTTCAAATAGGAAATGGATTCGATCCAAAAACAACTTATGGTCCTTTGATTAATCAAAAAGCTGTAAATAAGATGACAAGACATGTTGAAGATGCTGTGGCAAAAGGTGCTGAAATACTTATAGGAGGTACAAAAAGTACGGGAAATTTTTTTTATCCTACGGTTCTCACTAATATGACTAAAGAAATGATTATTACGTCCGAGGAAACATTTGGCCCAATAGCTGCTTTGTATAAATTTGAAACAGAAGATGAAGTTATAAATCTAGCAAATGATACTCAGTATGGGTTAGCAGGATATTTTTACAGTAGAGATATCAGAAGATGTTTGCGTGTAGCTGATACCTTAGAAGTTGGTATGGTTGGTGTTAATACTGGGGTTATACACAATTGCGAAGCGCCATTCGGTGGTGTAAGTAATATTTTTAACTAATGTTGATCAACTTCTTAACTTTTATTTACTGATTCTTTTGTCATTACTTTGATAATAGGTTAAAGAATCAGGGTTGGGACGTGAAGGTAAGAAATTTTGATATATGAATTATCAATATATATAAAAACTCATGATAAATATCATTTTTGATAGGTTCCAAATATGGTATTGATGATTATATTCATATAAAATATGTTAGTGTTAGTAAAATATAAAATTTTTTCTCTTTTCTTCAGTTTTTATATTTAAAATAAATCTCATCATTCTCTTGAGATCTTTAAACCAATACCTTCACACTCTATCAAATACATGCCTTCATCCCAATCTGGTGTATCAATATCTAGCATGTTTACTAATGATTTGGATGAATCAAGTTTTTCAATGTGATATTTTGCATCTGACATAGCTTCAACAAAATGTATGGCTGTACGAGTATGTAAAGTTATGGGACCTGTAACTAATTTTGATTTACCTTCAGCTAATGCCATAAAAATTATTAACTGATCTTGTAGATGTCTATAATATTTTAAAAAGTCTTAAAATAATTGGTGTATGCAAGGAACTAATTTAAATTTACTTACTCGTCTACGCATCCTCCATGTTTAATATTTTGTATAAGTTTTTCGGCTGCATTTTTTCCTACTTCCTCGGGTGTTTCTTCTATGTTATTAAATATTGTTTGTTAATCTTTTTTTATCATTCTAAAAACGTTTTAATTTACACACTTTGATTACTTATATCATTTCCACTTATTATACATCCAGTACTTGTTTCTGCCCATAATCTAAGTTAAATCGGAACGCGTTAAAAAATTTGTTCGACATATCGTAAACACAGGTCATAGTACCCCATGTATATTTTTCTGAAACCATATAAATATACAATCTAATTTTAACCAAGCGTCACATGTAAATAATTTTTCGATTATTATACAAATTTTAAGAACTCATTGTACTGTATCAATCGACCCCTAAAATTTGCAAAATACCCGGAGTACTGTGGCCCGCATTATACGATAGATTCTAAATAAAAAATTGATCTTTCATCACCCTACAAAATTTCAGATCCATTTCCAGTTTTAATCTTTTCAAGGTTAATTTCTATGTTTTTTATGTCGAATTGAATTTTTTCAAGCTCAGGTAAAGCTGCTTCTGTCAATACTTTAAATGCGGCAGTGGCCATTCGTTCTCCGATCTAAGATCATTTCAACTATTTAAATAAAAATTCTAGAATATAGAAAATAAAAAATATATATACAATATATAATTCTTGTTTCGACGTATCTCTCGCAGCAATAGTAACACGTCTTAAAAGATGATAAAAAAGGGGTAAATTTTCTTTATATATTGAAAATATTGAAATAAATAAATGAATATATTTTTTTTTTTTACCCCCTAACTTTAATGATAGTTCCACGCTCGACCAAATTTAACGATTTTAGAGTTCTTTCAACAATTGGATCAACCAGTAACACTACTTCTCCTTTACCTTGAGGATAATATCTATTGAAATAGGAATACAGTTTGATCGAATCGGGATTTTAAACAACAACACGATTAATCCTACCCTCTTCCTATTATGTTAATATCAAAATGTAATCCAAATTCGCGTTCTACTATAGGTTTGAATACCTTTATACAAAACCAGTAATACTTAGCTCCAAATAGTAATTGAGACAGTGACATTTAATTAATACCTCTCTTAAAAAATCAATTGGTGGAGAAGCAATAACGGTTGTTCCACCTTTGAGTATAACCTTTTTGGATCTTGGTGGAAGAAAAAGTTTTTTTTTTGGTGGTGGAGCTGAAAATAATAAGGCCGGTAGGGAAATTTGAATCATTAAAGTAATACTCCTAATAATACATGCAAAAATAATTATTCAGATTGAAAATCAAAAAAGATCATAAATGTTAAATTATTTAATTGAATAACTAATCACCCTGCTGTTCGGGTATCAGCTATGAAAGTATCATTAGCATTCACTTCATTTGGTTTAAAATATATTTCTTGGGATCCGACCTATTTATATAAAAAATTCAAATAAGAAACAATGAAAATAATTTGAAGATGAGAATATTTACATTGCCTCCTTGCAATTCTGCTTGAAAAATATTTTGCATGAGTTTAAGTCCAGAGGAATGCTGAGGTTTTAAACCTAATTATCAATTTGATCGAATTAAAACATAATACCACCAAAGAAATAAATTCTGATATGAAATTTAAAAATACTAACCAGGATCTTTACGATTAGCCCTAACATTTAATAATTTCACAGGCTTATTTAACAAACAGCTAACAATATAGCTTTAAATTTTAGATGTGATTTTCACAACATTCAAATAGTAAAAAATTACCTTAAACCTATACAATTTCGAATAACTGAAGAAAATTCTACTTTATAAATTTATTCAAATATGATCAATATTTACTTTTATAATAATATATATTACCTTGTCCACCACCTTCAAGAATACCTGCGTCAAGAATTAAACCTTTAGTTTTAACATCTTTATTTGAGGACATTTTTATGAATTATGGGAAAAAAAACGGGTCGATTTCTTGAATTGTCGATCGTTGTGGGAATTTTCAATCATTTAAGGCATATTTTGTGATGATGATTGTTTGAAAACGGATATCAAAATCAAAGGAAATGGGTAAAAATAAAGGAAAAGTCAAAAATCAACAACGTAATTTTGTTTCTAATAAAAAGCCTAAAAATGTACATAATCGGTATAAAAAGCATGTTTCAATCAATAATGATATAAGACTTGATATGTGTTGATAAAATTTAACCAATTATGATATCAACAGTGAAGAAAATATTTTTGACCGTGGAAAAACAGATATGATTGACTCAGATCGTAAAGGTTTATTCTCTGTTCTTATGATTCTCTGATCCATTTCTCAAAATCTTTAATTTATCTTCTTCATAAACGACTTTATATATAAAAGGTAATAACATTCCTATGCCATTAGGAATGTGGGTAAGTTTCATTCTAATAATACAAATTTTTGCTATACTTTAATTAATTTCGTTTATTTAATATGTAGGATTTTGAACATTGTGATCCGAAAAAATGCTCAGGTAAAAAATTGGTTAGATTTGGTATAGTGAAAGAATTGAAAGTGTCTACTAGATTTCGGGGAATCGTTTTAAGGTAGGTAATAAAATTATTTGATTTTCTATTCATCTTTTTAAATTTGTATATATTTTACTAGCCCAGAAGGAAAACAAGCAGTTTCACCAGCAGATCGAGAAATCGTACAAGAGTATGGAATAGCTGTTATTGATTGCTCTTGGTCTAAATTAGATAATGTTCCATTCAATAAATTGAGAACTGGAAATGATCGATTATGTAAATTATTCCTTCTTTTCATCAATCCTTTCATTTATTTAAAACTTCTATGGTTAAATTCATTTTTTCTTACGTAGTACCGTATTTAGTTGCAACAAACCCTGTAAATTATGGCCGTCCTTGGAAATTGAATTGTGTTGAAGCATATGCCGCTTGTTTTTACATAACTGGTAGAAAAAATTGTACAAATATCATTTGTTTACAAAAATTTCATATTCATTTCTTCGTTCTATTATTTTACCTTTATAGGATTCAAAGAGCACGCTCAAGAATTATTATCAAAATTTAAATGGGGCCATTCATTTCTTACACTTAACGGGTATAATAAGTTATCGTGTATACGTCCTTTTTTTTCATAAAAAGTATTAACATTTTTTTTTTTGTTTTTTTTTGCTTTTCTTCAATATTCAGTGAATTATTATCAAAATATGCACAATGTGAAGATAGTGCAGAAGTTGTTAAAGTTCAAAATGATTGGTTAAAAGATCTGCAAGCAGAGTATACTCAAGCTCGCGAAAAAGGTGCGAGAAAATCTATATTTCTATGATATATAAAATTTTTTGATTTACAAATTCTAATTTGTAAAAAAATTCAGATAATGAAGGTGAAGATTTATTAACTAAGAATCCAAATCATGAGTTTTGGGATCAACATGATGATGATGATGATGACGACGACGACGACGACGATGATGATGATGATGATGATGACTATAAAATTTCCTATACTTGATACTTTTCCCGTTCTAGTATTGTTCTTTTTATTTCCGAAAAATAACGTTTCGTTTTTAGAATAAAACTAACTTGCTTGAACAATAATTATAAAACTATTTAAACCCAAAATAACGTTACATGATATGTATGTATATGTTTGATTTAAATTTATTAAAATAAAATGAAACAAATAAATCTGTAAAATAAATAATATTACTAAATCCCAATTATGATTGGCAAAATTCTTTTATTTAATTAGTGTATGTTTATGGTTTATAAGTTCAGCCGTAAATTTGAAAAAAATTTGCCAAATCATTACAAAGGTTACATTTCACGGAAGATAAATCTGATAAACCAATCATTATGGCTTATCTTAACAATTTATTCTCGTAAATAAGAAAACTCTCCCCTTTTAAAGGAAAATCTAGATTTTGTACTAAGAAAATCGGCATATGAGATGTAAACATATCATTACTTAATCATAAATTTGACCAGAGTTAATATTTCATTGTCCGGATTTGCACAAACGTGGCTCTTAGTACTCTTAGAAATCATCTGTGTTACAAATTAAAAGGCTACAAAATTAGATGATCATCTATCAGATTATATCAGATTAACAATGTAGATAGATACGGAAAAGGAATGGTAAGGTTGGTTTTTATATTCCAAATTAAGACTTGGTTAATTTTACTTTTGAAAATCTTCAAATTGGAAAAGTCCATTCGAAGGTTTTTTTAAATTCCTATAAAGTACTTTTTTTTATATAATATAGAAGTAATATAACAGTAATGCAAATATGTATTTGATCAATTACAGAATGCAGGCAAGGTCGTGATTGTAACCCCAAAATCTGTCCACAAAAATCACAAAAGATAGTTTCGTTAACGATATCCTTCCTATTTTTTTTTGCAGTGTTTTTTTTTATCTTGCCTGTTTCTCGTAAACCTGGTTCGTTCCATAAATATCATAAATTACCGAGGTGCATATTTGTAAACAACTATAAATAGGCAAGAATATCCCCTCTTTGAACTTTCTTCAATCCGTTTATTTCGCCTCAAATAATAAAATATAACCTTCTATAATCCTCCTATTTATCATATTCTTTCTTTTATTATAGTTAATAACCTTTTACTTTTTCAAAATGTACCAAAAAGAAGAAAAATATATTGAAGTTGATGAGCCAACTTCTTTTCTTCGAGAAACAATAAAAGAGATGGAAGATATTGACTCTACTGGGATCCTCAAATGTGTGGACCAGCATGTAGTTGATACCTACAATGCTATAAGTATAGCTGCGAAATTAGGCGCATACCGTTTACTGCACTTTGAGGAGTTGCCCAAAGAGTGGCAAGAAAATCCGTAAGTATACACACAGCACGCAATAAATCGGTCGATTATGATGATACGTTCAAAGATGATATTTCCATAAATCATAAATTCCATTATTATGCAAAGGATAGAAATGAATTCACCTTTTTTTTTATTATTTAGATATATTCGTTCTGGATATCGTTTCTTGTCAACTAAAAAACAATGTCTCCAATCTATCTTTTGGCTTCACAATGAAACTTGTAATATTTGGACACATCTTTTAGGTTTTGTGTTCTTTTTATGCCTAGGTGTATATTCGATCTTCACTCATTTAGAAAATGCAACTATGATCGATAAACTTTTTTTTGCAATTTTTTTCACGGCTGCGGCAAAATGGTACTTTCTTAAATTTCCTCTTTTTCTTTTAAAATTAAGAGAATCTTAATTAAACAAATTTATTTTTGGATTTTAGCTTGGTTTGTTCGGTCATGTACCATACATTTATCCATTGTGCACATATTCCAGTAATGAAATGTGCTGCTACATTTGATTATATTGGGATATCTCTCTTGATCACAGCCTCTATCTTAATCACTGAATATTACAGTTTTTATTGTTCGACGTCTTTAAGTGTATTTTATATTACCTTTACATCTCTATCCGGTCTTGTTCCAATTGCATGTTCAATGTTCCCATGGTTTGACACAAAACAATTCCGTTTGTTCCGAGTTGTAGTTTTCATAATGCTTGGATGTTCTGGAATATTCCCTTTAACACATAAGATTCTACTTCACGGATTCGGTCATACAATTAATTTTATTCAACCTATAATTTCCAGTATTTTTGCTTATCTTACAGGTGTTTGGATTTATGCCAATAGATATCCTGAAAGAAAATGGCCTGGAAAATTAGATCGATTCGGAATTCATAGTCATTCAGTATGGCACGTTTGTGTATGCATCGGAATTTATGAACATTATAAGGCTTCTTTATGGTTTTTCCAACAAAGATACGCACATTGTCCATCCAATCTTTAAGTTTTCGATGTTAAGATGAATATAAAAAGACAATTGTTTTAAGAGAACAAAATCATTCATTGTATTATAGAATTAGTTGAAAAAACAAAACGGAATTCGGTTTATAGATTATAACTAATATAAATATATATAGTATATAACAAAAACATCAAAATTACTTACACTACTTACACTAACACATTAATATAGAAAGTTCATTAATAAAAAAAAAATCAGTAATTTAATTTAAGTTTACTAATAATTTCGGTGATTCCGGGCCAAAGAAAACCTCGTCACTCTTATTTTTCAAGCGGCAAAAAAATTTTGGTAACAGGAAACGCAAAGTGCGTGCAGTATGTGCAGTATACAATCCAAATTTGTTTCAATATTTGCACATTTGAAATTGTTTCATAATAATATAATTAAACTCTTCTTTACATTGATGATTCCTCAATGAACTCTTTAATCTATGTGACCACTTTCTTAAACTAATTGGAAGTTGTTCTACTTATTGCCGCGTCTAATAAACTTTGTAAGTAAAAAAAAAATCTAGATAAAGAATTTAAGATTATCTAAAGAAAAAAAATTTTTTGTCTTTATGACGGAATTCATTGTTCAAATTGATCTTAATTCTCATGATTGGTTCATACATTGGATTAGATAATTACCGTTATTATTAATCACCTTCTATTAAATTCTGAACAATCTCATTAATAATCATTAACAAAATGATCCTTCCATTATTATCCTTCATTCATATGCTTTCTTCCAAATGATCATAAAAACCATAAAAGTCTAATCTCATACAGATATATTAATTAATAATGAAGTCGAATGGAGTATTCATAACAAAAAACGACTACTATATAATTCTCACATACGTCAGGAACCTATTGCCCGGTTAAAATATAATTCCTTAAAAAAAAAATAATATTTTTAGCCGAAACTGAAACTATACTTTTTTTTTATTTTCGCGTCATTATTGAATGAGTACGCGCAAATCACTAGTACATTTTGGGACAATCAGTCGACATTTAAAAATTTAACCATATTTGAACGCGTCACAATATAATTTCAAAGAATGGAAAGGGAAAATACTCGTGTTATAATATAAATAATTTGTAATGTAGCAATTTTAAAAATGAACTAAATTCTACATCATTAGAAAAAATTTTGTAATAAATAGTTCCATTATTCTTTTTCCTTAACAAAAATTCTCGTACTTTTTTTAATAATAAAAAAAAAAAAAATGCAAATTTCAACTTCAACTCGTGTAGCAATTGCTCTCGTAGCTGCAAATTTTTTTAATGAAATTCTTCCAGTTCTCGCTCAAGTAAGAGGAGGAACTGGAGAACAATCCACTGGACAATCTAGTGGAATTGAAGCTTTTGTTTCGAAAAGATCCGTCCGTAATACATGGATTGCCTTTTGGATTCTTTGGATTATTTGGTCACTTATTTCGTAAGTGGTATCATGAAAAATTTAAAAACATTAAATTAATTATCGTTCGTATATTAATTATTTTGCGTGTAAATTTAAATAAATTGTACAGGTTATTAGATTATGCCACAAGAGATAGAAATCATAATCGTGGCGCCGACGGCGTTGAAAGTGGTGATCGTAATAACCCCAGAAACAAAGGATTTGCTCGTTTCGTAAGTAATCAATTCTTTGCAATAAATTCTCTAATATTTTTGCTAATGTAATGAACGCAATGAACAATTATCAGGGAAATGGTGGAAATGGTGCAGAAAGAGCGGCAAGTTTAGCACGTGATCTTTTGTTGGGATTACTTTCGGCTTTAGTCTTGAATACATTCGCACGTGGATCAGGTGTTGCGGTTGAAATTTTAACTTGGTTCTACTTAGGAATAGCAATTATAATGTTACTTGTTGAAATTTTTGTGGATAGTAAAATAGTTCAAGTATTTTTTGGCATTGTAGAATTTGGTCTTCTATTAACCATTATTAGCTTGTCTTACCGTTTCGGCTGGAGATTTTTTAACGCTGCTTAATCACAATATTTTTTTTGTCTTTTTTTTTTTTATATTTTTTTTCTCACATTATTTATGTATTATTAATTATACTTAATTACTAACTAATGTGAAATTAAATTAATATAATTTAAATTTATGTCATTTTTTCTTATATGTTATTGTTATAATATATTCGAAATTCACACGCTATGACTAATCAATTTTCATTTAGGCTAATTTTTTTGGCGTCGTCCTTTAAAGTTTAATTCTACTTCACAATTTAAAAAAGGAATAGTACCATGGAAATATCAAATGAGAAAGAGACGGAACTTCCGCACACATGCATACACGCATACATACATATATATATATGTATATATCAACAGTTTTGTATTAAGCCATTTACCAAATGGACGCTCGATAAAAGTTTCTTTATATTAGTTCTAATTGAATGAAACTGTACAACAATGATGATAATGGTAATGGTAATGTTTGGTTCAACCGGACCTCAAAATTATCTATATTTGTATAATTTAAGTGACTTTTATTTTTGTAACAAATAAATATATCATACGTTAACTATTTAAATAAATACATAATTTTAATTGTAATCAACCATGGGAAAAGCAGAACCTATTAATCTTTCACCATGGCCACCTTTCTCATAGAAAGGATAAACTTTGATAATTAGGTTAACATCATCAAATGTTACTTTAACATTTTCTTTACGAAGAAAATGTAGTAGAGTATACATCGATAATTCAAATTCTGGAGAAGTACCAACAAATGAAGTTGAAAATGGTTTTTTTGCTCCTTCAAATGTAAACCTTATTTCAATTATATGAGTATTTGGATCAGGCTAAATTATGATTGAAAAAGAAATGTCTTAGTAAATAAATTACAAAAAGAAAAATTTAAAGTAAAGGGTACTTGGGACATACTTCTTCTTCGTGTCTGCTCTTTTTGTTTGATACGAAACCTTCATAATCAATTTTACCAACTTTCTCGTTGAAATAAAACGTAATCCAATTATGAAATGCTACCATAAATATTTCACAAAAAAATATTAATTTTCTAAAAAAAAAAAACCTTTGAAACCGAAATCATGATTTTATACAGTAAAATATACCTTTTGCTTCACCATCTCTAATTTCACCAACAAAGACGTGTTCGAAGGCGGAAGAATCATCATAACCTTCTCTTGAATATAAATCAAACCATATCTTGTGAAGTTGTTTTTCAAAATCAGCCATATTTCCCTTAAATATACCCTTGGCTTTTATATAATTATAGGTATAAATCATTGGAGCAGTTTCTAAACACGCTTTAATAAAAGCTTTATTTTCTTCCAATTCATGAGTATCAACTTCTTCCGGAATTCCAGTTTGTGGAATGTAATTATCAAGTAAATGATAAAATAATTGAAAAGTTGGAATTTTACCAACTTTTGCGTCCACAAATTCAAATAACTTTTTTGATGTATTATCACCTGTAACAAAAATAAGATTAAGATTTATCTCTGATTTTTTAATTTGACTAATGAGAAATTCTGATGATACTTTACTTTTTTTACGAGCTAAAACTAAATTAAGAGCATACTACCAAAAAAATAATAATGTTTTAACGATTCATAAACTCTTTAAACTTTCACTTTCATGTTTTAAATTACATACATCGATATTAGGTCGTAACCTATTCGCATCCAATTCCCAAAGTTTTTCCAAAGCAAGGCTAACGTCTGCTAATTCTCTATCTGTAGGATTTATCATATTTTAGAATTTATTTTTTTTTTTACAAATAAAATTCTTTTTTTTATTCAAACAACGAACTTGGATTGTTTATATAAAATATTTTCATAATATAGTGCCAAGTCTTTTAATTAGCATATACTTGCAGCGGGTTGTCTTTATATGTATTTCAATTCCTTCTTCGTTATTTACTTTGAAGGAGGATCTACCTTAAACAGCAATCACAATCAAGGAACCTTTCCTAATTATCAAATAATAATTTATCTCATTCATTGCGTTATTTTAGTTTTTTTTTATTGGGTAAAATGCTCACAAATTTAAATTTATCTTTCATATTTTGTTCTACTATTTTGTATATATTAAACAATAAAATTTTTTTTTTTTTGTTTATTTATTGAAGGACGGATAATTATAATGGAGGTTAAAGTAGGGATCGCATGGTCACATGCTGATTCGTACCGTAACCAACACAATTTTGGCAGTTTCAGCAATTTTGGAAAGTTTTGGAATTTTGGCGTTTTGATGCTGCGTACGTATCAATTATAATGCAAGACAATTGAAAAAAAGACAATCAGAAGAAAATCGCCTTATATGATTTGTAAAAAAAATTAGTTATATATTTACAAACTTTCAAATTAATAAATATAAAATTAATAATATACTTATTAAAAAAATTAAATTAAAAATCCATTCATTTTTAAATTAAACAGTTTATCTTACAAAGTAAAAATAATGCTCATCTAATAAATCAAAAATTATGTAAATTTACTAATTAATAAATAAATTTTAACTTCAATTTTAATTGCTAATTCTTTACAATTTTTTACCAAATTTTAACACGTAAAATACTACTAATTAAATATAATACAAAAAAGATAAAATTTAATAAAATTAGAATTTTGTTTTTTATTATTCTTATAATATTGCATCTCAAAAATATTTTAAACCCTTTTTGATATATTAATTAAAATTGTACAGTTGGTACTCAGTAAACCTTTTTTTTATTGATTTATCATTCAATAACTATAAAAAGATAATTAAAGCTTATTAGAATTATTATGATGAAATGTATCTACTGTAATAATAACAAAAGTATATTTCTAGTTTTAATGTATAAAGAACAATTATTAAAGTTCTTTAAATTATAAAATACTAATAATTTTTCATCTATTAAAAATAAAAATATAAAAATATGGATCTGATTTATTTTATTAACAATTCAATTACTTTATCAATAATCATTTCACTAATACATTAAAATTCTTTTTATAAAGTACTTTTTTCCTTTTTTATTCATTACAATTAATACAATAGTTTTCTTAAAAAAAATATTTGATATAAAAAGATATAGGAAAAAGAACTTAAATATCAATTTTATATTCATTACTAATTGGAAAAAATAATTAAAAATATATATATATGGGTGAACTTATAGTAAAAGGTGGGCTGGAATAATAACATAATTTTAAAATAATCATAAATTTAATTATTTAAAGAATTGTTGCTATTTCAAAAACTTTTTAAAGATTTTTAAATTGATTTTTTTTAAACTAAATCAAAATTTTATAAGAAAATCATTAAAAGTAGTAGTTTTTTCTAGCATATTTATATAGCTTATTGAATAAAATGAAAGAAAAATATATAATTACAAATCATTAAAAATTTAATTTTTTTTATTAAGAGAGAAATCAGCACTTAACGAGAGAAATTTAATAATGCCAATTTATGCAAATTATTACTAAAAATGGCTAGTACGCAATTTTTATTTAGACTAACGTCTCCTTATATAATTATTAATTAAAATGCTGAATGCGGTAACAGATAATGTCAATTCTAGCCAAGCTACTCACAAAGTTTAACATTGTCAAAGTTCAAACTCTTTGACTTTATTATGAAAGAATGTGGTATTCCAGCTATAAATTTAATAAGTTTGTACGTTAAGTAAAATATTTTGACCTGTATTTTTACTTTTATTTGGTTTTATTCACTTTATTAATTTTTGTTTAGTTTTATTTATCGATAATTTCAGTGGATAATTAGACCAGTTTTAGAACTGGGAGTACTCATAGCAAGTTAGAAGTGATTATAGTTGTAATTCTGTCTTACTTAATAAATGATGGTACAGCTTCAACACCAAAAAAAAAAAATATTTATCGATAATTTTCTTGTTTCTTATAGTGAAAATATATTTATTTTTTCCATTTATTTTAGTTATTTAGGCTTATAATTAGGAAACTTCATATACCTTTAATAATATTCCTTTATTTTTTTTTGTAGATTTCATTTTTTCAAACTAGAGTACTTTGAAATTCTGGAAAAAGAAGTAAATGTGCTTTTTTTTAGTGAAGATTGTTATTAGTTACTAATATTCTTTTATTTTTTTTGTAGATTTCGTTCCTATACGTCTTAAATTTTGAATTACTTTAAGATAACTATGCGGGTAATCTATATAGATAGATTTTTGTTTAAGACCATTAATAAAATTTTCAATTACTAACATGTTTATTCTTTTTTCAGTAGATTTCATTTTTAGGTACCTTGAGACTTTAGCATATGAATATTATTCTTATATTTAAGAATGTTAATAGAATTTTACTTGCATTTTTTTGTTAATTTATAGATTTTAATTCTTTTCTTTATAATTATGTAAAAAAAAATAGTATTTTGTTAAAATTAAATAGTTTCTACTAGTATTTATGTATCTATACCATAATATTGATCTTATAAATATCCCTTTTAGTCAGAAAGTTTATTTTATACTGTTTTTTTTGATTTATTAAGAAAAACTTATAATAAAGAACACAGCATTCTAAAAAATAGTTTTTTTATTAATACAAAGCCCACAAAATTAATTATAGGTTGCCAATCATTTTCTCCCATTAAGTGATGATCTGTCCCTTAATATATTATAAATAAAAAAATATATTTTTTAAAAGATTAAATTAATTAAGAAATAATTTATATATCGCCCTGCGATATTATCACCCCATTTTATCACCTGTGTTATACCCCTACTTTTTTCATTTTTTCATATATATTCCAGGGATTTAAAATTTTTTTTTGTTGTAAAAAATCTATTTTTCACTTCCTGTTAAATATCAGATGTTTTAATTTTAGCCAGCATTACATAATTCTACCCAAAGATAATACGTCATAGGGATGATATATAAATTTACTTATTAATTAATTATAATTATAATAAAAACTCAAAAAAATTTTTTTGGTCAAGCTCCACCTTTTGCTATGTATTTGTCCGTATATTGAAATTTAATTTGAAAATATAAATTAATATTTTATATTTATTTTTATATATATATTATCTTATATTATATATAATAATAATAATTTTAGTTATCTTATACAATTATATAAAAAAAAAAAATTATTAATTTTATCGTAATATATATAAATATTAGTAAAATAATTTATCAGTAAGATAATTCTATTATTGAAATATTTATTAGTAAAATATTTATTAATGAAATAATTATTAATAAAATGATTATTAGTAAGTTAAATGCAATTCTAAAAATAATACTATTTAATGCATTTTACTATAATAATTCCAATAAACTTTTATTTAGCTTTTTATATTCAATAAATAATATACTATTTTTATTTTTGCATAACTTTAAAAATTTAATATATTTATCGCCATTTTCGAATTAGTGTGATCAGGTAATTTGTCAATCAATTAAAATTAACTAATAAAAAACACTAAAAACATTGAAAACAACTGAAAATAATTGGAAACCAACTGAAAAATAACTGAAAACAACTGCCAAAATCTTTTTATTAATTAAATCTTTCATATTCTGCTAATTCTGATTACTTACTTAAAATAGTAATTAACAATGTAGTAATAAAATTATAAAATCAATTACGTAAAAAAGAAGTTAAAAGTAATTCTTTTTTCTTAAAATATTCAAATGGCAGAACAAGTTACTTGTAAGTACCTTCTGGGTACTTGTTATTCGTGTTAAAAATGTTTATTTTGTTTCCAGTTTTCACAAAAGGATTCATGTAACTGTAAAAAAACCAAACAACCATCAAGAACTAAGACTCCAAAACGTGGACAGCAAATATACCAATGCGCTTTTACTCCAAACCAACTTTTTCCAAAGCTAATAAACTGTTATTTGATGCAAATATAAAATTTAGTTATAATAGTAATTTTGAAAATTCATTTTCTTATACTTGCTATAGTGCTTGTAATAGTAAGATTCAACACTTAAGACATGAAAATAAAATAACTCAACAAGCTCAAGAAAATGATAATAAAACAAATATATCAGATGAAAAAGAAGTTGATAATAATATTATCAATGAAAATAAAAAAAAAAAATTGTGATAAAAAAAAAAATAATAATAAAGAAGATAATAATAATAAAGATGATGATAATGATGAAGATAATAATAATGAAGAAGATAATGGTAAAAAAGAGGATAATTATAAAAAATATTATGATATAGTAGATGAAGGAGATGAAGAGATGTTAAAAGATTTAAAGGAGTTAGAAGATATAGAAGAACTAGAAGATAGTGATGATAATTATCTTGAAGAAATAAAAACACAGATAATCGTTAAAAGCAAAGAAATAAAAGTGCTTACAGCAAAAATTATAACTATTATACCCGTTAATTATGAGAATATTATGGAAAAAATAAATTTAGAAGTTCAGAAAATTTTAAGGAAAAAAAGTTAAATCAAGAGATTATACCATTTCATATAAGGTAGTAAATGCACGAGGACCGTCAAATACACTTGAAGATAGGTCAGATTTTTAAGAATTTATTATTGAATATCAAAAGGTATTTTCATTCAGCAAGAAAATGTCAGTAATAATAGTTATAAAGAATAAAAAAAAAAGAATCAATAAACATAAAAAGGTAATAATATTTTTATTTATATATTATAAAATAATGATAAATTTGATATTTATAATTTTTTTTATTTTAGAATTCTGATGAAAGTAAATTTTCTTCTAATGAAGAAACTGAATTACAGTCTATAGAAAAAAGAAAATCTCATTCTATTCGTGAGGATGACTTAACAAATGAAGAAAGGATGTGATTTGAAGTCATTACTGCTTTATATGCAAAATATAAATGTGATACGCATACAACTTCATGTTACATTTAAGATAATCGGCATTTATAACTTAACCCTGCAAGATTGCAGCTTTGGGCTCATGAAATAGTATGATTTTAAATATAATTTTTTTTTATTGTAAATGCAAATAAAAAACTCATTTTTTATTATTTAGATAAATAAAGGAGCAACTTATAATATACCTCCATCCTTTTCAACTTTTGATATAAAATCAGGTATATTTGTTAATAAAAATAATTTAACAACGCAACTACCAACACCCTCTACTGTTGCTCCTATTATTATTCAACTACCACCACAACTTTATCAGCAAGGACAATCAACACCATACATTTTATATCTCTTTTTTATCTTATTTACAACACCTTTACTCATATGCAATGTGTTAGCAATTTCTGTAGTTGGCAACCCTTCAGTATAAAGGTAAATAATATGCCAACATAAATCTTCACTAAATCCTCGAGGCATATTTGTGTTTATGTATAAAAGTAAACTGACTTTTATTATAAGTTATATATTGTAATTATTTTGTAATCTTTGGGAATCATCAGGAATCAGTTTATATGTTACGAGCAAAATATACAGAATAAGAGATAAAAAAACATGGCAAAAGTGATACAACAGTGGCTTAGGATTATGTAGATCAAATATAATCTACATTTTAATTTGTGCATGTGACATTATTTTTGGAATCTTAAAGTTAATATTTTTTATTTAAGTAAGAAATTATTGCTGATCACACTAATTCAAAAATGGTGATAATAGTTTTTTTAATTTTATATGTAAAAAAATTAAAAACAATACATTATACACTTATTGAATATAAAAAATTAATAAATAAAAACTTATTAAAATTAGGGGTGTGCCAGAAATCAGCTGATTTATTAGGGGGGTGGGGTTAACCTAAAAACCAGGTTCCTATAATTGGCTATAAATTATATAAAAAAAAATTTATTTCTCACCCAGGTGATTTCTCACCCCTATCATGTGTAAACATTTCGATTGGCTAATGTAATTTTATAATTACATCATATCGACCAATTATTTGTTTACATCTATTTCTCTTTTTCGGTTAGCTTTTGGCCTCACGTCAAAGGTTTGATATTTCCGTTTTTCTCATTTTCGCTTCTTTTTTTCGCTTCCTAATTTCTTTCTCTTTTTCTTCTTAGACCTTTATTAAGTTTTTCTGGTTTCGCATCGAAGGTACATTATTTTTTTTCATTTCTAATTTTTTTTGTTTCATTTTCTAACTTTATTTCATTCCTTCTTCCTTTTTATTTTTATAGGTTTTGGCTTCTTTTTTTTAGATTTTGGCTGCTTCTGGTTTTCTTTTTTTTTAGGTTTGCTGAAACTTTTTGAGAGAGAAGGTGAGTACTCGGCTTTATTTTTTTTTGTTATATTCTCTTGTTCTTATGTTCATTACCATTACTAACAACATTCTTTTATTTTTTTTTTCTTTTTTCGTCTTTATTTCATTTTTGATTTTGATGCTTTTTTATTTTTGTCCCTTTCTCTTTCGTTTTTCACTTCTTTATTCTTTTTTCCTTTCATTTTTTCCCTTGTTTTCATTTTCGTTTTCCCTCCTATCTGTTTCTTTTATTTTTTCCTTTTTGTTTTTTTTTTCTTTGCTTTTTCCTTCCATTTTTCCATCTGTTTTCCATCCCTTTTCCTTTTGCCTTCTTTTTTGTACTCTTTACTTTTCGTCTTCCCTTTTGCGACATGATTTTTTTAGGTTTTCTGGATCTTTTCAAAATGGGTGGGTATTCCGTTTTATTCTTTTTTTTACTGTATCTCTTTATCTTCATTACTAACAAAATTTTTTCTTTCATCTTTTCTTTGCATTTCATTTTTGATTTTGTTCTTTTCCATCTTTCTTTCATTTTATTTTCATTTTCGTTTCATTTTTCTCTTTGTTTCCTTTATTTTCTTGTTTTTTGTTACCTCCCTCTTGTTTTTCCTTTTATTTTAATTTTTGATCCTTTCCCTTTTCATTTTTCCTTTATGTTAATTTTTTTTCTCTTTACCCTTTCATTTTCCCTTCTATTTCTGTTCTCCTTTCCTTTATTTTAGTTTTGTTCTCTTTTGTTTCATCATTCACCTTCCCTTCGTTTTTCTTATTTTATCAAACATATTGTTATTTCACTCTCTTTTGGTCTTGTCTTTTTTTCCGTTTATTTTGTTTTTGTTTCATTGCTTTTCACATTTTGTCATTATTGTTAGGTTTTGCATCATTATCACTAGTTAGATTAAAGATAAAAGTTTTAGCTTTGAATACAATAAACTTGTTTTAATTTTGAATAATGTATTTTACTCTTCTATTCAATAAACTTTGAAGGAATAAATACACAAATATTTTGTAACATAAAAGTTGTGTTTCATACTACAGAATTTTTTTTAACAGCAAATTTTTTATATTTTACGTGAAAATAAATTTTAAGTTAAAAAAATTAGCCAATCAAAAATTAGCTAATCGAAAATATTTATCACGTGATAGGGGTGAGTAATATCAGATCTCACCTGAGGTGAGGAATAAATTCACCCATTATATAATATATATAATATATTATTATTATTTATATATTAAAATAGGTTTTTGCAATTATCTTGCCATTTAATAGCTCAATTTAACTAAAATTTTTTTTATTTTATAGGGCTTATCAAAAGTTATAAAACAAAAAAAAATTCATAAAAATTGGATTACTAGATCACAAGTTATTTATATAAATATAATTATATAAATTATTATATATTTTTTTAACCAATCAAAATATGATTAGGTGGGAGGTGGGGGGTAAGGGCTACTAATTGAAGGAAATCAGCTGGTTTCTGGCACGCCTCTTATTATAATAAAATATATTAAATAGTAATCAATAAATAAAAAATTATTAATATTTTATGATTTAGAAAATTTTAATATTTATTTTTTATATATTAAAAACTCACTAGTCGAAAAAAGACAATTCGGCCTAAATTTGACCAGGTCGAATATAAGTCGAATGATGATCTATCCTATGTCTCAAATTCAGAAAGAAAAATTTGATATATATTAAGACATTTACATATTTATTCAACCTAAAAAAAAACTATATTCGACTACTATATATAATCTGAATATTATTGATAAATAGGTCAAACTAAAGGTTTTTTAAGGCCGAATAATAATAGTTTTATTAACATTTATTTATAGCTACATTTTATTAATAATTACATATTATACATATAAAATTCTATCTAATCTCTGTCTATATATTATCATTCTCATCCATCCATTCGTCTGCCATTCATCTACAACAACTATCTATTAAGACCCATGTGGCAAAGAAACGTGTTTATAGTTCAAACTTCAAAGCCAGACCAATTTTCTAAAAAAAAATGAAAAGAAAAAAAATGTTAACATTTTTTAGGTAAAAACTGAAGGCTGTTGATAGTAGTCTAAGATATACCTATATAGAGCTTTATGATCACTTTTTTTGAGACTATTCTTCTATAAAACTTTATCTGGTTTCAGTGGAGCCAATTTTTCTATAAAAAGAAAAAAAAATAAATATTAGTATAATATTCATTGAAATAATACGAAAAAATTAAAAAACATTTTTACCTGCAGGTATTCCATCAGAGACTTGAGAAATTATCTAAAAAAAATGATCAACAAGTAATGATCGTTAAAATAAAAGTGAAAAAAAATTCACTTTTTTACTTACTAAAATCCAAGTCCAAACTTTCGAGATAATCACCACTAAATTGCCTAAAAAAAAAAATAAAATAAAACAAACTGTTAGCAATAGTTTGTTAAAATAAAAGTGAAAAGAAAAATTTGTTTTTTTCATTTATCAATATCCAATCGATCCCAAGAGAAACTTGAAAACGCCTAAAAAAAGAAAAAAAAAGCGAACGTTAGCAATGTTCGTTAAATTACAAAAAAAAAATTAATTTTTTTTTTACTTTGCCAAATACTGCATCCAAATGTTCAAGAAACCGTTCATCTAAAAAAGAATAATAACGAAATGTTAATAATCATTGTGAAAAGAAATAAAAAAAGGACGTTTGTCTACCAGATTGCTTACTGAATTTCCACTGTCCAATTTCTCATCAAGATTCTATGTGTTCTCTATTCATACGTCAAGAATCTGAAGAACTAATCGCCTAAAAAAAGTAGTTCTATTAAAGAAGGAACTAAAAAAATTAATTAAAAAAAGATAAGAATCTCACCGAAATTCTGAGTCTAGAGGTCAGTTTCCTATAGAAAGAAAGACAAACCATAAGTTTCATTAGAAAAAAAAAAGAAAACCAAATATTAAGCGACGTTTCATTAAATCAAATAATACAAAAACTACTCTCCCTTTCCTTCTCACCAAAATGCTCTAAAGAGTCGAAGAACCGCAAAAAGAGAAATGACTCAACAAATTACAAACGTCCGAATATTCCGAAGAGCCAACCAGTTGTCTACAAAAGAAAAAAACAAACTATTAACAAAGTTTATTAAAAAATTAAAGAAAAATAAGTTTTCCCACCGAGTTCTAAGGAAGAGATCTGAGAGAACGCCTAAAAAAAAGAAAGAAAATGAACTGTTAAAAACTGTTCATTAAATAAAAGTAATTGGGAGAAAAAAAGAAAAACTTACTTGAAGTTTGTGTCTAAGAAGACCAAAATAACTACGTAAAAATCAGACGTTTCATAAAGGTTTTTTTTAACAGAAGGTCAAGAAAAATGGGAAAAGAGAAAGAGGGAAAAGGAAAAGGGAAAGACGAAGGAAAGGGAAAAGACAAAAGAAAAGGAAAAGATAAAGGACAGGGAAGAACAAAAGGATATGAAAAACAAAAGAAAGGGGAGGGCAAGGAAAAAGGGAATGATGAAAGAAAAAAGGAAAGAGTTTCGTTAAAAGTTTAAAAAAAGCATCATAAAGATCTTTTTTTTAAACTTTGATTATGTGATATATGAGGTGAGTTCACGTGATACACAATTAATATTAGATTCGATTATAATTTAACAAAAGTTAAATATATGTATAATTGCTGATCATTACTAATTGTGGTCGAATAATTTTAATTTTGGTTGAATATAGGCCAAATTTCATTAAGGCCGAATATTCCTTTTTTGACTAGTGACTAAAAATATAATTTTATTATTAGATGTAATTTACTATAATAATTTTATTTAATAAACTTTTCATTATCTTTTTATTATTACTAAATAATAAATTAATGCAGTTAAATTTTCAAAAAAAAGTCTACCAATTACTTTAAATACTTATTATAAAATAAGCAAAATATATATTATACAGTATATTACAACTAGGGAACCGGTAAGCTGGTGTGTAGACTGAAGTGAAATTTTTATGTATAATTTTTTTTTCTTATTACATTTAGTCAGACCTAATAAATAATGATTTTGGTATATAAAATTCTGTGATAAATATATTTTAGTAATTAATTTTATAACATTCTTTATGTAAATTAAGTACAATAATTATAGAAAAATTGTAAAATTATAATAGTTGTATAGTTGTATAATAAATTGAATGTATGCACATGTAAAATAAAATAATATTCGTTTATTAACAATAAATAAAAATTTATTAAATTTGGAATTACCCGTTTTATACATGAATTTATATAATTTTGTTTTAAATAAAGTAATTCACCGTATTGATCATGCTGTGCAATGTTTGATTAACAAAAGTAAAATTCAAGCCACTATGGAATTATTCTTTAATATACAAAATGGAAAATAAATTCATTAGTCAAGACGCACTTCAAAAGCATAAAGCTAGAGAAAATGAATCATCTAGCAAACGTAAAATACGTCTTGCAAAGTAACATGAATACAAATTGAGAAAAAAATTAAATGAAGGTGCTAAAGAATGAGAGGTGCATGCCATACGTGATAAATAAAGAAAGAAAGCATGTAAAGTTAGCAGTGAAGACAGATAAACAACGTGAAAAACGTCTTAGTTCTTATTGTAAATAAAGAACTTACCTGAAAAATATTCCAGATATAACGAATCAAAGCTTGAATTCACGATAACTACTATCGCAGCAAAATTCTCAGAGTACAGTCAAACTTCGATGTACTGATGCTTCCAGTTTTGGAAAAAAGTATCAGTACATTGAAATATCAGTACATATATGTAATTAGTAGATTATAATGCAGGCCAAAATCTAACTTTGGCTCGCACTATGCTTAATTTTGAGTCCAAAATTTTCAAAATTTCCTGAATATATTATGTATAACGTGAGTATGATTATAGAAAAAAAATCTAATTCTGAACATAATTAAGAAAGATGCCCAGGTACAATTTTTAACTCAGACCAAACTTATAGTGCCAGCCAGAATTAATACTAGTGTAACCAAAATTATCAGTACATCTTAATATACATTACTATAAAGGGACCAGGAGGTAGTATCGGTATATGTTACATCGCAAAATTATATATAATATCGGTATAATGAGATTTTTTTATTAGTGATGAAACGGAACAACAAAAATTTATCGGTAAAAGCAATTATCGGTATATAGAGTATCGGTACATCAAAGTTTGACTGTAGTGGCACAAATGACGCAGAAACACATGCCCAAAGTTTGGATTCAAGACAATAACTGCTGCAGTAAAACTTTCAAGACAGTGGTGTGAATGGTACTGATACACGTGCTCAAGACTCACAATTATCACAGCAAGATTCTCAAGATAGAGGTACAAATATATGTGTCAAACCAAATGTACTAAGTGAATCTGAACGAAAACTTCTAAAGAAATTTTGTGATAAAGTTGATAAATTCAAACATGCTCATTGTCCTACATGTAATGAAAAATTTCCATCCATAGTAATCGTGAAGGGAAATGTTGACATTGTTATAGCGAGAATGCCACTACAAAAAAATTCTCAGTAGAGAATAATATGGATCCAGGTGAGATCTTACAAAGATTGAGGAAATGTTAATTGCGCGAGTTTTTCCTGTAATGTCAGTATATAGACTTTGTGGTGGTCAAAATAGATATCGAGAAAATATAATTATTTTTCTCAAGATGTTCAAGAATTTGCCACAAAACTTCTTCAACAACTATCATTATTAGATGTACTTGTTATACGTCATCAATCTGCAAACAATTTGGAATCATTTAGAGATTTCAGAGTTCACCAGCTAAAGGTTGCTCATATACTATTATAGTTAAAAGAAAACAATCAATACTATTTCAACATAACTATTGATTATGAAGCTCTTCAATCCTTACCAATTGATAGTTCAATTGATGACAAGCTTCAAGATATTGCTGAAGAATCCAATTTTGAAAATAAAGATGACATGATAACACGTTTTTTTGTTCCCATTCTTCCTCCATCTGATTGCGAAGATGTTGTCATCCAAAATTCCCTCAATTGAATGCAGGAGAATCATCCTATTACATGGCCACAAATAAATAATAATCCCATTAATGAGTTCCAAACGGCAAGATATATTGCATGTGCATTTCTGTCTTTATATCTAACAAAAAGCGCTGATTTTCATGCAGAGCGCATTAGAGATGTAAAGCCTGCCAAACAGTGTTGTATATTTTCGATGTCTGTGGCTTTTTTTGGCTGTTCCAGACATGTCCACGCACTGTCTGTACTCTTTTGTAACTTGAAAAACTCTACAAAAATTATATGTATTTATGTGTAATAGATATTAAAATACTTTTGCTGAGTAATGAAATAGGTTATTATAATAAAATTTTGAAGGATTATCATTTCTTTTTTGTGTAATTTATTCCAGACATTGTCCTATGACAACACTGCTGCCAAATATTTCAGATATCTTCTTTTGTATAAAGATAGAAGATTTATGCAGCATACTCGTTGGAGATATTTCGCATTGAATTTCTAAATGTGTTGGCAAGCACTACAGGAAGGGAGGGTATACGTTAAACAAAACCTTACCGATGTCCAAATCACAGTTGCAGATATTCAAGAAAGAATAATCCAAGGTGATACACATATAGCCAATAAAATTATGCGCTTCAGTGAAGGTTTACGTAAATCCTAACAGTTCTGAAATTTAAGACGTCATGAATTAACAAATATAATCAAGCAAATCAGACCACAAGGCTTAATTTTCATTACATTTAGCGCTGCTGACTTACACTGGCTTGAATTCCATAAACTTATATCACTAAATGATAATTCTGAAGCTCTGGACAAGACTAAACTCCAATTGTTGACAATTCCCATATCGTGACGTGGTTTTTCAATAAATGATTTGAGATATTCTTTAATGACGTCCTAAAAAAATAATGGGAATTGAAAGATTGGTGGTATAGGTTTGAATGGCAACATCATAGTAGTGTTCATGTGCACAGAATCAGAAAAAGAAGAAATACACTAGTGATAGAGTAGGAGAATATAAAGAAAGATAAAAACATAATGAAGGAAGTCGTACAGTACTTTGACAGTCTAGTCACTACGGTAAATCCAGATGTTGATATGCCTATTTCTGAATGACATTCATGTCAAAAGAAAAGTAATGAGTTACGTGATGACTAACAAGACTACATTGATCTAATTAACAAATTACAAAGATATATTTGATGTAGTCCTGCGTATTGTATTCGTATAAATCAAGAAGGCAGACAATTTTGCAGGTTTGAATATCCCAAAGACACAGTTGAACAAACATTCGTGCGAGAAGATGATTGTGGGCAGCCAGAACTTGTAATAGCAAGAAACAATTGATATGTCAATCCACATAGCTAACTTTAACTGTAAGGATAACAAGCTAACATGGATTTAAAACTGATTCTTAGCATACACGCTGCGTTGCAATACATTTTAAAGTATGCAAGCAAAGTAGAACTACGATTAGAAGCCTTTTCAGACATATTAAATCAAATTCTTAGTGAAAATCAGCCAAAAGATCAATTACTCATATCAGTTCAAAGGTTACTAATGAGCAGTATTGCAGAACGAGATATCTCTACCCAAGAAACCTGCCATATTCTTCTCAGTCTTCCTCTCTATCATTCAAGTTGGCAATTTGTGTTCTTCAATCTTAATAAGAAAGCACCAAGATGGATTTGTAGCACCAGAGAAAATGAAGAATCTTTTGAAGTTAATAACTCAAGACGAACAGAAAAATCACCATTAAAGGCATATTGGGATTGGTCTACTGAACTTGAAAATTTTACGCTCTTTCGATTACATTTAACACATAAATTAGTCAAAGGTCAGTGAAAAAGATGTCAACAGAAAAATATTGTTCATGTATTTTCACGCCTATCTCCATTGTGCGAAGGTCCTCAGTGAAAAGAATTCTGTCACATAAAAGTTCTTCTTCATGTTCGCCACTGAGATCTTTAACAATTAATAGAAAATGACACTATAGCATGATCAACATTATATAACTGTCATCTTGAGGAAATTAATACTGATCTGATCAACATACTTGGATCGCCTAAAGATGATGTGAAAAGTGAAATATTAGATGAAGAGGAAGAAAATCTAATCAAAGATGAAGAACAAGATGAATACTGATCTGATCAGATGTTTCTTTCAGCGATAGGACCAAAAGCAAGTTTTGATTACTCCTCTGATCTAGGATCTTGAGACATTGATTTAAATCATGATTGGGTTAACAATCCAAGACAACAATATTCTGATATAGAGCTTGTAAATATTGACACGTTTATAAGCAGAAATTGTAGGATTAATGCAGAAAAAAAAAATATAATAGTAGATTATCAAACGCTAAATGGTAATCAAAAAATTATTTTCAAGCGAATAGAGTCTCATTATAATGATATGCTTAATGGGCATCAAATTGATCCTTTAAAAATAATTATAATGGGGACTGCAGGAACCAGAAAGACTTACTTGATCAAGGCAATTCGAGGTAGACTTCAGGAAATGGTAGGAACAGGATCAAAGTCACCAATAATTGTACTTGTCCAACAGAAATTGCAGTCTTTAACATTGATGGGATAACAATACATTCAGGGCTATCAATACCAATAATTAATGATAGCAAACATCTCGACATAAATGGTGAATGGCTGAAGCAACTACAGGATAAATTAAGTGATGTGAGATACGTAATAATCGATAAGTTAAGTATGATTAGCCGCCAAATGCTCATCATAATCGATATGTGGTTCTGGCAAGCCTTTTCTGAGCATAATAACAAACTATTTGGCAGTAGATCAGTTATCTTATTTGGTGATTTTGGGCAGCTTTCACCTGTCCTTGATCTTCCTATGTATGCAAATGATAAGCAGGATGTATTATCCAATAGTGATTCTGCAGTATACAAGCAGTTCAAAGAAGTATATAAGCTTGAAATCATTCAGTGTCAATCAGAAAATTCTAAAAAGTAACAAGAACTTAGAGGTATTCTCTTAAGATTGCGTAATGGAAAACCTAGTATAGAGGACTGGATAATTTTTACCACAAGAATAGAAGATAAGCTCAGTGTAATAAAACGTAATGAATTCTCTAACGTCTTATTCCTTCTAACAAAGTGGTCTGAAGTCAATACAGTAAATATAGATCAACTTAGATCTTCAGATATTCACGTTGCTAAAATTCAAGCTATACACACAGGAAGCAATAAAGCAAAAAAGGCAGACTCAGACATAGCGCATAAACTTGAAGCATATATATTGTTAGCAAGAGGTGCACAAGTCATGTTAACAGCAAACTTGCAGACAGAAATCAAGCTGGTCAATAGTGCGATGAGAATCGTTCAAGAAATAATATTCAGTGAAGATCAAGGACTGCCTTGCCTTCCTACAGCAGTCCTGATTTCTTTTGATAATTATAAAAGACCCACTATTACTGCTTAGAAGGCAAAAAAGTTGTGCCAATTGCACCAATTCAATACACCTGGACTGGTAATTCTAGAGTTACTTGTTCGTGCTTGCAAATTCCTATTCATCTTGCGTAATCAATTACAGTGCATAAAAGCTAAGGTCTCACGTTACAAAAGACTGTAATAGATCTTGGTGAAAAGAGTTCATCGCAGGTCTTACTTTTGTGGCAGTATCTCAAGTATATACTCTTAAAGATCTTTTCTTCAAACCATTCAATTTTGAGAGACTTCAGCAAATTAAAAACTGCAAAAGACTAAAAGATAGGTTAGAAGAAGAAGAGCGCTTAGTTTCCATGATACCAGAAACTAAGACTCATACATAAAATCTTTACTGATTAACTCGTCTTTTTTTACAAGGAATATAGATCTGACAATAAAAAGCTTACATAAAAAAAAAATAATATTTTCAGTTTAAAATACTTTATATTATTATGCAATTGTGTTCTAAGTACATATATTTCAATTCTACATTACTTACAATTATTTCAATTATTTAAATTATTTCACTTCTAAATTTTTTTAATTTTTTTTCAAAATTTTTTTTTATTTGTATCACAAAATTTCACATTTCGCAGTCGCATTATGTAATACATAACACTTGTCTTACAGTTTATTTTTGTTTTTTTTTGTTTATCAACCGTTTATTATTTATCAACCATTTATTATAAATGCATAGTACAAAATTTAAACGTGACACATGCGAACAAATAGATATCACCACGTGACTTTAATTAATCATCACTTTTCATAAACATATATAGTCCTTCACTTCGCTCTAGACTAATAAATAAGATTTACATTAAAAAATATAAAAAATTAAAAAAAAATAGTAAATTAAAAAATTGGTAATAATAAATTGTCAAAAAAAAGATATAGTATATTATTTATAAAAAAATTTTAAATTAAATTTATATTATAACATTTCTTATAATATTAAATCATAATATTAAACTTATATATAAAAATATTAAAAATAAATTTAATTATAATATTTTATTATATATTTTAAAAATAATAATAATAATTCAATAAATTCTTCGCCTTTCTATTCATTTCATATTTTGAAAATGATATTTCACCATATAGATAGTATTCTTAAGTAAAGAGCTTTATATAAAGAAGTTATTTTATATTTAATTAAAATATTTATAAATCAACTTAAAGTCTACTACTTGTATTTATTGGATCTAATGGTATTTTTAGAATTTTTTTTTTTAAAATTTTAAATTGAAATCAAAGACTTTAAAACTAGAAAAGAGAAATTTTCACAGTACTTAATAGTTAAAGTTTTTTTTCTTTATTAAGATATTATTTTAATGATGTTTAGTATTTTACTTCCTTTACCTAATTTTTACTTCTATCTTTAGGTATATAGTTTTTTAGAGATTATATTTTTCTTTTATTTTCTGTTATTTTTTCTTATCTTTCTTTTTTGCTTTTTATTTTTTGGAATAATTTGAGGGGTAAAAAGGTATCCTAAAAATTGATCAATATTGGTAACTTGATATTTTTCTTTTTGGAAGAGTTGAATATTTGTTTAAAAGGATATAGATCTAGATGATCAGTTCTTGATTAGGTTGGATTAAGTTGGCATGTATTAAACTATTACAAATTTTATTGTAGTTTTCAGTTTTTCTTTTTAAATATACTAGTCATCAATTTTGAAGATCTAAATAGTTTGTTCAGGTTGGCTAATTTACTTAAAGAATTAATTAATAGGTAATATATTTATTCTGCAATATAATTATATAGTTAATTTTTTTTTATTTTATAACTGATTAGTGTAAATTGGTAATATTATTGTCATTTAATTGTATAACTTATACTATTTCTAAATTTTTTTGGTAAATGGTTCAGAAGTTAAGGCTTTTATGACAGGAAGACAGATATAGTTGTATTTTGCAGAGTTAAGTTATTTGCCTAAGTTTTTCTTATACTTATAATTAAAAAGTTTGCAATTACTTATCTTTTTAATTTAACAATAGTTAATCAGACTCTAATACTTACATACTTTTTTTTGTATGTAATTTCATTATCTTGTTCTTGGATAATTATAATAAAATTTATTTTAATTAATTAATTAATTAATAACAATAATAATTTTTATTTAATTAAATTTAAAATCAAATATAATATAAATAATAATTAACAAATTAAATAAAAAATTAGTAATATAATCAAAATAAAAGATTTTTAAAAAATTTTATTTTTTATTTATTTTTTTTTTTTTTAGAGTATTAAAAAAAATATATGACTTTATTGATTAAATAAAGAAATACTATATATCCTATTATAAAATAAAAAGCATACTCCCAATTATAAACCAGTTCAAATAATCACTAAAAATAATTAAAAAAATATGTAAATAAATAAAAAAAAGAATAAATACAAAAAAGAAAATTTCTATATTATCTAGAAAAATAAAGGTAAAAATTCTAAGACTATTTAAAATTTATAAAAGATACTTTAAGTTCTAGGATTTTTTTATGTAATTGCTTTTTAGACAACCTCTTTGAAATAGAAGAATTCTGCTTTAAATTTCTTATTTTTATTTTATTTTTTTTCTTTCTTTATATTTAGATGATGATTTATTTAAACTTTTCAATAAATTCTTTATAAAAATACAATTAGAGTTGATGGCTAGTAATTCAGTTGCAATTTTATTTTTTCTGTAAAATAAAAATAAATCTAAATTTTTATTATTAAATTTATCTTACTTTTTAGCTTTAGACTTCAAACTACTTTTACAGTATATAATAAAAAACAAAATGATATGATGATATTAATTTAATTTTACTTTATTCTAAAAGATTGATTATTAATAATAAAGTATAAATCCTCTTAAGATTTAAAATAATTAACAATTTTACATTTACTATTTGGATTTTTAATTTTTTTAAAAACCTTAATTTTAAGAAGTATAATAAAATTTGTGAAATAATTCTTAAATATTAACATTATAACAGTTAGTGATTCCAGTAAGTCTATAATAGTAACTTAAAATCTTTTTTATTTATTTTTTATATTCATTAAGACTCTAAGAAGTTAAATAAATACTAGTATATTTTTAATATTAAAAAAAAAATTAATAATATTTTTTTTCAAAATGTATTTAAAAATACATCTATTTAGTCAAATTTTATTTAAATTTCATAATGGGTGTCTTCACAAATTGTATAATTAAGATTAAAATTAAGATTAAAGGTTAATCTGATTTTATAAAAAACATGATTGAGATTAAGGCTAATCTCAAGCTAATCATGATTGAAATTTCATATATAATTTTAATCTTATTCACTGAGTAAGATTAGGAATTAAAAGTTAATTATTATGAATTTTTTTAATGTAATATCTTAATTTCAATCAAATTTATAATGAGTAATTAAATTTTGACTGATTTAATACTTTAATAAATTCAATCATGATTAATTTTGTAAAGTAAAATTAAACGTTAATCTTAATCTTAAGCTAATCCTAATTTTAATTCTAATCTGATTCTAATCATGCAATTTGTAAAAATAACTAATAAATTAATATTTTTATAATAATTAAAAAATTATTAATTAGTAAAGATAAATTAACAAAAATACTATTAAAAAAATATAATAATTTAAAAAAAAATCTTATTATAAATTCCTTAAATTTAAATAATAATTGTAAGTTTACTGTAAGAAAAAGATATTTTAAAATATATTTCTATATTATTACAATATATATAAACATATATTATAATAAAAATAAATATTTTTGATTTTTATTAAAGTGTATATAATATAATAAATAATATTTTGCAAATTATTTGTGAAATTGCTTATATAATAAAATAATTTTACACATAAATTAATTCTTTTAAAATATTTCAAAGTTTTTTTTTTATAATAATAAATATTTAGCAAAATAATAATAATATATATATATATTTACTCTAAAATTACAGGTTATTTTTATTATACTTTAAGTTGAATATGGGGTTTTTGTAATAGAAAGATACGAAACTCAAAAAAATTTTTAAATTTAATTTACATGCTAATTATATTTTTTATATTAAAATAAGTGTAAATTTAATATTAATTAAATTTTTAATTTTTTTTGAGTTTCATACCTTTCTATTGCAAAGATCCCATATATTATATAACTTGTCTGATTTTAATATAAAATAGTAAAAAAACTAATGATTTACTAATTATTTAAAATTTTATAAAACTATTATTAAACCAGCTAATCATGTTTCGAGAAAAGGTAGAAATCAAGCAACTGTTAGAATAAATAATAAATTTATACTTAATATGCTAAAGATAAAGAAAAGAATTAACTATAGGGGGAATATGCAGTCCTAATTCTTTTTTTGTTTTAAAGTTTTATTACTTTACAATATTTCTTTTACTTTTTTCATTTTTCTGATATTTTTATTATAACTAATTTGATAGGTGATGTGGCAGGATGAGCCCTTTGTGATTCAGATTATATAATTTTTGTTTTAGATAGTGATTATATATAATTCTAATCTTTTAACTAATAAATGCATGTATAGTCAATGTCTTTAAAACTTAAAAAAAAAACTATTATTAAATATATATATATTATGCATATAAAATTTAGCAATTTATCTTATTTCTTTATCTTTTAATTGTATTTTTAATTTTAAAAAAGGTTATTAAAAATTTAAATCATAAAATATCCAAAAACTTTAATATAGTATTCAAATAAAAAAGTAATCAATTATGAATTAAAGTATATTTTAAGTTAATTTATTAATATTTTATAATTAGTTAATTATTAAAAAAATTGAATTTACCAAATGAACTTTATTTAATTATAAAAATCTTATTGCTATTAGTTAGTAATGTCTAAATATACAAGAAATAATTATTTTTAAGTAAACTTCAATTGCAATTTATTTAATCAAATGGAAATAAAAGTTTTTTAATAAATCATTTAAAAGATAAACTTTATATTTAAAATTTTTCATATAAATATATAGGTCGACTAAACTTTTTTAAAAAAAAATTACCTGAATTAAAAAATTGATTGTGAAACAAGAAGAAAATGAATTGCTAAAATTTTATATACATAACTTATGCATATTTAACAATAACTTTGCAAAATTTGAAATCATTCTAATCATTAGTTTTTTAGTCATTGTAATTCTGATTATTTTTTTTGTTAACTGTAGATAATGATTCCTTAGCGAATCTTTAGAATGCAAAAAAAAAATTTTTCTTAAATGGTTGTAAAAATAGTGCAAATTTAATAATCAAATCGTATCATGAGATTCTTGTAATTTACGTTATTACTGATAAAGTTTATAAAAGAGATGAGAGTAAAAAGTTTTTGAACAAAATATAATTATACAGTATATTAAACAATTATTTTGCAAATGAAATGTGCGATTATATTCAAAGTGTCGTTTAAGTTATCAATAAACTTTGTAATCGACCAATTTCTTCCTCCAAAAGAAACCATGATTGCATTGGTAATATTTAATGAAAAATTGTTGTTCAAAGGAAAGCATTTTCATAAAAAAAAAAAAACTCAAATTGGAGTTGTCTCGATCGAAGTATTATTTTAAGTAAAAATAAATAACGCGTTGTCTAATATTTATTCTCACACAACAGCAGGGGACCCTAAAAATAATTCCATTTGTTAATAAATAAAAAAGAACCCTTCATTGTTATTGATATTATTAATTTATTACTCATTTAAGTATCTTTCTAAAAGATTAGATCGATAATACTGTATTAAGAAACGCGATTCTTGAAGAGTGATTTGTCAATAATGACAAATATAGTAAAAACAATAGGTTACGCTCAGTCAGTTGGTACCATGTGAAATCGAATGACTTAATCAATGATAAAAAGATTAGATGGTGAAAGAATTCATTTAACGTATTGTGGGGTTTATTAATGTGGGGTTAATATTTGTGGAGTAAACTTATGTTCTCCACATGATCCTATATGTTGTAAATAAGAACAAAAAAGTGTTCACTTGAAAAGTATTATCATGTGAGCAGTGTTCTATACATATTGCCTAAAATGAATCGGCTAAAATTCATTCACTTGTCGTCTTTTTTTTAGAATATTATCTAGTTAATTGTAATAATTGAAGTCCGGGAGACTTATATTTCGAAGAAAATGCGTAATTAAATTCACTTGGCCAAAACAACTTTTGACGATCGAGATTTTGTGACCCGGATAAAAAAAAAAAAAATTCCAATCTACCAGAATTCTTTAAGAAACTGATATTTAATCCGTAGCTTAGAGTAGAGACCTGCGTGGACCGAGATAAGCACCTTGCACCGGCCCGCCAGTGTGTACATGCAACTAGAGTTTTTCTGTATAACTAATTACATACAAGTTTCATTATGACTGCAATATTTATTTTCTTTTGAAAAAAATTTATACAATTCTTATTTTGCAAACGTAACTTTTCGGACTACAATAATTAGATATTGCCAGCGTTCAATACCAATTATTTCCGTTCTACAGTACTGTACATTGTATATTTTTCCTTTATACCGTCTCAGTCACGTGATTTTTGGTCGCATTACGGCGTTATGCACTAACGCGTCAAAGTTATCGATGAAATTTTTTGTATTTTATTATTATTTTTTTTTTTTTTCAGAGTGCGATTCATATATTAAGCAGATTAACCTTACTAATTAGAATTAATTATCTTTGACTAATTGTAATTAATGAAAATGAAAACCAATCTTTAATAATTTGCTAATAGCAAGTATGAATTGAAATTTAATCAAAAGTACTCGCAAAACGCAACAAAGAAACCCAAATCAGTGATGACGTTTCTTTTTTTTCGACTTTTTAATTTTTCTATATATACATATACATATATATAATATGAATCTTCACATACCATTCTTAATTTCATCCTTAATTTCAGCAACAATTCCTTCAGACTGTACAAAAACCTATGATCTCTCAAGTCATTATTGAGCCCTTTCCGCTATTTCGTAGCAATCACCACACAATCATAGTCCAAATCAAATACGCAGTCCACCAAATGTAGTGTTCCCCGGTGGTACCGGACGGCAATACGATTTCTTTGGGTCCTACATAAAAAAAATGATATGTTAAATACATTCATTTTTTCTTTCTTTTTGAAATAGTACAAAAACTAAGAACCCAAGAAAGGTGTCACGAAAAATCTTCTATCAATCTTTTCACCCATTTTCTCTGTCATCCAATCAGGAAAAACGCAAATATCTTTATTAGAAATGATTTATTAATTTAAATTATTACACCATTATTAATACATATATTGTAAAAAAGGATCTGAGAAGTAATATCATATGGGAAAAGATTTTACAGAATCAACGATATTAAATTATTATTGGCAAATCCATTTACGACTAGTAAATTTAAACGCCAAACTTTACAGTACAGTCAAACCTCGATATACCGAACTTCCGGTTCAGGGATAAATGTTCGGTATATAAAAGGTGTTCGGTAAATCAAAATTTTTTTATATACCGAACTCTATAGGTAAACAATAAAAAGTTCGGTATATCGAAAATCATGTGATTTTTCGTATAATATTCACGGTATAAACGATTGTTGAACTTTATTATATTAAAAAATACATTGATATAAAATGTTCAAAAAATTATATTACAAAATGTTTATATTATATTACTAATGTTATATTACTAATAAAATGTAAAATGTTTATATTATAATTATATTACTAATAAATGTTAAACATTCATAAAGGACATTATATTATCAATTATTATAATGTTAGGTCACACGCGATACATCATATGTTTAACCAACTGTCTAATACCGATTGAACTCCGCTATTTTTATTGAAACGAATAATTTGTTTTTTAAGATTATACAATAGATTTCTGTTATTGAACTCCATAGTAAAAGTATCGGGTGGATTATCAAGAAAAGATAATACTTTGTCCAATGATGTTAATGCTTCTGAAGCGGATATTTTGGGTTGTAGAATTAATTCTTCTTCTTCAAGATCTGTCTCATTCAGTTTTACCATATTTACAATTTCTTCATCTGTAATTTCTTCCCCCCATAATTATCATCATCGTCAATTAAGATAAATTCCTCGGCACTCATTAATTCATCAGAAATAAAATTACTATATCGATCCAATAATTTTTGGATCTCTTCTATTTCATTCAGGTCATCATCATTTTGTTCTTCGTCAGAAGGCGAAGGTGAAGGCGAAATTGGCAAAATTCCAGTTTTTGACCAACAATTACGAATAGTTTCACTTGTTACAGCTTTCCAAGCTTTGGCACTAAGTGAAATAGAGTCGCTTATCTTCAATTTAGGAACTGGTATATTTAACTCCATTTCATTATCATAAGCCTCAATTCTATTTTTTATATGTCTTTTGCGATATTATGCCTAAGATTAATAAATTATTAGAATATGTGCTATTAATTTTATAATCTAATTTATAATAAATAATATACAAACTTTAAATGAATTAATAATGCCAGCATCAGCAGGTTGCAGATGCGCTGTAGTATTGGGAGGCAAATAATGGATTGTAATATTTGTCAATAGCTCTGGGTTACTAACGGAATGAACTGGTGCATTGTCTACCAAGAGAAGGATCTTTCTATTTTGCCTTTTCATTCTTTGATTTAAAAGTTCTAAATATTTATTCCAAATAGACGTTTGCATCCAGGCACTTTTATTCCAAAAATAATCCACAGGGAGCTTTGTTTTATCAATTCCTTTTAAATCTCTTGGTGTTTGATGTTTATGAATGAAAAGTGCTGGAAGTTTAATCGAACCAGTTACATTAAATGTTAATAAAAGTGTAACTCTGTTTTTTGATTTTTTTGTTCCAGAAAGAGGACCGGTAGATAATGTTTTAGAAGGCTCCAACTCCCAATACAATCCTAAATAAATAAAATATTTTTATAATTTAAAAATATATTTATCATAATTACTTTTTAAAATTACAAAAATCTAAGTTATATAAATTTTACCAGTTTCATCACAGTTAAACACATCTTCAAGATCAAAATTACTAATTAATTCCCGTAATTTTTCTCTTTCTTTGGCTAATTCTTCTTCGCCTGGTCCACTTTTAGCCTCACCATGTTTATTATATTGCTTAATATTATGTCTTTTTTTAAAATTATTTAACCATCCTGCTGACCCAGTAAAGCCTTCAATATTTCGCAAAATCAGCAGCTTTGGCTGTGATGATTTCTCCCGTTATAGTCTTATTAGCCAATAAAGCATTTGAGATCCAAATCGCCAAAGCTTCTTCTAGTTCAGGAAATTTTGGTGATTTTTCTTTTTGTTTAGCTGTGTTAAAACTATTAAGTTCCATATTTAACCATTTGTCTTTATTTTTTAAAATGTCACAAACGGTATTTCTTTTTACACCAAATTTTTTCCCTATTTCTTCCTGTGATAATGACGGATTTTCTTGATGAAGCAAACATAATTCTTTCTTTTCTCCACATTTTTCTTTTTTGGTTCATAGCGCGGTAAAAAAAAAAATCCGAACAATTGTTTGATTATAATCTACCGAAATGCCGATTTTACCAATTATGTAACTGATCATGTGATCAGTTCGGTATATCAAAATTTTTTTGAGATTCGAATTTTTTTAAATATTATGAACCTGGATCTTGAAAAAAATGTTCGGTAAGTCGAGAGTTCGTTATATCATGGGTTCGTTATATCAAGGTCAGACTGTATGTACAGACATCAATTCGCCCTGTATTATTTCATTTTTACGTTATTCTGCCATTGCGGAAAAACACTCCCGTGTCCTTCTTAGTTTATGATGACAATGTAAACATGTTTTAGTCTTTAATGAATTCGGATGAAGTCACAACCTCAACGCATGCGGGAGCGTTTTCTCCTTTATTTGTAAATAAATCGACAATTATTTCATTATATATATACATTATACATATATATAGGACAGCACAGTTACTAACCTTTAGTTCAAATTGTCCGTTTTTTTTTACTACTATAGTCAAGTCGGTGAAGAAGAAGAGTAACCGTCGATATTTTGACCATGGATTTGTTTTTTAAAGTTGTTTTTCATCATATTCTGAATCGTTCATATGTAATTGTTTAACGTGAACCTTCTTAACGTCGTTTGGACGTCCTAATATTGATTAAATAATAAAATACTCTCAGATGGGATAATTATTTTAAGAAACTTTTATGAAATGAATTCATGGTCTATAGAAATGGTAAAATGTTTTTAGCTAAAAAATAGATTTTTATCGAATGTCATCGCGAGTTTAAAACAAAATTTTTAAAAATTTAGCCAAAAATTTAATTAAAGCATACCAGTTCTTTAGCATTCGAGTCAGATGATGCTTATTTTAATATAAAAAGAGTTTATATATAAAATATTCTAAATAAAAGCTTTAGATTTGGTCTATAAAGACTTTTAAAACTAACTAATTATAAACTGAAAAAAAAAAAAAAATATGTATTCACTAAATTCAAAGTGAATAATACTTTATCTCTGACTTTGTATATATCCACTTATTTTCTTATATGCACCGTATGAAATCCTTTCAGCTGCGTCTTTAACTAACGCCTTTGGTACACTTTTACTAACTCCTGCAACTGCTACGCCTGCAATATCTAATGCAACGCCGATAGATCCATCTATAAGTCGTTCTTTAGCGTGCTTTGGCTTTCCTAACTTATAATAAACACTGGAAGCTACTAGCTGATAAAATGAACCAGCAATTGGAACAATACTAACAATTTCTGATATTTTTTTCTCTGTTATCTGGGTCGAGCTGAGAACTTCTAATTCAACAGCGTTATAATTTAGTTCTGATAATTTGTCTTCTAAACGTTGCAAACTTTGTGCCCTTTTTCTATTATCGCTAGCGATAATGTCGTCATCATCATCTTCAGTCAAAGGAAAATCAACCGAAATAATCGGATAATTTCCAAAATGTTTCCTTATTATTTCCAAATTTTCTGTAACCCATTCCGGCTTACTATGAGTAATGACGATAATGAAATTGTTTTCTCCTCCCTTAAAAGTCTCTTTAAATATTTTGAACATCTTAACATCTTCCTCAGTAATTCTTCCTTTCCTTTGAACGTAGAATATATAGTTAAGGAGAAATTGATGACTCGAAAAATAATTTCTTATTGTTTTAACGGCTTCTTTATGTGAAACAGGATGAGATGATGGTTCACCCAATCCGATCATATCAAACACTTGATATTTTTCTGTAAATTCACTCCTTATACAAACAGTTTCTCCTTCTGCACCGTGTCCAACAGAGAAATTATTATTATTTCGATAGATATCGCCTTGAACTAACATGTTAGCAATAGATGATTTGCCATATCCGGCACGTCCAAAGAGGACCACATATTTTCGCATGTTTATGTTTAGTTATATTGTAGAAACTGAAGAGGAGGGGTTTGGAGGTAATGTTCTGCTGAGAGAAACTAAAGTGATTTGCATTAAAAAAGATTATTAAAGATAGTAGTACATGCATGACTTGTGATTTGTGTGCTAACATATGAGAATTAGGTATAAATGTGTAATTATTGAAACTTTTATTCGTTAAAACCCCCCTATGATCTTATGATAATCCTATTTAAAATTTTTAAACTCAAAACTATTTTCCAGGCACTTGTACGATTTAATTAAAAAATTGTCAATTATATTTAATTATTCATTGTTACAAATATTAATATTTGAAAAATGATTATTTTTTAAAAAACCTATGATAACTGATGATGATAAAGGGATTCTTATCGATAAAAAACGAGACGTGCAATCTTTTATCTATTTCGAGTCTCATACTATTAAAGCAAGATCAATTGAAACTACCGTTATATCAAAATCATATATACCAATATATTGGTTACATGTGCTAATGAGCTAACCCATAAATATTTCAGATGTTGGTTAATCAGTATAGATAGATATTCATTGTGTTAAATTAGTTTTTGTAGCTCTGCAGTCACATGGCTGAGTGTCAAGAAGAATTGCGACAAATTTCTTGGATTTGAAGTGAATATTAGAAATGTAAAGGTGAGTGAGGACATAGATGAAGCGTTTGATTTTTCGTTTATGAAACTCGACTCTTCGCTTCGAAATTGTAGATGAGATGGAGCATCGAAGTTACGTTTCCCTTGCGAAACTGACAGCTGAAATTCTGGAAAATATAAATAAGGATATTTCCGGCAAAAAAAAAAAAATTATTATTATAGTGAAATTCGTAATTATATTACTATAACAGTATAATTTCTTACCGAAATATGCTCAAGACTCTTCTTTCTCGAAATACTTTGATATTGTGCTGTCATACTATAATAAAATATAGTTGTTGAAAGTGGCACAAAATTTCTCTGTGAAAAAAATACCTTTATTGCGGAAATTCTGTTATGGCTGGTTAAACTACATGACATTCCGTCCTTTAATTTCTAAATTTATTAAATAAAGGATATTTGATTTTGAAGTTGAAAGTAGTGATAGTGAATTCATGCTACAGTAATAATAATGCTGACCTACAACCACAAAAAATAACGAACTCACGTGATCTCAAATTTGAAAAAAAAATTGAATATGCTAATTTTCTCAAAGCTTAATTCTAGTTGTCACGGTTTTTACATTGGTTTGACCAGTCAAATCATGCGATTGATATAATCATCTTAGTAATTGTTTATCAGCAAACTCTGATTCGGATCATTTTCACAGAATTTGAAATGTAAATAACGAAGAATTCAAAAATAAACTTCATGTCATGTCACATATTTGTGCAGATTTGTCACGCGTCAGACGCAGCTGACGTGCATCAGATGTAGATTGATACTTGACGCGCGTCACAATAAAAAGTCTTAAACTTGTTTGTCACAATAAATTACATATATTGTGGAAATTATACATCTGACTGCATCTGACCAAATTGACATCTGACGCACAACATATATGCCCAAAATTTATGTGTCGAAAGTTTATACAAAAATTACAATGTACATAATGCACGAGTGTACATTTTTTCTTTTTTTAGGGAATATTAAAAATTATGATGTTACGCCATATGCACCTGTCAAAGTATTTGAAACAAACAAAAAACAAAGAAAAAAAGCGATGAGATCTTTTCTTAACACAATCTTTTGTTCAACTATCAGGTTGTCACGCATGTTTGTTCTGTTATAATAGCTAGCAATTATTAGGCTAATTAACTTTAGATATATTAGATTTATATTTAGATTTATTTGTTTGGACGTATACGTTATACGTTTATTTGTTCGGACCCGATAAATAATCTCCATACGCCAAACTCTTTCAAGTAATTCGAATTTAGAGATGAATTCCAAACGAATTCTATTCGCTAGTTTATTGTCTTGCTAAAATTGACTTTGTGTTCACCACACATATTATTTTTTTCGGACGCAACAGTACATTCTAACTCCGTTATCTTATTTTGTATAAATGAAATCGTCATATGTTGTCTGTTTATTTGTTTACTGCTGCTTAATTTTGTAATCTTACGCATGAAAAAAATTTTTACTTTGTACGACATATAATGATATAAATGTTGGCTTTACAAAATGAAATTTTTTCTAAAAACTAAAAATGATCCTGAAAAATAAAACAAGTTTAATTCTGAAACATAAAACAAGTTCAATTCTGAAACATAAAACAAGTTTAATCTCAAGCAAACTTAATATAAGAAGAAAAAGAAGAATTTTAAATCACGCAATTCAATTTCTAAATCGAAGAACTCGAAGCAATACTTTGAATAGAATCGCACAATCGCCACAATTCTCTTTACAGAATATAAAAGAAAAAATGTTCGAGCAGCAATTACACCAGTTATTTAATGGTTCTTCTTTTTATTAAATTTGCTCCTTTTTTTAATAAAAATTTCTGGCAATTTTTCGACATTAAGGAGAAAAATTAAATATATAGAACCATCTGAAATAGACCATAATTGTTAAACATCAACTTTGATAGCTTTTTGTTTCATTAGAAAACTAAAATTCATAAGTAGTTTCTTTAGTTAAAAATGTAAGACAACAAATAAAAGTTCATATTGATTTATCCAGATGCGTCATTTTTAGAAAGTTTTATTTTCATATAAATATGTTAAATAGAAATTTTTTTATATACTGTATATCCTTCAAATCAATAAAAAAAAAATTCTTGCATTTTTAAACTAGAAAATTCGATTTAATATATCTAAATAAATCGATTATAGTTTTTTTTTCTATTTATCATAAATCGTAAAAAACGCCTTGATTGTGACACGAAAACCTTTCTTTCATGTTAAAATTCATTTATTCATTTATGGATTTATAACAAAGCTCCTAGTACATGATGTGGTCATTCTCATTATAGCGTTACCAGTTTTCATAAATTCATTAACGGTAAACAAATTAATTATTTGTTTATTAAATCAACAAATGCGTCGTGTAACCATAGATATCAATAAATTTTTTTTTTTTTTTTACCGAGAATAAGGATTGTTTAATGACTGATTACTGAGATAAGGTTTTTTCACATGCACCGAAGAAATCGGAATTTATGCGTGGCAAATTTTCCAAATAATGACTATAGAACATACAATTTGCCGACCAGAAGGTTTTGATGGTCAAAGTACAATCTTGTTCTTTGAAACTTTAATTAGCAAACATTTTATTACTATTTATTATGTTCTGCATTTGACTTGTTTAATATCTATCTAATTTGAAAACAATTTTCTTTCAGCCAAATACAGTAGACGTTTTGTATATATATATATATATATATAATACAACGAAAAATATGAAATATACAAACACTTATTAAAAAGATTGGAAAAAAAGGGCTGAATTGCTAAATTAATAACTAGATTAAGTGTTCAAATTGACTAAGTAATCATTATACTAAAAAAAATTTTCCTTTAGAACTAATATTACTAAAAAATAAAATAAATACTCTTAACAATAAGTACTTACAGTAGAAATTTTTATTAAAGTTGCAAATATATGACAGTATTTCTTTTATCAATATATATATACTATTATACAAATAAATATCTTATTAAATAATCAACCATTTTACCCATACTATTATCACTCTTTCTTATTAAAAAAAAGCCATAATTTTTATATAAAGTCCTAAAAGAATGATTAATAAAATATATAAGAAAAATAAAAATTTTACCTTATACATAAAATCTAAAATTTTTTTTAAAAAAAAAAAAAAAATTTAAAAAATTAAAAAACAGTACAAGACTAATTTTAACCCAGAATGATTTAACCAGGGTGATTTAACCTGGTAATTTTTATTTGAAAGAATTTACGTAACATTTCACAAATTATTTATTTGTTTATCATGATGTTTCTGGTCTTCTACTCTTTCTTCTACTTTTCTTTACCTTTAACGTTTTGAACTTTGGCCTTTAACACAGTATATTCTTGGATTTATTTATTGTTTTTTTTATTTCTTGCTGATTCAGCTAATTATTTTCTTTTTTTTTTGTAGGTTCTTTGATATTTTAATAAATGGTAAGTTTTATATTTTTCAGAATTTCAGATATTTATTTCCTTTACAACAACTAATCAATTCTTTTTTTTTCTTTAATCAGATTTTTTTCAGAATTTTTCTTAAGTTTCTTCTTAGTTTTCTGGGCTTCTTTTCAGATTTATGCTTGTATTTCTTTTTGGACTTTTTGGATTTCTTTCTAATGGGGTTTTCTTGCATTTTTTTTTTCAATTTTTGGTTTATTTTTTACATTTTCTTGGATTTTATCTGGATTTTTTTCTTGCATTTTTTCTTAAAGTTTTATTTACTTGGAATTCTTATATTTCAGTCAGTTTCTTTTTGGATTTCTTTCTGGATTCTGGTTGGATTCTCTTTTATTTTTGATTGGGTTTATTTCAGTTAGATTTTCTTAATCTTATTTTTTTATACTTTATAATATTATTTGATCTTTTTATTTTGGGTTTTAGTTTATTTCAATTTTCTTTAATTTTGGTTTAACTTTATATTTTTATCATTAGTTTCATTTCAATTTTTCAATTTGATATTTGATTTCTTTTCCAATTATTTTATTTTGTATTTATTTCAATCTATTTTTTTTCTGTCCTGTAATAATTAAATAAATTAAACAATTTTTTAATATACAAATGTATAATTTTATTCAGCTTTAACTTATAAATAAATTTTATTTTGCTTTTTTTTATTTTTGCGAAAAATAAAATTAGCCAATAAAAATTAATATAAAATATTAAAAATTTTCATGGGGATATTTAATCTGGATGATTTAATTAGGAGGTAAGTTAGCAAAATTCAAAAAAAAATATAATGTAGATTTATTTATAATGTTTTTTTTTTTGCAAAAAATTTTAATAATAAAAGTATTTTAAAAATCAAATTAATAATATTATATATTTTAAAAAAATATTTTAATAATCATATTTTATAAGTCAGGATGGATATAGTTTTATGGTATATGAACTAAATATTAATAAAAGTATATATAGATTATTAAAAAAAAAAAAAATTTAAGAAAATTTGGTTTTATAATTATAATGCTGTATAATTTCAAAATTAAATATTTTTTTTTTTGTTAGAGAAATACTTAATTTTAAATAATATTATATTTTTATATTTCAAATATTTAAAACTTTTATTAATAATATCTTATAATTTAATAATTATAAAGTAACACAATTTAGTTTGTTAGATTTGTTATATTAAGGCAAATTAAATGAATTATAAATCATAAATTTTAAACAAATAGTTACTGAAATATCAGTAAAAAATGCTAGTAATTTATAATATGAAGATACTTAATTTTAAAGAATGCTTAATTTCAAAATTATATAATAATTAAATTACTTTTTTATATCATTTAGTTTTTTAAAAGAAATTACTATATACTAAATTATTTATTACCATAAAAACTTTTTAATATTTGCTAAATAATACTAATTAATAATATAATGTTTTAAAATTCTGGCTTTTTCTTATTAATTAGTAATATAATAGAATCCACTTATTTCTAATAAAAATCTTTAAAAAAAATTTTAAATTTATATTAACTTTTTACTTTAGATTTTTAAAAACCTAAATTTATTAAAATAACATAATTTATTTAATATAAATTTAATTATTATTAATATAAAAAATATATTATTTTATATTTAATACTAGCTATTGATCTATTACTCTGTAATAGCAAAATATGTATTTCTAAAATAGCATAATATATGTAGTCTAATATATGTATAATTTATTAATAATTGCATATATATAAATAAGTATTTTAAACATTATAGTAACACATGTATAAATTAGTAATCTAAATATTATAATTATATATGAAAACAATTATTATAATAAAGATTATAAATTCTAAAAAATCTATATAATTAAAAATATTTGTAACATTTAAAATACTTCTATAAATAAATTTAAATTATATAACTTTATTTTATTGGCCAGATTATCATATAATATTATATAAAATCCAAAAAAAAAATTTAGCTTATTACAAAAATTAGAAGTTTTATATCCTAAAAAAAATTTTATGCCACACAAATTTTTAAAAAAAGAATATTTTTCTCTTGTAAAAATCTGGTTAAATTGATTTTACATGTATTTCAAAAAAAAAAATTTATATAATGATCATTTAATTCTAATCAGCATTATAGCTATTACTATAAAATATATACTTTTCTTTTATTATATTTTATTTTACTTATTTTATAAATAAATTTATTTATTATATATATAATTTAGAATTTTATTTGTCTTATTAAAGAAATAAAGAATAAGTATAAAGAAACAAAAAAAGTAATTAAATAAATATAAGAAAATAAAAAAAATGAATAATTTTTTAAAGAAAAAAAAATTAAAAATTAGAATTAGGATTAGAATTAAAATTAGGAATTAGAATTAGAGTTATAGTTAAGTTAGAGTTAGGGTTAGGGTTAAAGATTAGAATTAGAGTTAGAAGTTAAAATTAGGGTTAAAGAATAGAATTAGGATTAGGGATTAGAATTACTAGTGTTAGGATTAGGATTAGAAATTAGTGTTTAAATTAGAATTAGAGTTGAAATTTGTATATTATTTTATTAATTAATACTAACCTGATATAAAGCAGTAGACTACAACTAGTTTTCTATTAAAAATATTTCATATGAATTTTTAAAAAATCTTAAAAAAAAAATTATAAATCTTAGAAAATTTTTAAAAAAAATTTTCTATTAAAAATATAATCCTATATAAATTCTAAAAAATTTTATAAAAAAGAAATTTCTATTTAAATATTTTATATAAATAAACTTTTAAAAAGTTTCTTAAAAATTAAAATTCTATCAAAGATATTTTATATGAATCTTAAAATATTTTACAAAAAAAATTTTATTAAAATATCTTATATAAACTCTTAAAAATTTCTTAAAAAAAATTTTTTATCAAATATTTTATATAAATTTAATTATAATCTGATTTTTTAAATACTATTTTTCCAAATATATTTTTTTCTAAAGTTAATTTTTTAAATACTAATTTTCTAAATTGGATAATTTTCCAAAATATATAATTTTTTAAATTCTAATATCCTGAATTTTGATTTTCCAAATTTTTAATTTTCTAAATTAGATTATTTTCTAAAAAATACAATATTCTGAATCTCAATATTTTAAATATCAATATTTTGGATTCTTATATCCTAAATTCTAATATTCTAAACTTCTTAAATGTTATATTAAATATATATAACTTAATTAATGTAGTTAATCAGGCGGATGGTAAGACGGGTCCTTTGTGGCTTGAAGCAACGTTAATTTATATTCTAGTGGTATGATAATGTACCCTCATTTTATATAATAAAACAGAGTGCGGCTCCAACACCTTTATATAAAAAAAAAAAATTAATGTAGTTAATATAATTAATTATTTAATATAGTATACAGTCAGCTTCCTCTATAGTTACACCCTTCAGGATCAAAAATAAAAAGTGTGATTATAAAGAAAAGTGACTGCATAAAGGAATTTTTATATATAATTATTAATTAGTGAGTTCAAGGGGGTGTAACTGTAAAAACATTGTGATTATAAAGGGGTTTTTTTATATAGAGTTAATAAGCATTAGTTCTTACGAAAGGTGTGCTTATAAGAAGGGATTTATATAATGTGATTGTACAGGGGTGACTTTATAGGGGATAGATTATATTTGTTAAGGATATACTTCTTCATAAATTAATTATAGTTTTAGTATTACGTCTGTAAAAATATACTACCGTATTGTATTTATATAGACATAATGTCAAAATCAGATTTTAATCATCAAAAAATTATTTATTAATCATCTTAATGAAAAAATATGAAAAAATGGTTCTTTATTAATCATTTTAATAAAAAAAAAATATGAAAAAATAATTATTTATTAATTGTTTTAATAAAAAAATACAAAAAAATAATTATTTATTAATCGTTTTAATAAAAAAATTATGAAAAAAATGATTATTTATTAATCATTTTAATAAAAAATATGAAAAAACGATTATTTGGGATCTTTGTAATAGAAAGGTACAAAACTTAAAAAAAAATAAAAATTTAATTAATATTAAATTTACATTTATTTTAGTATAAATAATATAATTAGTATATAAAGTAAATTTAAAAATTTTTTGAGTTTCGTATCTTTATATTGCAAAGACCCCATTTATTAATCATTTTAATGAAAAATATGAAAAAATGATTATTTATTAATCGTTTTAATAAAAAAAATGAAAAATGATTATTTATTAATCATTTTAATGAAAAAATATAAAAAATGATTATTTATTAATCATTTTAATGAAAAAATACGAAAAAATGATTATTTATTAATTATTTTAATGAAAAAATATGAAAAAATGATTATTTATTAAGATTATAACTAGTTTTAACCAGGGGTGATATAACTCGGGTAATATCACCTGATTGATTTTTATAATTTATTTATTTCGATATAGGTGATTTAACCCAGCAAGTGATATCACCTGATTAATTTTTAATTTTTAAATTGATTATTTTTTTTTTTCTAGGTTTTCCAGTTTCGAGGTATGTTTTTTTTCCTTCTCTTGTTTTCACTTTTCTTTCTAGTTATTTCTAATTCCTTTTTCTTTTCTTTTTTAGACCTTTTAAGCTCGTTTAATTTTGTGTCAAAAGTATGTTGTTTTTTGTTGTTCTTTTTGTTTCCATTTTCCTTTCCATTCATTATTTTTCCTTTCTTTTTAGGTCTTTAATCTCTTCCAGGTTTACATTAAATGATAGTATATTATTTCTTTTTTTTTCCTCTCTTTATTTTTTTTTAGGGTCTTAGTTTTGCGAACAAGGTATGGCATTTTTTTCTTATCTTTTTTTTAATTTCGTTTTCATATTTCATTTTTACTGACTATTTTTTCTTCTTTTTATGGTTTATCTTTCATTAAATTATTCCCTTTTCTTTTTGTTTTCATTCACTTTCTTCTTTTTCATTATCGCTCCTTTTTCCTTTCATTCTTATGATTGTTTCATCCTCATCATCATTTTGTCCATTTTGTTCATCCTTATCATCGATTATTGTTTTATCCGTCCTCATTACCAATTATCATTTCGTCTTCATCATTAATTATCATTTCATCCTCATCATCGATTTATTTCATTCTTATCATTTCACCTCCTTTTGTTTTTTTTAGGTCTTAATTTTGCGAACAAGGTATGGCATTTTTTCTTATCTTTTTTTCAATTTCGTTTTTATATTTCATTTTTACTAACTATTTTTTCTTCTTTTTATGATTTATCTTTTGTTAATTTATTCCTCTTTCTTTTTGTTTTTATTCACTTTCTTCTTTTTCATTATCGCTTTTTTTTCCTTTCATTCTCATGATCGTTTCATCCTCATTACCATTTTGTTCTCATCGTTGTTTCATTCTTATCAATCATCATTTCGTCTTAATCATCAATTATCATTTTGTCCTTATCATCAATTATCATTTTGTCCATCCTTATCATTGATTATTGTTTCATTTGTCCTCATCACCAATTATCATTTCGTCTTCATCATCAATTATCATTTCGTCCTCATCATCGATTATCATTTCATCCTTATCATTTCATTTTTATCATTGTTTCATTTTTATCATTGTTTATTTTTGTCATCTTTTCATTTCTCCTTCTCATTATCTTTTTATTTTTTCATTCCTTTCTTATCATCTCTTCGTTTATCATCATCCTTTCATTTATTCATCTCCCTTTTGTCATCCTTTCATTTTTTTGTCTCCTTCTTGTCATCTTTTCTTTTTTTTTGCCCCTCCCATTATCTTTTTATTTTTATTTCTATCCCCTTTTATTTTGTCTCTATTCCTTTTGTTTTCAATCCTGTTCCTTTTATTTTTGCATTCTTTCCCTCTTCTTTTCACTATCTTTCTTTTTTTTTACTATATCTTTTGTCTCTTATCATTTTCGTTATCTCCAATTATTTGTTTCTAATATTATCTCCATTATTTCTCTCTCTTATTATCATAATTGTTAGGCTTCTCTTTTTTGTATCATTATTATCATTACTAGTTATGTTAAAGATAAATAATTGTAAAAAATATTAACTTTGATAAACAGCATATGCGCCGATCCTTGGAATTAGCTTAAATTAAGAATTTTTAATAAAAAATTAGTAAACAGTGCAAAATACGATTGTGTTACACATTCATCTTATCAATCTTATGTAGAATAATCAGAAAATAAAAAAATTTTTTACAACTTGTACTTAAAAATTAAAGTAATAACGACTTTTTATAACCCATCAACTATTTTAAGAACCCATCACTTTTTACACCAGTTGCAAATAAAAGTTTTGTGAATACAATAGTAGTTATTTGCAGTTGTTAATGGTATTATTTATTCTCCAAAAGCTTTTTCATGATGTAAAATAATTAAATAAGGCAGTAAGAATAACCAGGTTTCATATGAATTTGCTATAATATTTAAAGAATTTTGAAAATAAAGAAATAACCAAAATTTTCATTATCTTTTATTAATTTTTAATTTTAAAAATTTTGTTTTTAAAATATGGAGACAAAGAATCTTCCTTTGTATCATTTACCGACGATGATTTTAAAACTAACAATGATTTTAAAACTCATGCAGGCTCCTCTTAGGGAAATCACTTAACCGACATTGAAATCTCGTGATATTTAAATCCACCAGTACGAAAACTTTGACTTTTAGATAGATGATCGTTGTCACAGAGCCTTGCGAATGCCGTAATCTCCTTGACCATATACTCTTGACCTCAATTGTCCTTAATTCCAAAAGTCCGGTCGTGCTTTTCGTCTGGCAACACTACAAAAAAGAAAAAAAAAAAAAAATAAATAAATAATTAATTAATTAAAAAAAAAACAACAAAAAAATTCACCCCAACCCTCCCTTACCTTAATTCCAATAGTCCGGTCGTACTTTTCGTCTGGTAACACTACAAAAAAGAAAAAAAAAAATTACTAATTAATTAATTAAATAAAAAAACCAACGAAAAACACCACCCCAACCCTCCCTTACCTTACTTAATTCCAATAGTCCGGTCGTGCTTTTCGTCTGGCAACACTACAAAAAAGAAAAAATAATAATAATTAATTAATTAAATAAAAAAAAACTGAAAAACACCACCCTAACCCTCCCTTACCTTACTTAATTCCAATAGTCCGGTCGTGCTTTTCGTCTGGCAACATTACAAAAAAGAAAAAATAATAATAATAATAATTAATTAATTAAATAAAAAAAAAACAACGAAAAGCATCTTCCCAACACTTCCTTACCTTAATTGTCCTTAATTCCAAAAGTCTTTCGTCCGGCAACACTACAAAAAAGAAAAAAAAAAATTACTAATTAATTAATTAAATAAAAAAACCAACGAAAAACACCACCCCAACCCTCCCTTACCTTACTTAATTCCAATAGTCCGGTCGTGCTTTTCGTCTGGCAACACTACAAAAAAGAAAAAATAATAATAATTAATTAATTAAATAAAAAAAAACTGAAAAACACCACCCTAACCCTCCCTTACCTTACTTAATTCCAATAGTCCGGTCGTGCTTTTCGTCTGGCAACATTACAAAAAAGAAAAAATAATAATAATAATAATTAATTAATTAAATAAAAAAAAAACAACGAAAAGCATCTTCCCAACACTTCCTTACCTTAATTGTCCTTAATTCCAAAAGTCTTTCGTCCGGCAACACTACAAAAAAGAAAAAAGAAAAAAAAAATAGTTAATTAAATAAAAAAAAACCCGAAAAACACCACCCCAACCCTCCCTTACCTTAATTCCAATAGTCCAGTCGTGCTTTTCGTCCGGCAACACTACAAAAAAGAAAAAAAAAAAAAAATAAATAAATAATTAATTAATTAAAAAAAACAACGAAAAAATTCACCCCAACCCTCCCTTACCTTAATTCCAATAGTCCGGTCGTGCTTTTCGTCTGGCAACACTACAAAAAAGAAAAAAAAAATTACTAATTAATTAATTAAATAAAAAAACCAACGAAAAACACCACCCCAACCCTCCCTTACCTTACTTAATTCCAATAGTCCGGTCGTGCTTTTCGTCCGACAATACTACAAAAAAGAAAAAATAATAATAATAATTAATTAATTAAATAAAAAAACAACAACGAAAAGCATCTCCCCAACACTTCCTTACCTTAATTGTCCTTAATTCCAAAAGTCTTTTCGTCCGGCAACACTACAAAAAAGAAAAAAGAAAAAAAAAATAGTTAATTAAATAAAAAAAAAAACCCCCGAAAAACACCACCCCAACTCTCCCTTACTTTAATTCCAATAGTCCGATCGTGCTTTTCGTCCGTCGAAACTACGAAAAGAAAAAAAAAAAAATAATTAATTAATTAAATAAAAAAAAACAACGAAAAACATCACCCCAACCCTCCCTTACCTTAATTCCAAAAGTCCGGTCCTGCTTTTCGTCCGGCAACACTACAAAAAAGAAAAAAAAATAATAATAATAATTAATTAATTAAATAAAAAAAAACAACGAAAAGCATCTCCCCAACACTTCCTTACCTTAATTGTCCTTAATTCCAAAAGTCTTTCGTCCGGCAACACTACAAAAAAGAAAAAAAAAAATAATTAATTAATTAAATAAAAAAAAAACTGAAAAACACCACCCTAACCCTCCCTTACCTTAATTCCAATAGTCCGGTCGTGCTTTTCGTCCGGCAACACTACAAAAAAGAAAAAAAAAATAATTAATTAAATAAAAAAAACTGAAAAACACCACCCCAACCCTCCCTTACCTTAATTCCAATAGTCCGGTCGTACTTTTCGTCTGGCAACACTACAAAAAAGAAAAAAGAAAAAAAAAATAATTAATTAAATAAAAAAAAAACCCGAAAAACACCACCCCAACCCTCCCTTACCTTAATTCCAATAGTCCGGTCGTGCTTTTCATCTGGCAACACTACAAAAAAGAAAAAAGAAAAAAGAAAAATTAATTAAATAAAAAAAAACCTGAAAAACACCACCCTAACCCTCCCTTACCTTAATTCCAATAGTCCGGTCGTGCTTTTCGTCCGGCAACACTACAAAAAAGAAAAAAGAAAAAAGAAAAAAAGAATAATTAATTAAATAAAAAAAAAAACCGAAAAACACCACTCCAACCCTCCCTTACCTTAATTCCAATAGTCCGGTCGTGCTTTTCGTCCGGCAACATCACAAAAAAAAAAATTTTTTTTTCAAGATCGGATATTCAGATTATCTGATTAGATCAGCAAGTCACATGTGGGGCCTTTATACCGAATAATTCGTTATAGTGTTGAATTTTTTTTTTATTTAATTTTATTTGATCAATTAAAATTGAAATAAAAGAATTAAAATTAAAGTTTTAAAAAGTGAATGAAGAGAAACAAATAAAATAGATTACCTAATAAACAAATAAACATTATCGCTGATGAAAAAACTGCCAGAGCCCAGAGGCGCTATATTTTTTTTTTTTTTTACGCGTTTACCACTTGTTTACCTAAATAATCGGATCATAATACCGGTTATACCAGTTCAAAAACTGCATATATCCCTTTTTTATATCAACTCATGAGATAAGCTTATCGTAAATGGTAAGCGATATTACCTTTTATGTTATAGATAATTAACGCTAGTAGTTTTGTTCAGACTTAAGCTACTGTAGTGGAAGGAAATTTTTTTTAACATTTTTTTTTTAAAATAAATAATCATTTTTTTTTTATCATTTTTTTTTAAAATAAAAAATCTTTTTTTTTTTTTTAACATTTTTTTTTTAAAATAAATAATCATTTTTTTTTTTTTTTTTTTTTTTTTTAAAATAAAATAATCATCTTTTTTTTTATCATTTTTTTTTAAAATAAAAAAATCATTTTTTTTAATTCTTTAGTTAACAGCGTCACCTTTAGCTTTGGAATTAAGTGCTGTAACAGGTAAGTTTTTTTTTTTTGCTTTTATTCTTTTTTCTTTTTCTCTTATTAACTTGTTCTTTTTTTTTAGGTGCGGCTGTTTTTAATTCCATTTCAGTGGAAATTCAAGGTGAGTTTTAATTCTTTTTTTTGTTTTCTTTTCATTCTTTCCCTTGTTCTTTTACTAAACTTTCTGTCTTTTTTAGATGTGTATCATTTGAGTGAAAATTCAAGTAAGTCTTTTACGTCTCTTTCTCTTGTTATTTTATTTTTCTTTTAAGATGATATTAACCGTTTTCTTTTTCTTTTTTCTATGGGTGGGTGTTCTGGCTTTTCTTTCATTTTTTTATTTCTCTTATTTTCATGGTTTCTTTCGTTGCTTTTTTTCATTTCTTTAATTTATCTTTGGTTTCTTTCATTGCTTTTTCCATTTCTTTCATTGATCTTTGATTTCTTTCATTGCTTTTTTTATTTCTCTCATTACTCTTTGGCTTCTTTTGTTGCTTTTTTTTCATTCCCTTTATTGATTTTCATTCCTCCTTTGCTTCCTTTCATTCTCTTTTATTCCCCCTGTTTTTTTTTCATTCGCTATTTGTTTCTTTCATTCCTTTTAATTCCATCTTTGTTTCTTTTATTTTTTTTTCATTCTCTTTATTCCTTTTCATTTCCCTTTTGTTTTCTCATTCATTTTTATTCTTTTTTTGTTTCATTCATTCCTTTTTACTATCCTTTATCTTTTTTGTTCCTTCTACATTTCTCTTTGATTATCTTTGCTTCCCTTCATCCATTTTCATTTATTTCTTTTTTCCTTTATTCTTCTGTCATCCTTTCTTACTGTATTTTTCATTCTTATATATTGCAGTGCATTTGCAATTAGTACAGAACTATAGCATTAATATTACAGTTAAAATTGTGCAATTGTGGTTCAATTTTTTTATAAAATCATATATACATTGTGGTGTAATTTTTTTTCTTTTGATTAAAATATAATTTCTTTCATACAATTTTCTTTTATAGTGATATTAATTATTATTCAACAAATTATTAAATGTGAAATTGTCTTTGTAATTATAGATTTTATAGATTGTAACGTTAAAGTTTTTTTCTTTTTTGTTTGACTAAATATCATTACTATCATATTACCAGTTACGGTATATTAAATCTAGCCAAAATTATGTTAAATCTAGCCAAAATTATGTTAATTCTGGCCAAAATTAAAATCGTCCTAAATTGCATTTTTTAAAATTGTACGCACTTTTTTTGGATTATTATATTGCATATCTTTAACTTTTATAATACATTGTATAACAAAATTTAATATATTTGGATGATGAAATAAATCCGCCGATATGGATTTAAAGAAATAAAGTCAGTTAATTTTGTTATTTTTTTGTACAGAAAATTATTGCCAAATTAGCGATACATTTGACCGGACAATATTCTTACGATCATTAAATTTTTACGTAAACAATATTATAAATTTTAGCCAATTAAATTTTAAAATTAATTAATAAAAATTTGCATACTATTAAATTTATTAAAAATTTTTTATACATGTGAAATCACCTGATTTTGATAAATTATTTATAGGTGAAATCACTTAGATGATTTCACCTGCGGAGCAAATTAGCAAGATTCAATTTTATTAAATCATAAAAAATTACAAGTATTTATTAATATATACAGAATACATAAAAGTAAAAAAAAAAAGAGTAAAGAGTAACAATATTATTAGATGTAAAAAGAAGAGAAACAGCTATAGTAACGTTAGTATTAGATATAAAGATGAAAGAAATATTGTTATTATTGTTAGTATTAAAGTAAAAAGAGTTAAAGAAACAGTAAAAGGAGTAAAAGAAACATGGATATTATCATTAGTATTAAAGTACAAGTAAAAAGGAATAAAGAAAACGTAGATAGTATTGTTAGTATTATGATATAAAATAACAAAGAGGTAAAAAACGCATTAATATTAAAATAATTAGTATTAATAAATAAATATTTCTATACTTGCAAAGTAATTGAACAAAAGAATAAAGAAATAAAGAGACAAAAATAAATAAAACAAAAAACGCGTGCATGATTAAATGATTAAATCACATGCAAAGATCAGCCTAATTTTGATTGGCCAGAAAATACGATACTGTCATGTACAATTACTAAATATCATCCCCTTGTGATAAATAAAAGTTACCAGCACAACACCACAAATTTTGTGTTCAATTTGTGTTCAATTTGTGTTGATAATTCTGGCAAAAAATTATTAATTTTAGCCAAATTTTGTTAAATTTGTTAAATTTGTGTTAAATTTGTGTTGAATTTGTGTTGCGTAATTTTTTATTTATCACAAGGGGATGATATTTAGTAATTGCATGCATGTACGATATACAAGATTTTTTTTATGATTTTTTTAAGAAATGTATGCAAAATATTTAATCAGAATATAATTGTTTTATTTTTAAATATGATATATTGATATTTATATTTAAAACAATTAAACATGTACATGATTTTCAATTATTTTTAATTGAAATGAAACTGAAATCAAACTAAGATTTTTTTTTATTTTTTGATTTAATTATGATATTTATATTTAGATAATTCATATCCGCATGAGATTTAATTAATATGTTTAATGATGAAAAGTGTAATAAATTAAATTTTAATTGAAACGAGAAATAAAATCAAACTAAAGAGTTATTGTTCAAATTTTTATTTAAAGTGACATTTTACGACCTTCTTTCTATCCAAATTTTTACTCATCCCAAAATCAAATTATAAAAATCAAATCTAATCTAATAATGCCTTGTCACACACGTTCACGTCATTCCTACTATAACGTCTATTGGAATTAGGCTATGATGGACAAGCTTGTTAACATACACTGAGACAGAAACTGTGCCTACCACAATATTAATGGTAGAAGCCGCCATGATTTTTGGGACTCTGTTGCCAATAGATTCATATGACTAATATCTATAATTTCTTTAAGAAAGAATTTAAATTCAAGGCAAACGCGGCACAGTAGCCTTTATCTTTATTAATTATTATTAAATTAATACAATTTACAAACAAAATAAAAAGAGATAAAATAAAATAAAACTAACTAAAAACAAAGCTATATAATCTCCTAAGTAAAAATAAAGTAATAAAAATTAATCTAAAAAAATGAATTTAAATTCAAGGCAAAGACAGCGTGTTGCTTCATACTTTATTGCAATTCTGATAGTGACTTAAGGAGAAATTTCTTTCTCGTGCACACACAAAAAGGCGTAACATACAAAGAATAAATAGTTTTCCAAAAATTACATGCAAGAAATACTAAAACTATTATAAGAAAAAGAATCTCTGGCAAATAACTACAGATCCCACCCACTAATATATCTCAACTAGCGTATAGGCAACTATGCTTTACACTCTCTTCATAAAATCCCCCACTCACGATAAATGTTGACAAAGAACCATCTGAAAACGTCACAAGCACTGGTAGTGAATTTAAATTCAAGGCAAACGCGGCATAGTAGCCCTTATCTTTATTAATTATTATTAAACTGATACAATTTACAAAAAAATAAAAAGAAACAAAATAAAATAAAACTAACTAAAAACAAAGCTATATAGTCTTCTAAGTTGAATTTAAATTCAAGGCAAACCAATCCATTTAATTGAATCAGAATAAATAGAATTTTTCATACGAGAGTTTCTGGATAACAGTGCAGCCAAAAGTAAAGGAACCTCATCAGGGATTACCATGTAAATAAATAAATAAAATTACATTCATATAAATTAAATGTATTTATCGAATATTCAAACTGATTTTGATGTTTAGAACTATGTCCTATATTGTAATGGAAATCCTGGGCGATGGCTGTAGACGCGTACCAGCCAAAGATATTATTACAAATTTAGAACGAGATTTTGGGAGAGGCTGGGTAATTATACTATAATAAAATTTATAATTAATATTTACATTCATATTTTAATAAATTTGATCAATTTTAGTTACGCGTGATGATCGTAAGAGAAGGAGGAACTTACCTACATATCGTAGAAGAAGATAAATATTTTTATTTTTTTATTTATTAAGTGAGTAGCTAGGCCCAGTTTGTACCAAATATTGGCTGGAGACTCACGTTTTTTTTAGGCTGTGACTGATACTGACATTCACGCCATACAGCCTAGGTACTATTTTATAAAATAGTAGCGAACAAGTATCAAATGTGTATTTTTTTATTAAGTTATAATAAAAATTAGAATTTACTTTAATTTTTAACATAAAAATTGTAAATAATAAAAAATTTGTAAATAAATTTGCTTTCCCAAATTTAAAAAAAAAGTGTTTATATTATTTTTGATTATTCAATAGTATCACATGCCCCTTGTATACATTCTACTGCATACGCAATTTTAACGATCAAATAGTAATATTACGCAGGTTTACAGTCTCGTAAATTTTTAAAATATTTTAACCGTAATATTACGCAGGTTTACAAGTTTTGTAAATTTTCAAAATATTTTAACCATAATATTACGCAGGTTTACAGTCTCATAAATTTGCAGAATATTTTGACCGTAATATTACGCAGGTTTATAGTTTTGTAAATTTGCAGAATATTTTAACCATAATATTATGCAGGTTTACAGTTTCGTAAATTTTCAAAATATTTTAACCGTAATATTACGCAGATTTACAGTTTCGTAAATTTGCAGAATATTTTGACCGTAATATTGTGTAAATCTTACGATATTGAAAACTTGTGTAATATTTTAACTGTAATATCACATAAATCTTACAAAATTGTAAACTTATGTAATATTTTGAAATTTTTTGAAATATTATGCCATAAACTTTCGTAAACTTACAAAATCATAAACTTATGCAATTTTACGTGCTATAAAATTTCCTGATGTTTTATTACATCATTTAACATGTTTGATCAGTTGATCATTTAAGAAGATATCTGCAGAATATTCACCAAATATCTGTTGATTTGGTGAAACTTATCTGTTTAACAAATTTTCAATCTGGTTAAACAAATATATCCAGCAGATCAATGGATTACGGTTCACCAGTTTGGACCACTAGAACGCTTACCTTAGATATAATAGATGCATTAGTCTGATCATCTGAAAATTCCTTTTCAGAATTGATAATAAAGTTTTCTTAACTATTAGATAATTCAGTGTTAGGGTTCTTGGAGAAATAATCAATAATAGTTTGAAATTGATTATCAGATAATTCTGATAAAAATTATTAATCCCTATTTTTTCAAATAATTTGTATATACTTTTTGTTTTCTAAGTTTATTTTAGTAATGTATTATGTTTAATATTAAGTTGTACAATAATAAAATTATAGATTTATCCTTTTACTTTTTTCTCATCAATTTAATTAGTTTTCATAACATTTTTTATTTGATTATCAAATTTTATAATATAATGATACCAACATAAAATTTTATTTTGATTAGCCCTAATTCTTTCATCATAAACTAAACAGGTTAAATTTAGTAATAGTTTGCTTTTTGCTACAGATAGTATAATTATGAAATTTTTCTCATTGGTATTTTCAGTGACAGGAAGTAGGTTTCTTGTCATAAAAATTTCAGTCATATAGTTTTTTTTAAGTGTTGAAGTAGCCATGAAATCAAATATATTTTGTATAATATTTTCCATTTTTTTCTTCTTATATGATTGAGATTTTTTATTCTAAGTTATAGAAAAGGTGGTTTTATTAGAGACTTCAGATAAATCCTGAGTAGCCGATTCACACAATAATTTCTTTTCTCTATTCTTCTGTTTAATCTTATCGCTAACTCTGTTCTTATATATCTTATCTAAGAAAATATCTGTATCCCTTTCATTAATTTGCTATCTGTATTATCTAATAGATACTTCATTTATAAACTAATTTCATCAGTAAGTTTTTTGGCTTTAGGGTCCTTAAAGAATCCTAAAATTCATAATATAGGGAGGATCCTCAAAAATTTTTCCCTACCGTTGGGAATTTTCTGTTAAGAAAAAATTTAAAAAATCCCAACAATCAGAAAGAATCCTTAGGGATATTTATTTATTTATTAATTAGAATTCTGAATGGGTAAAGATCAATTTGGGTTACCCGTCAGATTGACCTAAAATATTTAGATCAGGTCATCAAATTTAATATCTGGTATCAGGTCAGATTACAAGGTTTGACCTAACCTGATTGACCTGTTAACCTAAAATCAATTTAATAAAAAAAAGTTCTGAATTAATCTAATGAAAAAATGTTGCAAAACGTTTTTCAGTGTATATTTATTAATAAAAAAATGTTTTGCAACATTTTTTTAATTAATTTTGTAAAAAAACGTTGCAAAATATTTTTTCAGTATATTTGATTAATAAAAAAATGTTTCGCAACATTTTTTTTAATTAGCTTTATGAAAAAATGTTGTAAAACGTTTTTTCAGTGTATTTTTACTAATAAAAAACTATTTCGCAACGTTTTTTTAATTAATTTTGTGAAAAAACGTTGCGAAACATTTTTTCAGTGTATTTGATTAATAAAAAAATGTTTCGCAACATTTTTTAATTAGCTTTATGAAAAAATGTTGTAAAATGTTTTTTTTAATTAGCTTTATGAAAAAACATTACAAAATATTTTTTCAGTATATTTTTACTAATAAAAAAATGTTTTGCAACATTTTTTTAATTAATTTTATAAAAAAATATTGCGAAACATTTTTTCAGTGTATTTTATTAATAAAAAAACGTTTTGCAACATTTTTTTTAATTAGCTTTATGAAAAAATGTTGCAAAACATTTTTTCAGTGTATTTTATTAATAAAAAAACATTTTACAACATTTTTTTAGTGTATTTTATTAATAAAAAAATGTTTTGCAACATTTTTTTTAATTAGCTTGCAACATTTTTTCAGTATATTTTTACTAATAAAAAACCATTTCGCAACGTTTTTTAATTAATTTTATGAAAAAATATTGTGAAACATTTTTTCAGTGTATTTTATTAATAAAAAATGTTTTACAACATTTTTTTTAATTAGCTTTATGAAAAAATGTTGCAAAACATTTTTTCAGTATATTTTTACTAATAAAAAAACATTTTGCAATATTTTTTTAATTAATTTTGTGAAAAAATATTGTGAAATGTTTTTTCAGTATATTTTATTAATAAAAAAATGTTTCGCAACATTTTTTTAATTAATTTTGTGAAAAAATGTTGTGAAACATTTTTTTTAATTAGCTTTATGAAAAATGTTGCAAAATATTTTTTCAGTATATTTTTACTAATAAAAAAATATTTTGCAACATTTTTTTAATTAATTTTATAAAAAAACATTGCAAAACATTTTTTCAGTGTATTTTATTAATAAAAAACATTTTGCAATATTTTTTTTTAATTAACTTTATGAAAACACATTGTGAAACATTTTTCAGTATATTTTATTAATAGAAAAATGTTTCACAATATTTTTTAATAGAAATTTAATAAAAAAAATGTTTTTGGAATGTTTTTTTATTTAAAATATTTGTAATAAAACTTCAGGTAATCAGGTTTACCCAGTTACCCAAAGTGGCCTGAATACTTTCAGGTCAAACAGGTCAGGTTGGATCAGAACAAGTTACCCAATCTAACCCAACCCAAAAAAATTATTCAGTTCAGGTTAATGATGTAATCTGACCTGACCTGACCCATTCAGAACTTTATTATTAATAGACTTATCTATTTACTGTTTCCTATTGATTTTTAGTGTATTTATAAATTTTTATTTATTTATTTATCTTATGTTATTATATCTCTCTAAATTAATAATAAGTTGATAAAAATTTATAAATTATAAATATAAAATTCAAAAGCGGAATCTATGTTAAGAATATTCAGTAATATTATAAATAAAGGATCATTCATTTTTCTGGATATACACTTTCTATTAATCAATACCTACAAAAGAAATAGAGAAATGTTATTTAACGTTTCTATTAAAAAACAAGCATATGGTATGTTTTGTGAAAAACTTACTATTTTTACTTTTAAAAAACTTTTATCTACACGTCTAGAACAGTTCCAAAACTATCTAAAAAAAGTAATGAATGTTAATAGCCATTCCATTAATAAAAGTAAACTAAATAAATTAAACTAATACCCATCTTCAAAAGATCTGAAATACTAGCTGCCTAAAATAAAATAAGAACAATAATGAAATATTAATATTAATTTTATTAAAATATAAAGAAACTTAAAAATAGGGTTCTTACTAAAATCCACATATCTAGACAAAAAAAACTCAAAGTTGACTTTTCACTAAGATCTCATATGCTGCCTAATAAAAAGAGAGAAATGAACATTAGTATAAAGGTTTGTTAATTGAAAAAAAAAATCTAAAATAAATATTTTTTTTACTTTCCAAATTTTTGCGTCTAAAAAAACTTGAAACAGCTTAAAAAAAATTAAAAATATAACAAACAGTTAGTAATGTTCATTAAATAAAAAAAGTTAAAAAAACATCAATTTTCAGTTCCAAAAACTCGAAAAAAGAGCCTAAAAAAACAAACCAAATAGTTAGTAAGTGATTTTTATTAAAATATAAAAATTTTAAAAATAAAAATTTCTTTTATACTTTCTGAGTCAGAGACTTGACAAAATGGCCTAAATAAAAGAAAAAAAAATGGAGTTAGTATAAATGCTTAATGATTTCAATACCTTAAAAAAAAAAAAAAAAAAAAAAGTATAAATGCTTAATATTTATTAAAATAAATAAAAGGGAAAAAATACTTTCTGACAGAATTGTCACGTCCAAAGAAACAAAGAGTAGTCTAAAAGAAAAAAAAAATGAAATGTCAAATAAATACTATTTCATTACAACCCATTTATTCACTTACTTATACTCACACAGGAAAGAATAATGTAAAAAAATTGATTTGACTTCAGTAAAGTAGGAATACAAATGAACCTTAACAGAATTTTCACACGCCTAAAAATTAAAAAAGAAATGTTAGTAAACATTTTGTTAAAATAAATTCAAAAAAATTACTCACCAAATTATGCGTATGTAATAAGTCGCTCACTTCTCTACCCATTTCTTACTCTTTGCTCGCTCCTTTGAGTTTACTTTCTCACATACTTTACCTAATTCTTTCACTTGTTTATTTCTGAATTCTGATCTTAGACTATCTAAAAAAAAGCAGAAAATTATCATTACCATATTAAAAGTTTGTCAAAGGATAATTAAAAAAAAATATTATACTTATCAAACTTCTACACATCTGAATATCCTGAAGGGCTAGTCATCTGCAAAACTATTAGAACTATTTGTTAAAATAAAAAAAAATTAAAGAAAAAAATAAATAAGAAACTTACCAGAAATTCTTGTCTAGGACCGAAGGAACTACAAAAAAAAGAAAAATCAAAACTTAGTAACCGTTTCATCAAAAAAAATTTAAAAAAAAATATTTTTGAGTCCCCTTACTAAAATTATACATGCCAAAAGACCCAGCTGTCTAGGAAATAAGGATGGTGCCGCAATTGATTTATCAAATCCGCAATATTGCGGATTTTGGAGTTGAATTGTGGTTAGTGAACCGCAATTCCGCAATTCACCTGATCGGTTTTGGCAGTTTACCGAACCGATTTAATAAAAAAAACGTTTCGCAACGTTTTTTTAATTAATTTAAAGAAAAAACGTTGCGAAACATTTTTTCAAAGTATATTTAATTAAAAAAAAGCATTTCGCAACGTTTTTTTAATTAATTTAACGAAAAAACGTTGCGAAACGTTTTTTCAAAGTATATTTTAATTAAAAAAAACATTTCACAACGTTTTTTTGGATTGCTTTAGCGAAATTGCAATTCCGCAAATGTATCGCAATTCCGCAAATGTGCCGCAATTCCGCAATTATTCCGCAATTGAATTGCGGTACTTTGCGGAATTGCGGAATATTTGCGGAATTGCGGACAATTGCGGATTGCGGAATTGCGGATATTTAGGTTTAAAAATCCGCAATGTTCCGCAATACCGTAAATCGCAATTATTCCGCAATTGCTTATTTGCGGCACCATCCTTACTAGGAAAAGAAAAAATGAAAGTAGAAACATAAATAATAGATTTCATTAAAAGGAATAAATCAAAAAGTCTTCTTTTCTTACCAAAATCTGCATCTATACAATAATATTTTATCTGGAATCATTGATTTTGGCTTTATTAATTTACATATTATATTGGTTTATAAATATTTACGCGCATAGTTTAATTATTTGATAGAATTATTATTATGAAATAATAGGCATTATATTGGATCAAAAAGTATAAAAAAAATGAGTTTAATAATTTTTTATATAAAGAAGTCGTGAAAAAAAAAGGAAAAAACAAAAAAAAGGTTTAGACGATTAAAAAATGAAGGAAAGGAAAAAGAGTAAGGAAAAGTAAAAAGAAGAAAAAACAGAAATGGGAATAGAAATAAGGTTTAAAAGTTTAAAAAAAAGTATCTAGCCAATCTTTTTTTTTTTAAATTGCAGCTGTGGTAGCCGGCAAGTTATTATTAAAGTAATTACGTGATATACATAAATAAGAAAATAAAAAATATATAAAAAATCTTTAGGGATAATAAATTTAAAGATCCTTAAAGAATCAATCAAGCTATAGAATCCCTTAGGATTTTTTAAATATGCTTAAAGAATTCTTAAGAATCATAAAACTTCAAAAATCTTAAAGGATTCTTTAGTAATTTTAGGATTCTTTAAGGATCCTAATGCTAAAAAACTTACTGATGATATTGCAGTATAAAAAGAAAAAACTTTAATTTAGTAATATAATCATTACTTTCTACAGCGAAACCTTAATATAACAAAGAATATTATATAATGAATTGTTAATGTGGAACAGATATTAATATATAAAAAAATCCTTGGTTAACCAAATTTTATTAATTATGGGCTGTATACTATTATACGAAGTAAAGTTATAAAATAGCATGTATAAAAATAATCCTTTTTATAATAAATCTTTTTTATAATAATTTTTTTTTCCAGTAAAATAAAGATTACTGATATACCAACAGCCTTATGATCATTTAATAAAAAAATAATTTTTTTTAAATACACAATATATAAAAGGCATAAAATGCTTTTATAAAAAATGTTTAATAAATTATTTTAATAATATCAAAATATTAAGTTGTGCCATCAATTTCATTAGTTTTGCATTTGCGCATCAGAGTTAATTCTATTTAGCATCTCTATAAAAATAAAAGTATGAAGATTTTTAAAGAAAATAATAATAATATCACCCTCAGCCTTTCCTTACTTTAATTCTAAAAGTCTGATCATATTTTCATTTCACTACAAAAAAGAAAAAAAAATTAAATAACTTAATTAATTAAAAATAATGATAAAAAACACTTCCTTCAACCTTCTTTACCTTAATTCTATAAGTCCAATCATGTTTTTTGTTTGACAATACTATAAAAAAGAAAAAAAAATAAATAAATAGAAAAAATACTGAAAAATACCTTTCCCAAATCCCTTTTACCTTAATTCCAAAAATCCAATCATATTTTTTATCTGGCAACACTATAAAAAAAAAAAAAAATAAATTTTTTTTTTAGATCAGATATTTGGATTATCTGATAAATTGGCAAGTTACATGACCATATCTTTATACTAAATAATTTGTTATAGTGTTAATAAATTTTTTATAATGAAGGTTTGATCAGCCCAGACTCTTACTTTGTTATATCAAAGTATAACTGTAATGCATTTAATAAAATAGTGTAGATTAGTATACTTTAAATTTGTAAATGCTTGCAATAAAATAAATTATTATACATATATAAAATAAATTATACAATATATAATTGCTTACAATGACCATTGATAATTAGTGAAAAATTTATATTTAAAATTACACAATTTTTTTTTAAAAATCTTCGTAGAATGTGTTTTTCTTAAAAATCTATACAAATTTTATTAGATTTTTTTGCAGCTTTTAGCATTAGATATATTTAAGGAGTGCAGAAATGCAATTACAAATCTGTATAAATCTACAGTTCAAAAAATTTACTGATAGATGTAAAAAAATACATATTGTTTTACAATATGAAATAGAGTCTCTATATTATTAATGCCTACCAGTATTTTACTTATCAAAGCTAGTATCTAAGCTATTAATATACTAATATATCCTAACATTAACCCTAATCCAATTTTATTTATCCTAACATTGATATTCTGAATAGAATAAAACAGTTATCAGTTTGTGCATAGAAGAGATAAAAATAAATTAATAATATTGGCCTTAGTAAAACTTACTAAAAATATATTTGTCTAATAGGATCCTTGAAATTTTTGAACAAAAATAAATTAGTTTAAAGTTGCTTCATTGCAAATTTATAGCTACAATCAAAATATCCACACCTTAATTATATAAATCTTGTAATCTTGTTTAGAACTTCAGTAATTTTTTGTCAATGCTTTTTTCAAACTGAGTTCAGATTTAGAGAAAATAATATTAGACTTGAGTATAAAAAAGTTGTGTTCAAGAATGCTTAATATATTGCGCTTTATTTTTTGTTGTATACACAAAACTATATTAGTTAGATTGACAAATATATATTTTATATAAATATTCAAATTGATTTGCCTTAGTAAAAACTTTTCGTGCTAATCGGACAACCATGAACTGGCTTGTTGCTTAAGGGTCAGAAGTCAATTAAATAATCTTGCTGTATTTATTTGTAATCATTTTTAAAATAATAGATCAATCAAATTTTTTAATATTTAAAAATAACTCAGCAAATAATTATCATGGAATAAATATAATGTAGTATAACTTAAACTTATCAATAATATATACAATGTATCTATAACTCAAGATTATTAATACTCAAATAAAGTATATAATGCTCTACAAATTTAGTACCCTTTTTCTTTAAAAAAATTTTAATTTTTATCATAGGCATTCTAATATTATGGTATTTTATTTTATTCTAGAAGAAGTTCCTGCTATAGAGAACCATTTTGTAATTGATATTACTAATAAAATCAGAATTATTTCACATCTTTAACAAGCTATTAAGGATGTGAAACAATCTTGTTTGGACAATTTCAATCTGAATGAGCTTAAATTATGAAAAGTTTATATTCCTATTAAGAAAAACAAAAATAAGTTAAATATTCTTAATAAGCAACTTCAAGAAGTTGATATTGAACAAAATCTCAGAGTCCAAAAGTTTATTCCATCAGGTAATATTCCAGAAGATTTTCATCAACAACAACCACTTTAAAGATCAACCACATCCTTGTGAAACTACTTTCATCTATCATCATCGGTAAATGTCTTCCAATAATTTATCCCTTAAACAAGAAATTTACAGTAACTAAATATAATTTTGATAACATTTTTAATTGTTTTTAGCTACTAGATAAAAATAATCTGCAGATTCAGATATATTTTTACCACCAAGAAATCACTAGAATATTTCACTTTCCTTACCAATGGTCAATGACATTTACTTTTTTCAAATTATAAAATCTATTGATACAAAACTAAAAAAATTCTAATTGGATGTATTATCAAATATACCATTCAAAATACTTTCAATAATGACTTGAGGCAGGAAGGTTATTATTATTTAGATAAGACTCATTTTATTTCTAAAATAGAGGCTCTTGGTACTCATACTATCCTTTTCCTATATCCTCATCATTTTAAAAAAATATTATTTCTCTCTACTTTGTCTGCTTACTATGATGTAAAAAACAAAGAATAATTTAAGAAATTATTTCAAGATCTATATATTAGAAAAAATCTTACACTATTAGTATCTAAATTTCTTATTCTCAAATTTAATTTTATCAGGCTTTATGCTAATAAAATGTATGAGATTTTTTAAGAGGATTTTTTCAAAAGTTTGAATGCAGATATGTACAAATATAAACCAGAGTTAGAAAATCATTTTTAAGTCAACAAAAAGAGGATGCTTTGACAAATTTCAAGTATTTACCAAATATGGTAGTATTGAGCAATAACAAGATATTTTCTCCTTCATTTATTTATAGTTTTTATTCAAAAAGTACTGAACTTATATTCTTATACATCTTATAGCTTTATATTTTCATTGATGAATATGATGCTAGTATGAATGAAGCCCTTAAAAATGAATCACTCCTCAAAGTTCTCACTAACTATCACAAAAACGAAGGTGACTCTACTAAAAGCAGACTCAAATCAATTGAAAATTCATTTAAGTAATTCTTCAGTAAATTGAAAACTGCTTGTGATAAAGGCATAGCTTATGTTTTTTTAACTGGTGTGGTTCCTGTTATTATGGCTGGATTCACCTCAGATTTTAATATTTCAATAGATTTGATGCTAAAAAAAGATTTTTAAGATTTGTATGGATTCAAAAAATTGGAAATTAAGTTTCTTTTGAATAAGATTTTTGAAAGTAATTTAACAGATGATATTAAAGAGACAATAATGTTATGGTTAAAAAATGAAAATGATAGATATTTTTTTCACTGTAATTAACCTGAAGGGATTTTTAATACTGCATATGTCCTATATTATATCAGTAATTTAATAGAATAAAAGAAAGAATTGGATGATAATCAGGATTCTGTAGACATCTATGAAACACTTCTTAATTTCCCTTCTGATCCACAAATATTGCCCTTTTAAACAACATTGAACTTAATTATTAACAATCCTCTTGAAAAATCTATTCTTACTGAAGCACTCAGTTGATGCTCTCTCTCTACAAATGGTATAGAACAGCAGTTTTAACTTACCAATATTCGCAAGTTAGCAATTGATTGTACTCTGTTATTATCATTCATATTTTATACTGGAGCCATCACATATGAACCAAACTCATTACCTGTTAATTCGTTACATATCCACTGGCACTGTAAACAGCGATAAAAAATTAAAATTCTATTAATTTTATTATGGATGATAGTGTTAAAGCAATATGGAAGATACAGTTTTATATTTACTATCTTATTTACACTGCTAATACTGCGTTCTAGTACTATTATTTTTACTACTACCACTAATACTAATAGACTACATCTTCAGAACATAATTTTAAAATATCAAATCATGTTGCTGAAAGGAAGTTTGTTATAAAGATGGTATTCTGACTTTTGTTTTTTACTCAGATGATTATATTCTTAAAATTTTAGTAAGCGATTATAATGGATATGAAAGAGCACTTGAAGTTTTTTATGACATCTTGGAAGAGTAGGACATTAAAAATACAAATGTTAATGATTTAATGAATGATTTATACATTCAGCTTTATAACAAATATAGTAAGACTTTCGAGTTTTCTGGCAGTACCACTAAAACTATTGCATATTTAATACTCACCCAACAACTCTTAAAGCCTGATCAGTATATCCTAGGTATGCAAAAATACCCTTTACAAATTGTACAGCCTGGATTACTTTAATATAAATTTAAAGGTGATTCCAAAACAGGTTATTTGACTGCACCTTATATCTGAATGTGAATTTTAATTGAATCTTCTGATGGTTGTAAAGATCCAGTATTTAGAGATTGGTGTTTTTATAATTACAAAGATCATATATAAATCAAAAAAAATCCTATCTAGTTCAGCATCTTAACTGTGGTAACAATTTGAACATTTTATTGTATCCTTCTGCGTGTTAAAATCCAAAAATATAAATAATAAGAAAATAACAACCATGTCTGCTATTCATGCCAGTGCGTATTTGAATAGTAATAAACTTTGATTTGTGGATTACTATCTAGACTTAGAATACGCAAAACATCAAGAAGATACGAATTCAGAATATTATACCAGAAGTAAATATATTCAATGTGAGGATGATTATATTGTAGATATTTGTAAAGAAAGATATTGCATAATAAATAGAACATCTGTTTCATATGGGGATGCATTTCTCAAATTGGATATAAACTTGCATAATAATCCAAATGAAGTGCACCAGTATAAGAAATGTACAAAAAATACTTTCAATGGGACTAATTTCATAAATGAAAATAAGAAATCATCATCGTCAAGAGATTTTTTTCTGCTTTTTACTATAACAAAAGTAAATAATTTAGAGTTGCCAGAAAATTCTGGCTTAATAGATTCATCCAATTGGCGTAAATACTTTGGGGTATTCACAGGTAGAGCGTTCACTTATGCTAATATAAACTCTTTAAATATTAACACTGCAGATAAAAGAGACCTCCAACTAGTGAAAAGGATAAGTGAAACACAAGCAGATATTATTATAAGTACGAGAAAGAAAAGAAAGCTCACTGAAACTGAGAAAAAAATACTAATGTTTATGTTAAAAAAGTTCAAATATGAATAATATGATTTCATATGATGTATAGGAAAGAATTCATGTTAAAATTATATATTAGTTTAGCTTTTTATAAAACATTAAAACTAATTTAATTATTTACTTTATCTATGATAATTATTAATAATAAATGCATTAGAAAAATGAAAATTTTATTGTATGAAAATCTTTTTCTAAAAAAAGTGATAAAAAATTACATCTTATATAATATTTTGTTTTACCTAAAGAAATGCTCCATTATTTTTTGTTTTATCAGCATGCAAATCTAATTTGCAAATTCTCTAATTTGAAAATAATTACTATGCCATAGTCACATGACTTTGCTGATCTGCAAGTCAGAGAAATCAAAATGCGAAAAAATAAATAGTTCATTTTTATTTCAGCTATTTTTGTTTGCCTATATATTAATCATAGTCAGTTTGCATGTGCTTATCAAATAAAGTTTTGCCTACATTGGGCCTTTTCCTTTTTTAATTATATATCTTTATAAATGCTGTGTAACTGCTCATCAAATAAATTAGACTACCCCTTACTGATCATCTCATGATTTATAGAAACTTGTCAGCACCTGAAACTAAAATTATCGAAAAACTGGCAGAAAACTAGTGAGGTCATATAGGATACAAATTTTAGCTGGCACTATGTATGATTTAACTGATTCATAATATTAGGAAAAATATGAATCTGTTTTTCATCTCAAATTTCTTTGAACAAACGAATAAAAATGAATTTGAATTTAACAGCATGTAGTCCACCAAATTGACTACAAATCAATAAAATTGCTATAAATTTGAATCATGATATTTATCTAGTATAAATTGATAAAGAAACGATATAATATACTGAAATTATTATAATTTATTAAAATACTATAAATTACTAAGATCAGTTATAAACTACAAAAAATGGTTAAAACTTATTTTTCTAGTTTAAATCCTGTAGTAGTGCGAGCAATAACTAATCTGCATTACAAATATAGTAATGAAACACTAAAAGTGTGGTGCTCTTGTATTTATGTTTCATTTAAAAAAATTCTTGAATATAACCAAACATACTTCTCAAATAATGCATATATTCATATGAAGATGAGAAATTCAAATTTAAAAGACCTACATTTTATATTTATTGTATTACATGTAGGACTCTGATCAGTTTTGATAATTACCGAACTGTACCGATCAGTTTCAGTATTAAAGCGGGTTCAGTTTTTACAGTTTACCGAACTGAAACTTTTAGTAAATTTACTGATCAGTTTCGGTAACTGCAGTTTCAGTACCAGTTTTACGATTTACCGAACTGAATTACCAAATCAATTTAACTAAATAATATAATAAAAAAATGTTGTGAAATATTTTTTATTAGTTATTTTGATAAAACAAACTATTTTGCAGCGGTGTTTTATCATTTTAATTAAGAAATGTTGCGAAATGTTTTTATTCGTTAATCTAATAAAAAAATAACTATTCACAACTTTTTTTTTGTCATTTTAACAAATAACGTTGCGAAATATTAATTGGATAAAAAAAATCGTTCGCAACAGTTTTTTGTCAATATAATTACAAAATTGTTACGAAAAGTTTTGTTAGTTAATTTTAATAAAAAAAACATTTCACAACGTTTTTTTTTGTCACTTTAATGAAAACGTTGCAAAACGTTTTATGAGTTAATTTTAATATAAAAAATGTTTCGTAACGGTTTTTTTATCACTTTAATAAAAATGTTGTGCAACATTTTTATTGGCTAATTTTAATAAAAAAAACGGTTTACAACATTTTTTTGTTGCTTTAATTAAAAAACGTTGTGAAATATTTTTTATTAATTAATTTAATAAAAAAAATACGTTGTGAAACATTTGAGTTAATTTTAATATTTGCAACATTTTTTTTTGTTGCTTTAGTTAAAAAACGTTGCGAAACATTTTTAACAGTTACTGTATATCACGGGTCATAATACCCTGGGTATCTTGCAAATTTTGGGGGTTTTGGCCTGTACCCAGGGGTACTATACACGGGTGGATACTATACATAGGGGGGTACAGGATTTTTAAAATACCTGGGGTACATGCTATGTATAATACCTGGGTTTAATTAGATTGGCGAAACGCAAAAAAAATGCCAAAACTGATTGTTCCAGCATTTTTTATATGTAAAGTAAAAAAAAAATGCTGAAACTAATTGTTCTGGCATTTTTTTATATATAAAAACGCAAAAAAAATGCCAAAACTGACTGTTCTGGCATTTTTATATATATAAAAACGCAAAACTGACTGTTCCGGCATTTTTTATATGTAAAGTAAAAAAAAAATGCTGAAACTAATTGTTCCGGCATTTTTATATATCTGGAATATACATTATATATTGATCTAATATTATACCCTGGGTATTTTACAAAATTTTAAGCTTTAAATTGGAATTCTCTATGTAAAGTACCCAGGTACTTTAAAATTCTCGCAAATTTCTTGAGGGGGGTACTATACATAGGGGGGGTACTGTGGCCCGTGATATAAGGTAGTTTGATAAAAAAATGTTTCGCTACATTTTTTTGTTGCTTTAATTAAAAAACGTTGCGAAACGTTTTTTATCAGTTAGTTTAATAAAAAAAATGTTTCACTACGTTTTTTTTTATCTCTATAATAAAAATGTTGTGAAACATTTTTATGAGTTAATTTTAATAAAAAAAACGTTTTGCAACATTTTTTTTGTTGCTTTAATTAAAAAATATTGCGAAATGTTTTTTAATAGTTAGTTTAATAAAAAAACGTTTCACTTCATTTTTTTTGTTACTTTAGTTAAAAAATGTTGTGAAATGTTTTTTATCAGTTAATTTAATAAAAAAATGTTTCGTTACATTTTTTTTGTCTCTATAATAAAAACATTGTGAAATGTTTTTATGAGTTAATTTTAATAAAAAAATATTTCGCAACATTTTTTTTTGTTGCTTTAATTAAAAAATGTTGCGAAATATTTTTTAACAGTTAGTTTAATAAAAAAACGTTTCGCTATGTTTTTTTTTGTTGCTTTAGTTAAAAAATGTTGCAAAACATTTTTTATCAGTTAATTTAATAAAAAAATGTTTCGCTACATTTTTTTTTGTCTCTATAATAAAAACGTTGCAAAATGTTTTTTTTGTTGCTTTAGTTAAAAAATGTTGCGAAACATTTTTTATCAGTTAATTTAATAAAAAACGTTTTGCAACATTTTTTTTGTCTCTATAATAAAAATATTACGAACTGTTTTTATGAGCTAATTTTAATAAAAAAATGTTTCGAAACGTTTTTTAACAGTTAGTTTAATAAAAAAAATATTTTGCTACATTTTTTGTCATTTTAATTAAAAATGTTGCGAAATGTTTTTTATTAGTTAATTTAATAAAAATAAAATGATTCGCAACTTTATTTTTGACACTTTAAATAAAAAAAATGTTGTGAAATGTTTTTATAGATGATTTGATTTGGTAAAAAAATATCAAAATAGTTTTGCGATATTTTTTTTACTAAAAATGATTTTTAATATTGGTAAATCAATTCAGTTTTTAGTAATTATCGATCAGTTTTAATAATCATCAATACTGATACCAGTCAGTTTCAGTAATCATCAATACTGATACCGATCAATTCAGTTCAGTATTGGTTTTTACAAAAACTGAACTGAACTGAACTGATCGAAGTCCTAATTGCATGTTACAAGTCAAAAGCTAATAAATTAGACATATGTCCTATTGCTAACTATTAAACTAATAGGTTAGCCAAAATTTAGTAATCAATAGGGTATATGTCTGATTGATAACTATATAAAAATTTAGGTTAGCCGAATTAATCATATTTTTTAATTTGAATAAATTAGGTAATAATTCAATAGTCATTATTCAGTTTGATATATAATTATTACTATTCGTAAAATTGAATTCAATCAGAATATACTGATTGATGGCTATTAACTAATCTATGTTATATTATTTTTATTATTAATTTAATACGTTGATACAGTATATCAATAAACTGTACTGTTAAAAATCAACTTTTTTTTTGTTGATCAATTATACATGAAACATGACGCATATCATACTAAAGTATAATTTTTAGCTTTATTTTATGAAGTTTAAAAACTTTTAAACTTATTTTTCTAAAAAAAAAAAATTATATATTTTTTTTTATTTGTTCTAAAAAGATTTTTCTTTTTTTAAGAAATAAATTTTTTTTTTTTTATTTTAGATTTAACAATCTGACATTAATAAAAAAAAATATATTGGCACCTTGCATTGATTTTTCTTTATCTGCAGGTTCTAGTACTAAGAATTTGTTGTCTATTTATACATTCTGACATAATATTGAGTAATTTTTCTTTTTCTGTTTGCTCATTCTGATATTATGGTATTGAAAAAAAAATGCTAGTTTTTTTCTCTGTTTGAATATTCCAGTATAGTATTGAGAAAAAAAAAGTCTAATTTTTTTTTCTTTGTTTGCTCATTTCAGTATTATAATTTTAAGAAAAATATTAAAAAAAAAAGTGATTTTTTTTTTCTCTATTTATCCATCCCAGTATGATATTGAGAAAAAAAAATTTTTTTCTTTATCTATTACCTGGTATAGTATTAAATTACTGATTACTTACTAATTTACAATTACTCATAAATCCTGATATGGTATAATGATGATCTGCAATTCGATCATTTACTTTAAAGTTTGAGTTTTTTTTTAAGTTTAATTTTTTCAGTTCTTCTTCTTCGCCTCTTCTTCTTCTCAATTTCCTATTTTCTTTCTTTCTTATTTCCCTTTCCCTTTCCCTTTCATCCTTTCACATTATCTTTCTTCACCCTTTTCTCTACCTTTCTTTCCTTCACCTTTCCTTCACTTTTTTTTCTCTTTTTAAATCAATACCCTTTGAAAATGATACAAGAAGCAATTTTTGGATGACGTGTTAAAAGCTTAATGAGAATTTTATTTGTATAACTCTTGATTAATACTGGCTTTCAGGTACTTTTTTGATAAAAAAAATTGAAAACTTTTGGAAAAAAACATTATTTTTAATGCTTTTCTTCCTATCTTGTAGTTTTCAAAATCTGATTTTGGATTATAAACAGAGTACTGGTAAGTTTCAAAATAAACTTCAAAAAATAGTTAAACCTATAAAAAGTTAATCTTAAGAAGATTTTAACATTTTTTTATACTTTTTGTAGAAAATTGGCTTTGACATGGATATCGATATTCTAGTTAAATTTTAAAAATATTAAAAAAAAACATTTATTTTGAAACTATATTGAAAAAAATCATCCAATGTTTTTTTTTATCTTTTTTTATAGAGAATTTGGCTTCAATTTAGATACTGTTTTCCAGGTGGTAATATTTCAAAAATCTTTAAACTTATTTATTTTTGTAAAGAAATTAGCACACCGATATTCCAATTAAGTTTTGAAGCTTTATTTCAAAACTTATTATTAAAAAAACTTTTAATTTATTTATTTAAGGAGTACTCAATAGAAAAAATTGCAGTAGAATATACCCGCTCAAATAGAATATCATAGACGTATTTAAATGTAAGAAAACATCATATGAGAGTTATACTAACAAATTAATACACTGACATTCACTTACCCTAATAATATGTAAATGCAGAAGTTCGTATCAGAGTTATTGCCAAAGTTGTATACAGCAGTAAAACTATTTGAAGACTAAACATTAATCGATGCTATGAATTGAGCAAAGGCTTGTGAATTAACATTACCTTCAGAAAAATAAGAATGATTAACTATAAGGTCTTGGCATCTGATTTTAGATTATGAACAGGATACTAGTAAGTTTCGAAAATAGTTCAAAAACTTTTCTTAAAAAATGTTATATTAACATTTTTTTTTTATTTATTTATTTTATAGGAAATCAGCTTCAAAGTTAGATATTAGATCGAAACTTGTTTTATAAACCTTCTTTTGAAAAAAAGGTTTCAAACTTTTTTTTCTTTATTGTAGGAAATTAGCTTTAACTTAGATACTGGAATTCCAAAATGAGTTTTGAAATATAGATCTTTTTGACAAAATGTTTCTTAATATTTCATTTCTTTCTTTTTTTAGACAGTTTGGAACAAATTTTTAGCAATATATTTTTTTAGATGATTCTGAACATGAAAAATTTGATTTTACTCTTTATTTTTATCTTTGAAATAGGTAAATTTTGTAAGTTTTGTGAAACTTTTTTTAATTTTTATTTTAATTAAAAACATTTATTAACATTTCTCTTGTTTCTTTTTTTGGGTTTTAGGCCTGGATGTATTAGAAATGTTTGGAATATAAGTTTTGTAATGAAGTGTAACAAAAAGGATTTTTCTTTTAATTTGATTAATTAGAAACATTAAAACTAACGTTTCTTTATTTCTTTTGTAGTTGTATTTAGCTTTAGATCCTTTATAGTGAATTTTGAATATACTTCAAAATTTTATTCTATTTTATTTTTTGAAAGAAACAATTACTAACGTTTCTTATCTCCTTATAGATTCTAGTTTTAATCAGGCTTTAGATTGCAAGTTTCAAACTTCAAAAATTTTATTATAGAATTTAGTATAGATTTAGCATAGATTTCAAACTGATTGTATTTTATTAATTATTATAAAGTCACATTTATTTAACAATAAAGTAATTTAACAATAAATAGTATAATACTATTTAACCTAAAAAAATTTCCTGATCAATTAGAAATCAATCGAAAATCTATACAATATTTTTTTTGCAATCGGACATAACCTATTGATTACATTTTGGTAAATCATATATATAAATTGATACAATTAGCAAAAATAGTATTAATCAGTAAGCTGAAAAATAAGAAAAATGGATATCAATATGCTATTTCGGTTAAATAAATAAAAAAAACTGGATAATAATAGGTCAATCTGATTGATATCCAGTTGCAAATAAATAGGTACCCTATTGATATCCTATTGATAATCTAAATATACCCAATTTATGCTATTTTAAAGTTACCAATCGGGTACCCTGATAAAATAAATTAAAAAAAATTGGAAATCATCTAGACCCTTATAGGATAACCTAAATGATTCCCAATTTGGCAGCCTTTGACCTGTATGTGATTTCTTGGTATTTATTTGTGAAAATATTAAGAAATGTACAGATAAGCATCTGAATAAATGTATTATTAAAATAGAGGAAAGACGTGTTGTTTATTATAGATTTACAGTCAAACCTTGATATACTGAACTCACGGTTCAAGAATAAAAGTTTGGTATATAGTAGGTGTTCGGTATGCAAATCTCTTTATATATCGAATTCTCATAAGCTTGCAGTAAAAGTTCAGTATATAAATACACTCACATGATTTAGAAACTTAATTTTGGCAAGAATTAATCGTTAAGATTAGCATAAATCCAGCCAAATGATCACGTTCAGTATATCAAAAGTTTTTTTAATATGCTTTATTTTAAACGGTAAATTTACAAACGTTCGGTATACGTTATATAGAGTTTTATATGATATTCAGTATATCAAGATTTTTTTAAGTATTATGATATTGGTTCTTAAAAAAAAGTTTGGTAAGTTAAGAGTTCATTATATTATGGGTTCGTTATATCGAGATTTGACTGTATATTATGAAAATTAAAATTAAAAGAGCGCTTAGTTCCAAAAAAGAGATTAATAGGGTTTATAATGATATATATTATAGATATGTAAATCGTATGAATATATAAATCCTCGCCCTAAAGATGAATTTAAGGAAAAGATTGCACATTGCTTTATTAATAATGTAATAGCTATTCAACAGACTTGAAGAGCTTTTAAGTTAGAATCTAAGATGAAAGCATAGCGAGTCTGAAATATGGTAAGAAATGATAATACTCTTGATAAAAAGAAATATTTAGGTATGATTAGAGGAAATCAGAAGGTAATAAATCTTAAGACACAAGAAGAGTATGTCATAGCTTACAATGAGTTTTATGTTTATTTTAGAAAAAATTACTCAAAGTACATTGGAATAATCAATCCAATCAAATTTACTTCACCATATAAGGAATATATTTATTGTTCTTCTGATAAATAGATAGAAGCTAAGAAACATCAATTAAGATGACAGTTAGATAAGGCAGTATACAGACCTATTCCTGATTTCTCAGTAAGGTTTATGCATAAATTAATAAGCACTATTAGCTATTATGAAAAGTACTATGTAGTAATGAGAAATGAGCTAGATACAGTTTTCTTACTGGTTAGATGAATCTAGCTTGTGAATATTTAGCCAAACATAACTTATACTTTATTTTTTTGCGAAATGAATAACTATATAATCCACATATATGATTGCCTAGTAAAATTGTGAAATGCTTTATATATATACTATACGCCTATTCTGATGATCAATGATCACGTGATTAGAGTCTAACCAATCTCTTACTAGATATGACATAATCTACAATATAAGTGCGTAAAAAATAGTACTTTTATAGTTACGAAAAAAGAATATTATTTTATAGGCCTCACCCAAGGCAGAGGAGAGTATGTGAAGAATAAAAAGTTGAGCTGGAGAAGAAGAACTATCATCTTTATAGTGAATTGCAAATAGAAGTTGATAATAATTACTAAAATGAAAGATGAATCAGAGAGCTGGAGTGAGATTATTTCTGATGTGAGCAAGAAATTCAGGATCTCAGTAGAGAAATAAAACGTCTTGAGAATACTTCAGAAAAAGAGATAAAAGAGCTAAAATCTGAAATTTTCAGCCTAAAAAATCAGTTATATCAAGCAAGGAAGGATATACGAGATAAGGAAAAATTTATCTCTTCTTTAGAAAAACAGATAGTAGAATTTGAAGAGCAGGTGGAGAAATTGAGATGCCAGATCAAGAACATCTCATTATAGAAAAATTTTTTAGAGCGAGGGAATTCTTCAGATTTATATAATTTAGATGATAATATGGCCACAATAATAAAGTTAGTGAATACTATAGATAGATTTGTAGATAATGTAACAATAACTAGGGCAATCTTGGCAAATCAAGTTAAAAGATCGATAAGATAAATTTGCTGAAAATATGCTGATTTACAACAAATTTTAGTTAATGAATAACAGAGATAATATAATGCAAAAGTTGAATAGAATAATGAAATTATATGAAGGCAAAATACTAAAAAAGTAGAACAAATGGTTATTGTTAACCTTCATTAGTTGCAAACTAATGGCTAAAATCAGGTTAACAAAATGTTAGATAGGATAACAAAAAAGCAAACCTGTATAGGTATACTAATACAAGAAAAATTTGCCTTACAATTACTATATCAGCAAAATGCTTATTATTTACAGTGAAGCAGAAGGGATGTGGATTTATTAGAGTATAATTGGAACAGGCTCTATGAGCGATATGAGAAATGGAAAAATAAGATCCAAGTAGAATGCCAGAATAATTTAATTTTACAGGAATAAATATTTGCATTACAGAATAATCTACCAAATCAAATAAACATAGCAGAAATATTGCAACCATTTTTTGAATAGAATGATAATATTTCTGATTTTCTTGCAAAACTTAGATTATACTTTCAAAACCAAGATGTAGATCTAGCTAATAATACAGGAACTCCAATAACAGGAAGAGATCAGGCAATAAGATATTTAAGAGGCTGTATAAGAGGAAGAACTTTAGAATAGTTTGATAATGAGATTACTACAAAGCAAAATTGAAAATTATAAAATTTATTTGATAATACAGAACAGGCTAACTTAGTAGCAGTAAATAGACATACAACTATTCAGTTAGAAGCTAATGGAATAAATGAGGCACTTAATCAACCTGAAAATGCAATAGTTAAGTTAAGAGCTGTAGAAAACCTTTGAAATGAAGATTGGCATATAGCAGGTAGCCATCCTACTAATAATCCTGTTAATATACCAAATGCTAATGCTAGTAATATGGTAGTTGTGCCTAATATTTGTTTTGATCAAGGCTAAAAACACATTTTCCTACAGTAGAAGAAGAGCTTCAGGATTTGATGTATGGAATAATTAAAAAGATGGACATAATCATAGATGAATTGTATAGAAAAATATTGTGAATAGGAAGACAAGCTAACTATAGACCTGAAGAATTACGTAGAAAGTTTTTAGATGCGTTTTCAGTCCAATGGCTTGAAAAAGCTGAGGATATTGGTGAATATTTACCATTGGATGAATTAGCTAAAAAGCTTTATAAAATAGAATGCTGATGAATTGCTAGACAAAAAAGAGATAAAGTACTTGATCTGCTAGTATGTAATTAAACATTTCAGTAAATATATGAATCTTTACCTGTTTTAGCCTCATAATAGTAAGGGGTTTTCTTGGCAGTTATACAAAAAATATTTTAAAAAGCACAACCATAGCAAAAAACTGAAAATCAGGTATTAATAAAAAAAATTACTGAATTAGAATCTCAAATAGCTCAGCAAATGCATATACTTACTTCTCAAACTATTGAATCTGTTGAACCTGTTAGACAGCTAAAAGGTCCATCATCTTCATTGAAAATAGAGAAAGTCTCAAGAATTATTATATATCAAAATTCTTAAAAGATTTAGATGTATTAAGTAAGGAAGATTTAGACTCTGATTATCCCGTAAAATTTTTAAAGACCTTCTTTACAGCGAAATAATAATTCTGCTAGATTTGATAGAATTGAAGAAGGATTTGAAGAAACTTGGAATAATGTAAATCAGTTAACTGATCTATTTCAGAAAAATACTTCTATATGAAAATGTGGAATTTATGGGGGAAACAGGCTATAGCAAAGGTAGTTGTCCAAAAAAACTGATAGCTTAATCTAATTTTACTCAGTTTATTTTATATCTCTTAAACCAATAGTTTTTCCTGATTCAGATAATGAGGAAAATGATGGGAATAGTTATAATGAGGATAATAATAGATGGACTGGATATGATTTACTAGAAAAAAAAACAGGTACTACTAAATAACAAGTTACCTTCAGAATCCAATCAGCCAAAAACATATGATGAGTTATTGTCAAAACTTTCACCAGCAATATGTAAAATGTGCCAGTCTTATACAGTTCAGAAAAAAAAATCAGTGATTTTTATCATTATAATATCTAAATGCTAAAATAGATGATTTAACGATCTCTAATTCTTTTTTAGATGGTGGAAATGAGTTTGAGGAAATGAATAATACAACAATTAATGCTCTTGGGTGAAAAGCTGATAAGCCATCTAACTTCGCAATAAAAGGTAACTCCAAACATATTACCAAGTCATTAAGATAGTTTATGGATATACCAATCAGTATAAAGAATAAGGATAGTAAAACTGTTACAACTACTGGAAATTTTACTTGTATTGATAATGGAGAACCTGAACTAATATTATATTTAGGTATGATATGGATTAAAAAAGTTCAAGACATTTTCGATCCAAATAAAAATCGATTTCAAATGAAGTTACATAGGAAAGCTTACATTATCCCAACTTTTAGCAAAGCTTCAGAAGTTAAAAATCTATCCAAAGAGGAGTAGGACCAAGCATTCACTAATACTTCTAATTTGACTGATGAGAAGGACTTAAAAAAAAGTGTGAAGAGCTTGAAAAGCAACTATTAAAAACTGAGAGATGGTTTGATATGGCATTAAATGCAGGTAATATTCTTGCAGAAAAATACTCATGACTTATGGAAAATAGATCAGATGCATGGCAACTTCTCTTGTAATATTTATTAATTTATTAAAATCATATTCTTGTCTAGATATATCTAGAGCTCCGATCGGTTTCAGTAATTACTGAACCGTACCGATCGGTTTCGGTATCAGAGCGGTTTCGGTTTTTACAGTTTACCGAACCAAAACTTTCGGTAAATTTACCGATCGGTTTCGGTAACTGCGGTTTCGGTACCGGTTTTACGATTTACCAAACTGAATTACCGAATCGATTTAACTAAATAATATAATAAAAAAACGTTGTGAAACGTTTTTTATTAGTTATTTTGATAAAACAAACTGTTTCGCAGCGGTGTTTTGTCACTTTAATTAAGAAACGTTGCGAAACGTTTTTATTCGTTAATCTAATAAAAAAATAACTATTCGCAACTTTTTTCTTGTCATTTTAACAAACAACGTTGCGAAACGTTAATTAGATAAAAAATAAACGTTTCACAACGTTTTTTTGTCACTTTAATAAAAACGTTGCGAAACATTTTTATGAGTTAATTTTAATAAAAAAAAACGTTTCGCAACGTTTTTTTTGTCACTTTAATAAAAACGTTTCGCAACGTTTTTTTTGTCACTTTAATAAAAACGTTGCGCAACGTTTTTATTAGCTAATTTTAATAAAAAAAACGTTTTGCAACGTTTTTTTTGTTGCTTTAGTTAAAAAACGTTGCGAAACGTTTTTTATCAGTTAATTTAATAAAAAAAACTTTTCGCAACGTTTTTTTTTTGTAGCTTTAATAGAAAACGTTGCGAAACGTTTTGTTAGTTAATTTTAATAAAAAAAACGTTTCGCAACGTTTTTTTTGTCACTTTAATAAAAACGTTGCGAAACGTTTTTATGAGTTAATTTAATAAAAAAAAATGTTTTGCAACGTTTTTTTTTTCATTTTAATTAAAAACGTTGCGAAACGTTTTTTATTAGCTAATTTAATAAAAAAAAACGATTCGCAACTTTATTTTTTGACACTTTAAATAAAAAATGTTGCAAAACGTTTTTATAGATCATTTGATTTGGTAAAAAAAATACCAAAATAGTTTCGCGATGTTTTTTTTACTAAAAATGGTTTTTAATATCGGTAAATCGGTTCAGTTTTCGGTAATTATCGATCAGTTTCGATAATCATCAATACCGATACCGGTCGATTTCGGTAATCATCAATACCGATACTGATCAATTCGGTTCGGTATCAGTTTTTGCAAAAACTGAACCGAACTGAACCGATCGGAGCCCTAGATATATCATCTTTAAAAGAATTGGCTACTTTATTTTCATTTTTTTTCACTAAAGCTGAAAAAGATTTGTCTTTTACCTTTATACTAGACTTTTTTTTTGACTAACCCTATCTTTTTATCCACTAGTTACAAAGTTTATATTAATAGGATTTTTACCATTTTGACTAACATCTTCTATATGAATACTCCCATTTTCTAATATATTAGTAAAAAAGAAAGAAATATTAGCGTTGCATTATGGTTCTAAAGAGACTTGCTCTACGTCTTCTGACTGTGAATATTCTTAGTTATTTTCTAAAGCCTGGTTAGAGATGTTAACAAAATCTATAATTTTATAACATTCTTCTGTTGGTTCAGAAGGCCTTGTATTATCAATAATTTTTTGATATGTTGTAGAGCCTATATGATATTTTTTACACATAATATGTCAAGCATCTAGAATATTATTCTAAGCATTTCTGATTTTTTCAATAAATTCAGGTGATAAGTGGGTGGTATCTGATCTAAGAAACTTATAGGTACAGGCTATTTGTTTTTTGCTTATAGTTTGCTAATAATAAGATCAATATGATACCAATAAAAAACTTGTAGAAAATTTATTTGCAATTTATTTGATATTGGTTTGGCATTGGTTTGATATGTATATTAAGTTTACTTTTTTTACAGTGTAGCATACTATAATCATGATTCAAATAAAAAATAGGTTTAGGATACATATACTTCAAATATCATATTTATTTTAAACTAGTTTGTTATTAGTTTTCTATTAGTATAATATTAGTATAATATTGGTTCAATTCTAAACTCCTTTTTTTCCTTATTTGAAGAATGTTTGAATTAGTAATAGATAAAAAAATTATGTAATTTCAGTGATTTGGTCATCCAAATTTGCAAGAAAAAAATATTTACTGTATCTTCAAAAAAATTATATGGCAAATGTGTATACGCTGAATGAGATAAATAATAGGCACCCTTAGTATCTAGCAATAAACTTGGAGATTCACCATTTAATTGATATTTATCTAGTCAGATTAAGCTTGAGAACCAACTTGCTTGTTTAAAACATAATCTAGATATTGCTTTAAACTCAGTTATTCAGCTTAATACTAGAAATAATTTCTTGATAAAAAGTAATGAGAGTTTTTCAGAACGTGTATGCTAGCTTGAAGATGAAGTAAGCGAGCTCAAAAATCAGATCACCCATAAAGATATTTCATTTACAAAAGCCAAGAATGAGATTACTATAAAATTGGAAGAGATACAAACTCTCCAATCAGAAATAAAAAAGTTGGAGATGAAGTATTTACTAATCTAGAAAAACTTATCAGAAATGGATTCCCTTAGATAAGATTAGCACAAATTAGAGAAAATGTTGAAATAAAGAATATTGACTTAGATATGAAGGAAGATGAATTAGACAAGAAAAAGGATGAATTAATGTGGTTGAGGGATGAATTAACTACAACATAAATGGAATTGATGGATAAAAAAGAAGAATTAATGCAAATGAAAGGCATTAACAGAAAAAGACTCACTCCTTCAAGAAACTAATGCTTGTTTAACCAAGCAAATTCCAAAAACATATAGTGAGTCTAAAGTGTATGGAGGTATTAGTGAACTGAAGAAAGATAACAGTATCACTAGCCCTAAATCTGCCCAAAATCATCTTATTTCTTATTTTTTTCAGCATGCAATCATCTTCGTAATAGTATTACTACTCATATATATCTTATGATGTGTATTCTCTCATCTATATTCATCTTATAATAAAGAAAAAAATATTCTGAACTATAAAATACCCTTAAATAGAAATCAAGATTATGAATTCCCAATCTGATACGCAAAACTAAAAGACAAAACTGCCTTCTATGAAACTTTACCTTATGGATATAGATGAGATTACAAAGCACGAATCATCTTAAAATGTTGGACATCCAGCAATGACATGGCCATTTAGCAAGATAATCATAGTATAAGTAAAACTAATTTATCAGCAAATCTTATCATTGGAGATAAAGGTGAATATAATCAACATACTGTATATATAAAAAATAAGAGGTGGATCCAGATATATTAAATGCGATGATTTAATAGTTTGTAGTTATCATTCTGATGAGCTCAAATAGGCATTTGTTAGATACATCTATGGAATGATTGCAAGTAGTCCTAAAGCACCTTATTATGAGAATGTTAGATTCAGATACATATCACCAGAAAAAATTCCTAGTGTAAAATCATTTCACCTGAGAGAAGTACTGTAATTATTTTTAAATATTTATGTAATGATTCAGAGTCAATATAAAATCGAATTATTCCATTCTTCACACATGAGTGTCATCAAAATATAAATCCAATCTATATAACACAAAAATATCATTATATTCTGATAATTATTCATGAAAATATCTTTCATCTAATAATGTTTAATGAAAGCGGTAGTTATCAAGATGTGTTTAAGATAGCTGATCATTATACTGATGATGTTAAGAATGCATCAATAATTATTAACAGTTACCTTCATAAAGGTAAGTTTATTGTATTTGATTTAAATAAGTCAGAAGATGATCCTCTTGCTATTTGATTAAGGTTTGACACTCCACTAAATTTGCAGAAGGAAATAAAAGCTAGGCAGAAGCATAAAGAAAAAAATGCTTCAGCTAATGAGTAGAATTGAATTTCATAGATACTATCTTTTTTTATAATTATAAAAAAATTGGTATGGAAAAACCAGTTATTTATATCAATTTTTAAAAAGCTCATAATTTAAACTAGCATCTTGTCTTACAAAAACTATATTATCATTCTGAAGGTCTATATTAAAATGTTAAGGGATTATAGGATATTTGTAAAAAAGCTGACTACAGCTTTCCATTTATTGATATAAAAAAATGGCTTGATAGGCAAGCAATGTATCAAATCTTTTGTTCTTTACTAAAGCATATACCTTATACCAGTTACTCTAAAATTACGAAGCTAAATATTGTGCATTAATGTGATTTGATCAAAATACCATATGATAAAGATGTGGATGCAAATTTACTAGTTGATGGTCTAATATTTTACTATGTATTATTGGTTATAAACTGTGCGACTAGATATAAAGATTTTGTTTTTTTAACATCAAAGAGTAGTGAAAAAGTTGTGAAGCATTTAAGAGTATATATGATAATTCTGATAATTCTTTTAATTGACCTTGAAAACTACAATGTAATAAAGATACTGAGTTTATAGAATACATAATTTTATTAATAGATAAACACAGTGTTAAAATTTGAAGGATTATAGTTATACTTCTCCGCGAATTAGATTCTTAGAATGCCGAAATATACGGCAGCAGAGCCGAATCCGAATTGACGTAACCGTAATTATTTTGACAGACGTAATACATTTTGACAGACGTAATACATTTTGACAGACGAAATACATTTTGACAGACAAAATATATTTTGACAGACGTAAATACATTTTGACAGACCTAATACAGTAATATATTTTGACAGACTTTAATTCGCATTTGATTCACCATTAATAAAAGCTCTGAGCCGGCTTGTTTACACAGTTCACATATTAAGTAAAAATAAAAAAAAAAAGATATCGATTCCGTCGTCACAGCGATTTCGGCATCGATCATATGACCTATCGATCCGATTTACCAGGATCCCATATATACAGACTCAAAAATTTTAATAGAACTTTTATGTATCTAATTTTACTATAAAATCAGCATACAAGTTCAAATTTTACTATAAAATATACAATTTCGAATCTAAGTTTATATAAAATCAAGTCCAATTTTTATTTATTAATTTGAGACAAATAAAATTATTATATTTCTTCAAAAAACTTCCACAAGAACTCATCCTCACACATTTATCCGTATCCTATAGACACCAGAAAGCTGAAACTTACAAAAAAATAAGAAAAGAAACGGTTAGTACGTTTCCTTAAAGTAAATTCCAAAAGGACTTGTCCCTACACACTTACCATTATCCTATAGACACCAGAAAACCCGAAACCTACAAAAAATAAGAAAAGAAACGGTTAATACGTTTCCTCAAAGTAAATTACAAAAAAACTCGTCCCCCATACAAGTACCCGTATCCCATAGACTCCAGAAAACCGAAACCTACAAAAAATAAGAAAAGAAACGGTCAGTACGTTTCTTCAGCGTAAATTCCAAAAAAACTCGTACTTACCCATATCCTATAGACTCCAGAAAACCGAAACTTAAGATAAAAAACGTTTAGCACGTTTCTTCAAAGTAAATTCCAAAAAACTTTGTTTTCCATATACTTACAGATTCTAGTAGACATTCTTAACGGCTAACGAAAAAAATAATTTTTTTTATAAAAATGATCGGTAAATAAAATCATATGACTGATACCGAAATCGTGATTTTTAACCTTTTTAAAAAAAATATTACAAATAAAAATCCGACTTTTGAAAAAATACCGATTGGCTTATTTTTTTAATAAAAAATTTAAGCCGAATAGTTAAAAGAAAAAAAATTATTTATGTCAGTTTTTAAGCCGAAATATTTTTAAAAAAATTATTTTTTCATTTTCGGTCTGAAACACTAGAACGGTAAGTACAGGGGGAAGGGTTCGTGATTTTTTTTTTTATTTTTGGAACATTACTAACGTTCCTTCTTCTCTTTTTTGACTTAGGGACGATTTCTGGACTTGAATTTCAGTCTAGAACTTCGGTAATGTACTGTAAGTTGAATTTTGGTGTTATTTTTTATTATGGGAACGCTATTAACCTTTTATTTCTTTAGGAACGGCTCCTGGACTTGAATTTCGGCTTAGAGATTCGGTAATGTAAGTTGAGAGGGACTTTAGTGTTGCTTTTTACTATGAACGTTACTAACGTTCCCTTTCTTTTGTAGGACCCTTCTGGGCACTTCGGAATGGCCCTTGGAAGGTAATATAGAATGGGAATTATCCTATTATTATAGGATCGTTAATAAACATTACTGACATTCCTTTTTTTGGTTTTTTTTTGTAGGGACCTTCCCGGGTTACTATGGAATGACCCTAGAAGGTAATTGTGGGTGAGAAAAGAAATTAGGAATGATAATAAATTTTATATTTCAATAAGAATCTTCGGCTCATGCGAGCACTATCTTTAATTCACTTTGAGAGTTGAACAGTTATTTTATGTTAAATACAAAAATTATATAGTGACACAAATAGACAATATTCAGTTTTATTGTTTATTTTTGAATACTGGTAATTGTTCTTCACGTAAAAAAATAAATTGAATTTCAAATATTAACTACCTAATATTTTATCAACGGTAGCCTCAATGTCAAATACATTTGAACCATGATTAATAATAGGTAATGGATGTGGTTCAATGACTACATTTACTTCTATATTAAGTAATCTTTTTAGTTCTGGATCATTTATGTCAACCCATCTTTCGATTTCTGTATCTCTCTGACTAGGAATGTTTGAATCGTGATTATCCTCTTCGTTATCGTCATCATCAAAAAATTCATCCTCATCCTCATCTAAATCGTCACTCGCGTTAGCTTCTGACAGTGCTTTTTGTATGGAAAATTGAAAATCGTCTTCTGATACACCTGCATAAGCATATTTTAATTCTTTTTGGGCATTTGTAATATAGTGTGTATGAAGTTTGGCCATAGCTTCCAATTTTTCAACTTTCAATCTATTTTATATAATTATAAAATATTAAGTAAGCTGTAAAAACGTATATTAAATATAAAGTTAAAACTTACTTAGTTCTTCTTTGATTTGCAAACCATCCCAATACTGAAAAAACCCTCTCACATCCGGCATTGTGAGGAGTTATTGCCAATACTTTCAACGCCAACTTTTGTATATGATTTTCGTTATTATGAACGGGATTACACAAAATCCACCAAGTAATAGCATCACCCTTACTTGTACTAAATGGAATGTTGTATTCTTCTTTTCTTAAATAAAAAGATTGGATTTGAGAAATTAAATCGGCGGAAGAAAATTCGCCACCACCCATATTAATCCATATTTTCATAGCCAAAATATACACATCACGTAATACAGTTGGTCGTAAGCCTTTTCCTAAATTAATATTAAAAAGAATTAAAAAAATTATTATAGTAACAATTCTAAGTTTTAATAAAATATTTACCTCTGTAGTGCGGATGAAGTAAGTATGCTAAAATGTAAAGTTGAATATCAAATTCTTGCCAACGTTTATTAAACAGCTCAACACATTGATGCTTAAAATCATAATTGGAAACAGGCGGAAGTGATTTGATTTTCCGTGAAAGGTTGATCAGTTCAATAAAGCAATCTGCAAGAGTTGTTGTTTTAAATTCTAGTGATTTAACAACTGATTTTACTGGTCCTAGGAGAGTATTTACAGCTTCAACATCGGTAAAAAAAGATCGACTTCGAATAAGTTCTGAAATGTCAGTACTTAATTTTTCCGGAGTTTCATCTAATACCTTGATTAGTTAATTATTAATAAAAAATTAGTAAATGAATATATAATACAAATATATTTTTTCTTACATTTTTAAGTATTTGCTCAAGTCGTAAAATTGAATTTGTGCAGTCCCAAGCTGTAGTCCACCTAGTTACTACATATGTTTTTAGTCCTCCTCCTTTTATTTCATTTGTTATTTTTGAACGTAATTCTTCACCAGCTTGATGAGACTGTTTAAAGTATTTAACTATTTTTTGACATTTTGAAATTACATCCTTTGCAAATGTTGTTTTACAAATGTCGGTTGAAATAAGATTTACATGGTGGGCAATACATCTGATGGGTAATATCTGCTTATACCGTTCAGCAATTATTTTTTTAGCAGCTGCACAAGCGGATGCATGATCTGATACAACTGCAGCAAAATTTTCTGCACCAATTTCAGTAATTACTTCGTCTAACTGATCAGCAAGAAAATTTGCTGTATGGGAATTAGCAGAGAGATTTTTTATGCAATGTATAATCTCTCTTCGATCAGGTGTCATTATTACAAACGCATATAATGACTGTCCTAAAGGGCTTGTCCAGCCATCAAATCCTAATTAAATAATAATAATTAATAAATTTGTTTACAAATAAGAACAAATAAAAATTGTAATCTTTTTTTATTACCTAACGTTAAATTTTTTGTTCTTTTTAGTTCTAAATGCTGATCAACCACGATTTTTGCCAATTCTTCATATAAAAAATCTTGTGAAAGCGCATTTGCACTTGGAGGATCATACCCTAAACATAGACTTTTAACCATATCAATAAAAAAAGGATGTTCAACAAGACGGAAAGAAACACCACAGCAGATAAAAAATTTGGCCACTGTACGATCACAAATTTGCTTTTTAATTGGTTCAATTATTTTTGATTCACCGTATTTTGTAATTGACTGTTGATATCCAACTTTTCTTTTTTTGGATAATATTTCTAAAGTTTCAATTTCTCCACGTGTTTTAACCATAAGTAAAAATTTTTCTTTAACGTCATAAGGTGCTTTATGACAACTAAGTGCCAAATGTGCTTCCATATTATTTGGCTCACCACGTGTTTGACTCCATGGACAATATTTACATTTACAACCTTGGTGTCCTTCTTTTTTTTCTCCAATAGCTATAAAAAAATTCCAAACTTCTTTTGGTTTTCGACCTGGTTTGGCATTTGGCTTTTTTAGTACTGGATTTTCACTTTCACTCATTATAACTTGCTTTATTTTATTGAAAAAAGTAGCAGAACAAAGAAAATTTCAAAGTAGAAACAAAGAACATTTAAACAAATATGCAAAATTTTTAATGTAAATATATTGTGATACTATGATGTCATTGGCGTAAATCATTTTGACAATTCGGCAATTACGTCTGTATAAATTTAATACGGCTGTAAAAATACAATACGGCAATATGTCAAAAAAAAATAGCTATGCCGAAATTATTACGACATATTTTTACAGACGTAATGCCGAAACCGTAATTAATTCGCGGAAAAGTATAATTATAGTATGTTTCAGATACATAAACTTAGCTATAGTTAACTGTTATGCTGAATTATTCAAATTAAGAGTTTTTAAAAATCAGTATTGGTAGAATTTCTCCTGCCTACTGGCAAGTGTTATAAAAAATATAAGCGATTTGCAAGAAAAATTGTTGATAATATGAATGATAGCCCAACTTAATTGATCAGAATGAGTCCTAATGATACCACAAAACTTGAGCAGATATATTCCAAACCATTAGTAAAATATAATCGCTCAATAGGTATTGATAAACTACAACTACCAAAGGGTACTACTATCCAATTTTTGCTTGTTCCTGAAGAGTAGAAAAATGATCCTTTCAAATGATGCAGAATAATAGATCTAATATAGTCCCTTAGCCTACATAAAATTTGAAGAATTACTGTTGAAAAGGATCCCTTAATGCTTATTTTATATTACTTAGATAAATTGGGACCTTAACGCTTTTTTGTGAGAGAACAATTGATGTATATTAAGAAAGAACCCATGTTACCTCTTAGGTGGGTATTGGGAGATAACTGAATACATACAAGATGCTTTTTATAAAAGTTTCTAAGTCAACAGTATAATAGGAAATTATAATAAGGATTACTCCTTCTCTGTAACATAATGCCCTTTTTTTTTAATCATGCCAGATTTGTGCGTCTAGATTTATCTGCCCTTACGGGTGAAAAAAAAGATGATTTAGTAATGTTGATTACCACTATATTTGAAGGCCAAATCTAGCTCTTCATTATATCCATCTAAATGTAATCACAGGTCAAAATTAGTTAAATAGGGTATCAATAGGGTATCAATAGGTTATCAATCAGCTATCAATAGGCTACCCTATTGGTAGCCTATTGAACTTGCGCCATAATCCGTCACCAATCAGGCAGGCTGATTGATAACCTATTGATAACCTATTGATATCCTATTGATACCCTATTTAATAAAAATACCAATAGGATACTAATAGGTTATCAATAGGTTATTAATAGGTTATCAATCAGCCTGCCTGATTGGTGACGGATTATGGCGCAAGTTCAATAGGCTACCAATAGGGTAGCTTATTGATAGCCGATTGATAACCTATTGATACTCTATTGATACCCTATTTAACTAATTTTGACCTGTGAATCCCTCCAAAAATTTAGGTTTCCAGAAAGGAAATTTTTTATTTAATAAATCTTTGAATATATACTGGTATGTTCTTTCTGGTATATTAGGGCAAATGTTGCATCATCTATAATTCTGTTTCATATTTTTATATGGTACCTTCCATTAATGGCCTTTTTTACATGTCTATAAATATGTATTAGGACTAACTTTAGCTAAGCATCTTCCTTTACACTTTTGAGCATATATCAAAGCTTTAGTATTAATATCGTCTTGCATTTTATAAATATAATAGAATATCATGTACAGAAATTTGTGGTAGTAATCATCAGCTCTGGACTAGTTTGATCAGAAGAATATATGCAAATCAAAGTGCAAGTTTAAAAGTAAAATTAAACTTGACTACCACTATTGCATAAGTAAAAAAATATATAAATAATATTATAAGTTTTCTTAGCCAAAATTGCAATACTTCTGCTAGAATACTTAATAATATTATCCAATGATATAATCTATAGTTTACTTTGTGAACTAAATTATCAAAATACCTAGGAAGTTTATTGTAAAGTTTTTATACATTTTTTAAGCTCTCTTACAACCTCATCCTAGGAGTATTTATTGATCTTTTTTTCTCTCACATTTGAATCCTTGATCTGCATTATTTTATGTGATGGGGGCGGTTGATAGCTATCATTTTCATTGATAAAACATGCACATATCCCAATTGTAATGCTTAAATAATAATTGATATCTATTTCCATATTTTGATCTTTTGCTATATCTGCATACTCCATATAATTTTCAACTCTATATGGTATTAACTCATCTTTCTCATTGCGAAGGTGAGGTCCCTTTACAACAACATAGCTAAACTGTTTAACAGGATCAGGAATACTTTCATTTCTCTTTCTCATACGTTCTATAAAGCGATTGTTACAAAGATTTTTTTCTTAGGCTTTCATGTACTCATTACGATAAATTCATTAAAATCCCATTCCTTATTCTGTGCTTTTCTAAGAGTATCTTTAACAATATCATGAATTAAGCGTTTATTATTTATATCCATAGTCTCTCTCATAATCTTTTCTCTAATGAATCTAAAAAGCTGGAATTTACCTTGCTTTACAGTTTCTATCCCTTTCATGAAAAGTTTTTTCAGCTTAAAGTTTACTATATTTTTATACCCAATTTTAAAGTACTTCTTTTTATCAGCAAAATATACGAAAAATAATATCTTCTCATATGCCATCTTAAGGCGAGATAAGTCACTTTTTATTTTTAGATAGGCATTAATCTAATCACGCAACTTTTTAATTACATCCATAGTAATTTTGATCATTTTGGTTCAATATGCTTCTTTAGAAAGTTTGCCTCTGGAAAAAGCTTCATCATATTTTTTAAAATACTTGTTTGAATTAGTAAGATACAAAGAATCAGTATCCCCATATTTGATTCTAAAGCCTTTCTTTTTTACATATTCTGCAATAAGATTAATATAATATTTGTCAGCTAAAGTAGTTCCTTCAGCTAATTTGAGAAGATAGATTGGAGATTTTTTATTTCTGTCTCCCTATAGAAAGTATTTATAAACAACTTTACTGCTTTCTGCTTTGAATCTAAATAATCATAATTAAAGCATACAGATGAATATTCTAAAATTAAGCTTTCCAAAACTTTTTTACCTTTCTCTTTAGCTAAATCAAAAATGATGATTTTATGATTTATATAATATAAATTATTTATGTGTTATAATCAAATTATGTGATATAATTTTTTTAAAAAAAATTCATATTATGTAATATTATTTAGGGAGTTTACAAAATTATTTGAATTTATATGTAATAAATTATTAAATAAATTAAATTGATAATAACAAATATTTAAGTTTTACACTTTTAACTTCTAAAATTAATGTTAATATAAAGACTTTAATCTTTTATTGGCCTAGAATACAAAAAATAAATTTTTTAATAATAAAGGTTTTTGATGCAAAAAAGTGGTTGCTATTTAATAATATAAGATCTTTACAATAAAAAAGTATAAACCTCAAAAAAAATTTTAAATTTACTTTATATACTAATTATATTTTTTATACTAAAATAAGTGTGAATTTAATATTAATTAAATTTTTTTTTTTTTTTGAGTTTCATACTTTTCTATTGCAAAGATTCCATATAGATTTAATTATTAAAAAAAAATATTGTTAGCTTAATAAAAAGGTTAAATATTTTATTAAAAGATAATGAAAACCTTTAGTTAAAAAAGATGTAGATAATTATACAAATAAAAATATTAATGAAAATATAAGACATTATGCAAAATTTAGAATAAAATATAGATAATCAATTTGAAATTTTGTATAGTAAATTATAATAATTTATAATTTATTAATTTAATTTTGTTAAAAATTACAACTAGTAAATATTAATCAATAATAATACAATTCTAATAAATTTAATAAATAAAAATTAAAATTAAAACTTAAAATTTAAACATAAATTATTAAAAAATGATCAACAAATGATCATCAAAATTGTGATAAAATAAAGATATCCGCTGTTGATTAGATGATGATCAGCACATATATTAATTATTGAAAAATTTGGCCTTAAGCTAACTTTAACATTTTGCTATAAAATAAATTATTAATACTTTAAACTATTAATAAAATAATTTAATGTTTGGAATGACACTTCAAAGTCAATGTGATATCACATATATTTTGATCGGTAATTGATCGGCATGTGATAATTATTATGTCCGCCCTGTTAATCTAATTCAATTCGCCGGTGATTCTTAAATTTAAGAATCACCGGCGACTTACTTGCCTTATATACTGGGATCATGATGATCTATATACCAACAGGAGAGCATGAATGGATAGAACCAGAAGATATTTCGACTTTTCAGAGGGTGTTTTGTAAAAGGAATTTTACTAGATGAAAAATATCTTTTTCTCTAATAAGATGTTAAATAGAATGAAATATTACATATCTCTGAAAGTTGCATAAAGCCCATTTGGTTTATCCACAAGCTCTAGAAAATATTGAGATCATGAAAGAGGAAATGGCTAAGTATCAGCAGAATCTTTTCAAAAAGCTAGGGCCTTATGCAAATAAATAAAAACTGAACAAAGCCAATCAAATCAATATTATTTTAACATCAAAGTAATAATAAGGTAGGTTAGTTTATTGTTCGGCTAGCCTCTTGAATCATGTCATCACGGTTTTCCCACTTTTATAGATATTCCAAAGTAATACACTCTTCTTGTTGTGTGTATCGACATTTTCTTCGCTGAGGAAATCTCCAATCATTATCATCATCACGTGCACAATTAACGTAGTATCACAGAGATTCCATATGCATCAATAAATTTTATGATAAACTTGGCGAAGTATTGTACCGGTGATAAAAAATTGGAGTTTGAATATTTAACGTAAAGTATATGCATCATAAACACGAAATGATATCATAATATAATAAATATAGTCAATGATAAAAAGTTTAATAAAAGTTTAAAGGTTGATTGATAAAAGTAATTCTGTAATTGTTTCCTACTTCTTTCTTATATTCTTTTCTAAACGTAAATATCATAATAATATATATATCTGGTTCAAATATAAAAAGAAGAGTCAGTGGAATCTTTAAAGGAGGAAACGTTAATACACTGAAGAAACAAATTAAGACTGAAACTAAGGGTAAATTTGATATTAACAAGATATCATCACGAGTATGGAGAGTATGAGAGCTTATATGCGGGAATGATGATTGATGAAAAATTTGCAACGAGCTACGACGAACATGTTATTGTTGAAACCGGTAAAGCATGTGACGCCTGCACTTGTTACTCCTAACGGGACACTTTTTATCATTCCTATTATCATGTTAGAAAACTATCAGGAAGCGAACGATTTACGATGCGTAACAATGAAGATTTTAGTAATTTTTGAAGAGGTTGAAGTCGCTTGTGGCACGTTTTTTCCGATAGAACTAAGACAAAAATCTGGGAATGAACATGGATTAATCATTGCATATCCAGGCCGTTATGCATATATATGGCTTATGTTAGTAATTTTAATTATATTGAATAATCATTTTGAACTTTGGTATAAAATGTAGCTTTGCATTAATAAATAACCTAGTAGTTTGATATCGCATTGAAAACAACTATCGTAAGAGATTCAAAAACGAGCAGTTAAGTGTGATAAATATTCTCTTAAGATAATCGGCCAAAATGAAATTTTTGTTAGGTATTATTCTAATTTTAAAATACTGTATTCTTTGAATAACTTAAAAAATAAACACCTTATGCCAAGTAGTTTGTACTTTAGTGAAAAGGGAATTGACCCCCAATATGTTTGAGTCGAGTCTAGACTGATGTAGTCTTTCAACTTACACTAAGAAGGGAATTATGATACAACTCCTTATCAGTGGAGTCTAGACCAATATAGCCTTTTGGCTATTGCTAAGCCAGAACTGCACCAGGCCACGGGATAAGATTTAATTGTAAGGATTCCTAATATAGAAGTACCGTGGTTTATACAGTAATAAATATTTCGACCTAAAGACAAAGAATTTTTTTTTTACTAAAATTATATGCAGAAAATTTTTTCAACATTCATACTTTCTTATTTTGGCATTCATTTTTTTTTAATTATAACATCATATGAAAAAGATTAAAGATAACCCTATTGTTCATATCGGTACACAATGCCCATTTTGGGACCATCTGCATGAAAACTATGTGATGTTCGCGATCTTTTTAGGAAATTTATATTAAATAATTTCGAATGCAATGTTTACCTGATAATTCTAGTAATAACAAGTAAATGTAAGGGAAACCGCATGTGCGTGAAGACCCTTCCCCTATCTTATCTAGTCGAAAATCAGCTTATTATCGGCATTTTTCGGTATAATTGACGTGAATAATGACCACGCGGTAGAGAATTTAATTAAATGCAGAAGACGATATAATGGTAAATGAATACGATATTGTTCATTGTTATTTCCAAATTATTGTCCATTTCTACATGAAATTATGATGTTTGTTTGTCACTCTAAATGTCATACATCGGCTATTCGGCTTATTTATCTTCTAAAGAAAAGAAAAGAAAAGAAGAAAATTCTTGGACCATATTTTTTTATTAGGATAATTTTCTTTAAGACATAATCGTGTTAAATAAAATCATAGATTTAATAAAAAAAAAAAAATATACGATCACCTAGAAATCTTTAAATTTTATCGAAAATAAAATTATCGAAAATATTAATATACTGTATATTGTTACTAAAAAGGCAAGTAAACATAAAAATAGAAACAATTGTATCATTTTAAAATAATGTTCACAAAACTCCGAGTGTTAAATTAAGGTTTGTGTGGGGTAATACCGGGGTAATCTTATGAATTATATGGTATAGTAGAAATTTTTCGGCTTTTATCGATTCGGGTCAATATGCACTTTAAATTAAATGCATCGTTGCAAAACGTGGAGAATTTCTCATAAGAAAAAAAGATCTAATGTCATATTTGACACCTGTCACCCAAACATTATGTATTTATTATTTTGTTTAGTGACATGACTTTATCAATATTCTTTTACGCGTGCTATGTTGCGGTCTTACGAATGATAGATGACTAATATAATAAATTATGTCTTCAATGCAAAAATAAATAAAAACTTATTTTTCTTTCAATATAAATATCTCTAGATTCTGTCTTTTTTCTCGGCAATTTTTTTGCAAAAAAAAAAATTCTTTCCTTCTCTTTTTTTTCTTTAATAAATACTATTTTATTAAAAAGAAAATAATAATAATAATAATCGTGCAATAATGACTTCTTTGTGCCGGGATAATGTAAACAAGAGAAGAATAAAAAGATTTTTTCGTAAAAGTCCAAGACGTCCGTTACGTCCGACTAATAATTCTGATACTTTGAATAGAATTGCACGTCTTGGTTTACAAACTAATGTGACGACCCCGTTTGAAACAAACTTTTTTTGGGGTTCTGTCTTTTGAACCCGATTTTTGACAATTTTTCGACATTATTAAGGCAAAATTAAATTGACCTCTGGCAATTTTTCGATATTATTAAGACAAACCCCTGGCAATTTTTCGATATTGTTAAGGCAAACCTCTGGCAATTTTTCGATATAACAAAAATAAAAAGATCTCTGGCAACTTTTTATACTATCGAGTAAGGCAAAATCAAATTGATCTCTGGCAGTTTTTTGATAATACAGAGAAATCAAATCGATTAACAAACGTAACATCCTTCCGTGAAATTAATAGTTTGGCGCAATTTCGATCGAACGATTTTATTTAGTTTTTTCGTTTTTAAGTAATTATAGGAAATATAATTTTATAGCGTCTGTATCTACTGTATGAATAGATTTCAAATATAATTCAATTTATCGATAAATTAAAAATGTATTTTTAGTATAATAGTACATGATAATAATACTATAAGATATATAATAGTAAATAAAATATCCACTACTATGGTATTCCTCTTCCGTAGGAAACTATAGACGATCTTTTTAATGTGATAAATATGCGTGACGGCTCTTCATTAAGATAATCAATCATGTTGTTAATTATTTAATACTTATCTTTCTTTATTTGAAGTACTGTACATAGTACCCCAACGGTGATCATCGTAAAAATTTTTTGATATTGGTCCAATCATAAAGATGAAAATTAATTTTACAAGTAAATTGATCAAACTTATGTTTCATTTAATACAAAGTATTTAGAAATCTTTTTCAAGAATGTTTGAACTACGTAACTTATCATACAGTGTCCGTAGGAAAACAAATCACAGTTTGTTGGATAATCGAATGGGTGTTCAGTTTTTCATCTCTCGTGTCGATATTTATGGATCTTAAACTAGTAACACGATTTTGTGTAACACGATTTGGCTTGGTAAATCCAACGAACTATGCTTTGTCTTCTATGATCGCTGCATGATGAGTTAATATTATTTAATGTTCTTGAAAAATATGGTTTGTATAATTTAGTGGTGATATACATACCCGCTCATAATATCTTTTTACTATCTTTATTTATTTATTTATGTTAAGACCGGAGGTCGTATTACTTTTTACTATCAATGATGTTCGAAAAGAAAAATGTGTTTCTGTCAGGCGCACGTGACAATTTGAATGATCCTGAGCATCTAACGGGCCAATTATCAGTTGTTAAACTTATAAATTAAAATTTTAGTCACGTGACTAATAGTTGAGGATCTAGCAAAGTATTTATTTTGAATCAAAAACAGGTTTTGCTCAATTATCAAACATCAAAATTAATTTAACCGACACGCTATGAAAGTCATGAACGAGAAATCCATCACGATACGCACAAATTTGTTTAAATATCAACAAGATTTCTTTACAAATCATAAGGTTTATTTTTAATGGTTTAAAAAATTGTTTATTAATAAATTATTTATTTTGTCGGCTGAATAGACACGATCAGTCGATCATCGATTCGTTTAAATCGGAGCAAAGTTTTAGAACATTCATTCATTTTAAAATAAAAGAATATTTTTAGGCACAGAAGGCACAGAAATATATACAGTAGTGTACTAGCTAACTAGCCCAGTCGCACCGACAAAAATTTCTCAGTCACGTGACTGCGATTTTAATCTTCACGTCCGTCACACCTTCCTCGTTTCATTGTTTATATTTATCTGAGGGACAGTTTTTTTCGAGTAGGCGAAAATTTATTTGTCACAAGTTATTTGTCACCGGACACTTTCACGTGTTAGTGCATAATTCCGTAATGCGGGCCATAATCACGTGACTGCGAAATTTTTGTCGGTGCGACTGGGGTAGTATACAATTAAAGATAATTCAATGGACATATTCATTAATAATTTTAGAGAATTTCTTTTTTATGATAAATTCACTCGTAACACCTAATGATCGACAGAAAACTGATTTAGATTATCCATACCTGAATCGATGTGTAACATGTTTTCTCGGTCATTGTCAAAATAAATTAAAGTAGTGATACAATAAAAGAAAGTGTTACAAGAGAAAACCCCTCCAAAAAAAAAAGCTTTTTTTTCTTCTTAACCAATTATATAATGATTCACTTTGTTAAATTAAATAATATTCGTAAAACTTTGATTGTTAAAAATAAAAATCATGATATCAATGATCATACATACTTTTAATATACAATGAAATTTAAAATACATATACTACAATTTTACTATAAATACGAGACAAAAGATTTTTAAAATTTTATGGGGGAATAAATAATGAAAACGTTTAACATATTGTTTTCAATTTATTTAAGCTTATATATTGTCAATACAGCTTTCATTGAGGTAAAAATTAAACAACAAACCGTGATCTCTTAATTGTAATTTAAGTAAATCTTGTACAAATATGCAAATAATAATTTATAAATTTTCTTCTTGAACTTTTTAGGAACAAAATTTCCGCATGAAGAAATTTAAAAATTATGTCTGACGTACAATAATACATAGATTTGCTTATTGTGGCAAATTTTTCTTAAAAAAGAATTCAACTTCTCACATTTTAAAATAAATAATTGAATGACTTTAAAATAGATTTACGAGATCTATTATTACATAAGATTTTAATAATGACATTTTTAGTCGTAAAGAAAAGTTTAAATTCGGTACAAAACTAAATGATTTGTTAGTCGATCTATCAGCCAATTAATATATATATTTAAGACGAAAAGTGGTTACACAATGAGGCTACAAAAAGAAAAATTAGGTAAAAATAAAAAGAATATACAATAAAAGAATGATTATTAATCAAGATTAAGCTCCTAACACGGCATGATGCATAATTGCTGATCTTTTTTCAATCGGAGCTTTATACCGCTGTTATTTTTTTTTTTTTTTCTGTAAGAATGTAAATATTGAAAAAAAAGTAATTGAGATCATCTTCGAACTAGATATTAAGAAGATTAATCGACATCCGAATTCGAACGTAGAATAAAATACTGCATATCAGTTTTTGTCGCGAAAAATTGCATTGCATTTTCATAAGCCACACACGCTTTTTCAGTATTTGAAAAAAACATCTCTCACTCATATGATACTGTATTTTAAACGCGCGCGCTTTCGGTACATTGATAATCACGATAATCATTCTCAAAAGGAAATTTCACTAGCAACGTTTGCTATTCTTGCATACAGATACTATATGTAAAAAAAATACAATATAGTATAATTAAATTTACCGTTTATTTATTTTCTCCATACTCGGATTTTTATGTCATTGCCATACGAATGCCGTCCCTGCAACTGAATTACTGAAATCATCGACAATATATTGGTCATGTTTATTGTTTTAAAATCATCTTGAGTCAAACAAAATAAATAAATAAATAAATAAAAGGCAGGATGAAGTATTCGATAAATAAAAACAATAAAGATGTTTTCTTCCATTTTACTAAAACAAGTTTTTTTATTTCGGTGGTGAAAATCCGATAATGAATGAAGATTTATATGTCCATCTGTGTAACATTTTAAATTTTTTGTAGAATAAATAGATTATTTAGTGTAATGTGGAAAAGCTTTGATAAAAAAAAAAAATCGGATATTTTTATCGGATAAGATTAATCATCATTTCTTAAAAAAAAAATTCTGACTCAAAATTGCGGAGTAAATGCGCATATTAAAAATTCCCGCCCAGCGTATATACGCAGTACCTGTTTGGGTTTTTGTTTCCCTGTACGGTTAATCTGAAAAAATAAATTACGCATAATTATGAAAGTAATTACAAATTGTTTTATTCTCTCTTATTATTCTCAGATTTATTCTCAAATTTTGATGATGACGCAACTTACATTAATTGGAAGATATATAAACAGTCTTCTTTTTTCGAAAAAAAAAAAGAATATCAGCAAAAGTCATCTGCTTTTCTATTCTTCAAAACCTATTATATACCGTATATTATACAAAAAAACAAATGGCTTCTGTAACTTCGGATCGTAATAATAATATTGTTAGTAGAAGAAGGTGGTTGATCCGACGAAATAGACGACTAAATTTAATAAATAATACCGTAACTTTAAGAAGAATGCAATATATGCCTCCACAGAATACAGATAATGAATTTGCAAAAATACTGTTCGACGGTTGTCCCTTCTATTGAAAATTTATATTTCCAGCAGATTGCATGTATATAATTTATCATATGATCTTTAGCAAAAAAAAAAAAATCAAATCTTTTCTTATCATATTTCATGTTTCATATCAATTTCTTTCATTTAAGCATTACATCTAAGTTAACTACGAGTGAACTATTTTTCATTTCTAATTATATCAACTAAACACTATGGAATTTTTATGATAATTATAGAATAGCGGAATTAATAATTTTTAATAACATGCATTTTACATGCGCGTCTTGATTCACCGCATACTAAGTCACAAGATTTCAAATATGTCAAACCAATTGAAACGCCAAATGACATCTGAAAGTTCGAAATTTAGTTTATCTAATCTCAAATCATTATATCATTATATCATTTTAACATGTCACATGTGTATATTATCTGTACATTATATTTTTATTATTTGTAGCGTAGCTTTTTTTTTTTTATTTATCATTTGTAGTATTGCCCTTATCTTTATTTTATTATTTGTAGTATTGCCTTTTCTTTATTTTATTATTTGTAGTATTGCCTTTTCTTTATTTTATTATTTGTAGTGTTGCCCTTTTCTTTATTTTTATTGTTTGTAGTGTTGTAATTATTTAATCCATTTCTAACCCTTATGTATTTCAAACCCCTATGTATTTTTCATTTCTAACCCTTGTGTTTTTACCCTTGTTTATTTTAATTTCTAACCTTATGTATTTTTTTAATAAAGTTTGATGACCTTTTTAACATTTATTTGAATAATTCCGTTATATTTGTGAATCTGCGTAACTTTTTTTAAAGGAAAATTTCGTACCTTCTGTAATGCATATCAAATATTAACTACGGCTTTATGCTACTTTCTTCTGAAATTATATAATAATATAACTTTATGGTGCTCGGCCAGAATTTTCACAATCATGTGATTAATACCCCAAAAATATTCATTAAACCTGCATGAACTTTGAAACCTTATCTTACAGCATATACTTTATTATTCAAATTTAAAAATATTCGGATCAAATTTTTAATTGACAAAGTAATTCGCCTTATGCTACAATCATACAATAGGCATGTAAACTTTTTGTTAGCACTTCTGCAAAACACTAAAGAGGAAGATGCCGTTTGAATACGTAATTCAAAATTGAAATTCAATGATTTCATACAATAAACATTGTTATCTTTAACAATACACTTTTTTTTCAGGTAAAATTTTTTTTTATCTCTCTGATAAAAATAAATCTATTGATAATTCGTAAAAAAATTTTCTCATGAGAATGAGGTTTTTTTTTTTTCTTTGAATTTATTCCTGTTCGGTTAGAGCAATAGAAATCTTTTAAATTTTTCTATATAAACATATAAATATTTGGAACTCCTTTTTATTACTTATTTATTTTTTATTTATTTATTTTTTTATTTTATTTTTTTTATTTATTTTTATTTTTATTTTTTTTTTTTTATGCGGGCTATTGACCATATTTTTTTCATTAATTCACATGTTAAAGAAATAATTCACTTGATATTACTTATATGGGGAGAAAAAAGTATTCATTTTAATGCATTCTGCTGGCTGATGCAACTCAAGGTACATTATATATATACATATATATATATATATACACTTTACAAATACTATTTTAAAATGAAATATTATCATTGTAGATTTTAATATTGTTCATTCATTTTTTTTTTTTTCTTAATTTTTTTTTTTATAGAGTTCTTAATTGTTATGTATGTATAGTATAGTATCAATAATATGCGTATAGTATTACTGTAAAGTATGCATATATACTGTATTATATACAATCTCTTTATATCTCAGGTTTTAATAATAATAAAAAATGAAGTCATTCAACATGACAGTAATATGACAGCCTTTCACTCTATATACACGTGTAGAATTCATGGCTGGTAAAAAAAAAAAAAATTTGAAAGTCGATAGGATCTACCGGTAAAAAAAAAAAAATGACAATCAATGTTCATAATAAAGACGATCAAAAAAAAAAAAAAAAAAATGTCGGACATTTATATATTATAAATACAAAAATATATTCTTTTTTTATTACCATGTTAACTTTTTTTATGAAATATGAATATTTCAAGTATAATACTTAAGTATAATATACAAGTATGCGCATATGATTCAAATTTTTAAAAGGTTTCTTGAATAATACAAAAGAGCCGTGATAATGTACTTTTATCATATGGTTTGTGACTTATTATTAGTAATCAATGAAATTAAAGTTTCGGAAACGACAAAAGTCGGAAAGAACCAAAAATTATAATGAACGGCTATGTGAACCGGTATTCGTTTACCGAATACGCCAGAAAAATTTATAATTAACAAAGCGATGATAATCAGATTTACATAAATGATGTCAATTGATTATAAAAGCAAGTAAAGCAAATAATATTATCCTAGAAAATATGTAAACACATGAGATCGTAACCTTGCGCCACATTAAAAAAAATGTAAAAGGTAAGTAAATTTTGACAAGTTAATTAAAAAAAGGATAATAAATACAAACTCCGGAAAAGAATCATGAGTGGGTGGGCGGCGGGGATGATTGTTTGAAACCTTAAATTTTTTACCTGCTATATCTCCACACAATGACCCATCCATGCTTTTATAATCATAGATTCACAAACAAATCCTTTATTTGGTAAATCTTTTACTTATGCATATAAAAATATTAACATTGTGTAATATTTATTATTGTACTGTACTGTATTATATCTTTACAAGTTAATATAATTGTAAAAATTAGGAGATATCATTATTATTTCACATGAAAATTTTTTTTTCAAAAAAACCTTATTGATTTAAAGACCAATAATTAAAAGTCCATATTGTTCTCACTACATTGTCAAATTCTTAAATGGCTGTCTCTTGAAGTCCCGGTTTATTAAACTATATAAATCTTTGAAATTTTCTAAGCTGCAATTGCATTTTATTTACAAGCATTTATAATACAATGTTTTCTCGAAATGGGAATAATAATGCTATTAATCGAAGAAGACGACGACTTCACTTCCACAAATAATAGATGATGAATTTACCAAGCAATTGTCAACATTTAATTAAAAATATATTAAATGTTATTGGAAATTTATAATGATAATAATATTCGTGCGTGACATCCTTGGCGTGGGATATGTCGGATGCAGATTAGTAAATATTTATATTTATTTACTATCGGCTATTAATTAATTAATTATATATATTTAAATTTCTCCAAATTTCCTTAATTAACATAACATATTTATAACAAGTAGACTTTATGATCAAAACAGGTAATACATTCGGAAAATTCTTCTATTTACCAAACAAACTTTTTTTAAAAAACTTTTTCCTGAAAAATCTTGACTTCTTGACTAGTTTAATTTTTTTTTCTATTCTTCTTATTATTTATTATATCACTTTTTGTTCAAAAAATTGTTGCATTTTTTTTTTTTTTTTGATTGGTCGGATTTTTTCACAAAAAATCATTATTAAATAATAATAATAATATGATTTGATATAAATAAAGAAAATTCCATAAAAAAAAAAAAAATTATCTTTTTTCTTTTTCCTTTTTTTTTTTTTTTTTAGTATCCCCTTATTTTTTCAATACGCCTTCTACATTGTTCATAATTTGGCAGATTGCAGAATATTTGTCCTTTTAAGGTTTAAATTATTTTATCCGATCGAGTGGATCAACTAAAAAAATTACCCGATTATTGGTAATTATGATTTTCAGGATCTTTTTTGCGTCATTGAACAAAAGTCGATGCAGGCTCATTATAATGAACGTGTTTCACCAAAACTCGTCACCAAAGACCACTTATTTTTTAAAAAATTGTATTTTCGGAACAAATTTTTTATGGATAAATGAACTTCTGCCAAGGAAACAGGTTACGCGCTTATAATTGAGTATAAATATGAGATCGGACATAAATAATAAAAAAAATGAATCGTAGCGGAGAACAACGGACGACAGATTTGTTTACCAAATAAATGTATAGGTTAACGCCTTCCGCTTGTTTACGCCCAAAATATTTAGAAAAAAAAAATATTCCTCTTTAACATCAGCTCATTTCATATTTCTTTTTTAATTTATTATTTGTAATTAATTGTAGGAGAATGCGTTATCTTAATGGTGTTTGATTGAAGAATACAAAGAATAGGTTACCGTATATTGTGATAAGCATCAAAGTTTATCACATATGCAGCTTAATATGAAGAAATACAATTGAAAATTTAAAATTATGGAGCCCCAGTTAAAACCTTATATACTTTTACGCCGTACGTACGTACGTAACACGATACTTAGTCTATAGTATACTTTACTTAATTCGAATTCAATTTGTCACGTGATAATAAATTTTATGGTCGATTTTACTGTTATTCGATATTATTAGAAAATTTCGGAATTTTTTAAGTAAATAATGACAAGTTATTATTTTATTAGTTAATCTCATTATTCATATGATCATTTAATCGTTCCTTGTTTGAAAATATTTAATATTTTCCTGTTCAGTAAACCTCATTCAAGTATTTTACCAATTGTATGTTATTCTAACTTTTTCATCATTTAGATTATATAATATAGATTATATAAACATTATGCAAATATAACACGAATAAGAATCGTGCTGATTTCATTATTCACATGTTAAACTTGTAAACAAATGATTTTATTTAAGAAAAGATCAAGAAAGTTATTTTATATACTTATTGTTCTTATTTATATTTTAAATTTTTGTTCCGAATTTGTTAATCATGAATTATATAAACCCTTCCTGTTTCATTTCTCATATTGAAGGAAAAAATAATTAAAACAATCTTTTTACGAAAAAAAAAAAAAAATGAAATAATGCGCATAACAACTTTCTTTTATTAAATATCCCCCTTTTCTTGCAATTCAATGAAATTTAGAGAATTTATTATATTTAATGTTATTTAACTTTTACGATATTTAATGACATTTAACGACACTTAACGAATTTAGCGACATTTAACGACATTTATCAACATTTATCGACATTTATTGACATTTATCGACATTTATCGATATTTAACGACGTTTAACAACATTTATTTTGACACCATACATTCTTCTTACCTTATTGTATACGATATCAATCATTACCGTTTACATAGTAATTAAAAGCCCTCAAATCTCAATAACGCTAAAAAAGCGCTAATCAGTCCCCCTTTAGTATAAGCGTGATTTTTAAACAACGAACGCTCCAACTTTAATCGAACTTATACGTCATAATGCAAAAATTGGGGTATTACAACTGGGGAATTCTGAAATAGATGAATTTATTTATTAGATATACTTTACTAATTGCTAAACGAAGTTATGTACTATCTTAAGTGGATGTACTGACAAACAAGGGGAAGCACTAACCTCGCAAGTATGATTAAAGTGGTTAGGTATTCTTAGAACATGGGTCAAGAGGTTGTAGATCAAAGTAAGTATTATAAACCATATAAAATAAAACCCGAGATTTTCCGTATTAATAGTTATTTCAATTGTTTATTTAGTATCATTTGGAAATTTTTTATCGGTCTTTATGAAAATTTCCTTCCTTGTAACGGATTGAACTTTGTCATTCGCGTGAAGGACTTATTCCAATTTAAAATAAATCATATGAATATTATCGGTCCCTATTTTGTTACAGTTGAACTTAATTACGTATGTAGATAATTGATTGGACGCCGCAACAATTTGTAATTGAACGCTGATGAATGCAGAGAAATAGCGTTATCAAGATAAAAACGCAGATATACGATGGATGTATGAACAATTAAGCAGAAAAAACTCAGATATTATATTTTAATTTGATTTACAAACTCTTGATTCATGTTCTGGGAATTATCTAATCGCTTTAGTTAACTTGTTTATTAGTGTGCATCACATTTCATTGCACCGAATCCGCTTGAGATAGTACATAACCTCGTTTTGCATTAGTTGAGTATATCTAATAAATTCATCTATTTCAAAATTTCCGTTACCGTATAGTGCCGTTTACACCTTGTTGACAATACTCTATATCCAAGAATAATACTCAAATTATTCCCCGCGCATAATATTCATATTTCCTAAATGTTTACAGAGATCAAATATCACAATTTTACATTCATAATCAAAATTATCTTTTGATCACTTGATAATGACACGTTTGCGAAACTTGAATTACTACACGTAGAATAATCAAATCCTAAGTTCTCACCCGCATAGAAATATCATTAGAAAGCGAATATGATTAAATAAAATAACATTAAAATAGAATTTTTTTATAAAAGTTGTTTGAGTCATTAAATATTATCTAAATTATTATTAGTGTAAATCGAAGGATTGTATCGGGTATATGGGTAGGTTGTATGTATTGGATAGAGTAGTATAGGTATAATTCCTCTATTAAATCTATTAAACAAAATAACGCGATTTCTCGCCTCTCCAAAAAAGAAAAAATATGTTTTAGTAAATTTTTATGTTTTATATATATATTTAAGAAGTGTTATCAAATTATGTACGGACTTTACAATCAAATAAAAATACTTAATGTACGTCCTAACCTAGTTGGTGTGGTTAAGGTTTCTAGTTATTAAGTTAAAGAGGAGAAAGGAAGTAGGGAGATAAGAAAGATTGATTGCTGCCGTGCTTTATATATAATATTTGTATTAAAAAAAAAAAAAAAAAAAAAAATGATAAAATCACACGTTAATACCAAATATATACATATATATTATTTAGTATATATCATTATGAAAGTATATAAGCGTTGTTGACAATAAATTTGATTTCAAATATTCAACCAATAATTGACCTCATGCCGATCACTTGAATGACACATTTTTTATAAATAAATGCTTAACGAATTTAAGTTAGAAATTAAATCGGAAATGAAATTTATCATAAAAGAAATAACTCAAATTCCTCAAAAATTCTTTCAAAATATATTTTTTTCATCATCTTCAAGATATCGTTTTTTAGAAATTAAATAATTAAATTAAATAACCCACATATAAATAAAACAATAATTAAAATTAAATTAAATATATAAGATTTCAGAAAATGTGTGCAAACGTAAGTCGAAGAAGGAATATCATATCCAATCAAATGTGCAATTCCAATCAAATACGAAATTCTTCAAGACGAAATAATATTCGTCGAAGACGACAATTTCCGATGTTATCAAACAATAATAATGATGATTCACGACAAAATTTTCTTATCGATTCTTTAGAAAAATTGCCTCCACAAACATCGGACAAACCTTTTGTAAATGAGTTTTTCAATGGTTATTCATTTTAACATACAGACATTTCTGAATACGGAGAAATTATCCTTTTAAAAATTTCTGATTATATTAAAAATTAATATTAATCATTTGTAATTAATTCATTATATATTATCTAAAATTATTTATCTCATCATCACAAAATTTCAAAGGATTTTCGGTTTATTTTTCATTTAAAATTATTTCATCTTTTATCGATAGATAAGATCTTCATTCATGATTGCTGATTAGCAAGATGAATTTTTATTTTCATTGTTTGTTTTTCTTTTTTATTTATTTTTATTTATATTTAAAATTAATAAAGTAAAATCATTAAAAAAACATAAAGGATTTAGAATTCAAGTTTCAAAATGTGTATTATTATATATATATATTCATATAAAGTGCGTATTGCTTCAAACTTGAGACGATGATCATATACGATCAAAAATTTTATGTAAAATAATTTATAAATTAACTTTCTACGTACGACAATATGCATGGAAATAAATCCCGCGCATATATTTCAATCAATATATCAACGGAAAACAAAAATATTTTTTCTCGATCCATCCTTATCTTCCTTATCTTTCAATCTTTATCTACGAATCGTACGTTTATCAATAATACTTATAGATGAAACAATCAAAGGTTCATTCTAATTTATCATAATCATTTCGTGAGAAAAACAATTGTTTGAAACGATTGTATTCTTTTCTTTTTTTTTCAAAAACTTTATTTTCCATTCCCAATGTCAGGCTGAACGAATTTTTATCAAGATTCAAATATTAAATTTTTGTATCAATGAATACATAAGAAATTGAACACGCGGGACTATGGATTGGATAGGAAATCATCGAATTTGCAACTTGTACTACGATGTCATTCAAATAATTTCAGAATATTCATATTGCAAAAGAAAAAGGATCATCCTAACACCTGTCAATTCTTGTCATTCTGGTTGGACAAAATGACCTGATCTGTGGCAGCTTCATTTTGTCGCACAAAACACCGCATTAAAATCTAACAAAAAAATTTTTTTTTTTTTTTTTGAGAAAAGATAGAAAAAAAATAAAAAATTTCTTAAAATAGGTTAATAATTTAAATAAATAAATAAAAACTTAATAATTTTATCAAAAGTAAATATCGAAAATAAGAAAAAAAATCAAAAGATATGAAAAAATAATAGAGTAATCTCTGGTTTGTTGGTTGTTCTAACGTAAATGATGATCATCAGATTAAACATACGGACAGGTACGGGATGTACGGGATGATGATTTTATCTGTTTAATGAAAGACACATGTTGACAGATAAGCGATAAACATGTCTGTGCATATTATCAAAATTATCAAAGCACTTAACGGATAAAAAAATTAGATATGTGGCGGTTTCATATTATTATTCATTGGAAAAAAAAAAAAAAAATAATAAATTATTAAACAGGTTATTATTCGTTTTGATTATTATCGATAAGATTATTAATATAACTTTACCTACGCTTATAGAAATACATCATCTAAAATTTATCTTCTTTTTATTAATGAAAATGATGAAAATGATGTAAAATAATGAAAATAACGAAAACGTACATTAATTAAATGTCTGGTTTACGTACACAACTCAGCCATTTAACCATTATCGTACTAGTACAAATTTGCAATTATTGAATTTTTAATTGCTATCCCAAATGTTGACCAACCAAAAATTTTTTTTAATATTCTCTTATGGGAAGCAAACAATGAACAATGTGAATATCTTTGTAATACAAAATTAATTTTTTCGTTTTTTTTTTTAACAAGTTCCAAATTATTATATTTTTTTTTAATTTTTAAATATTCTTGTTCAAATTTCACGTATAATCGCTTAAAATTCTTTTTTATACCAATTATCTTAAAAAAAGGAGAGAGATTTGTAAATGTTTATTGCACTAATGATTAAAAAAAAGAATGAAAAAAAGGAAGTTTGTTTTTCCGATAAAGTATTAATATAATCACTTTGATGTTGCGGATAACACGCTGATTACAACGATTAATATCATCATTCATTCTAGTTACAAATAGCAAATAAGGGTTTCTTTTAACAGTTTCCTAATTCGGTAACAAATTGAAAAAAAATATTATTATCAATCGGCAATCTGCCAAGCAAAAATGTTTACTTTTTTTTTTTCCTAAGAGTAAAAATACCAAAAAAAAAAAAAAATTCTTTCTTTTCTAAAAATAAAAAAATTCTTTTTTTCTAAAAGGCAAAAACACAAAATTCGGTTAAAAAAAAAATTCCTTTTTCTAAAAGGCAAAAATAAAATCGGTAAAAAATTAAAAAGTAAGAATACAAATTAGGTTAAAAAAAAAAAAATTTTTTTTTTTCTAATTCTAGAAAGTAAATATCAAGCTCGGTTAAAAAAAAAAATTTTTTTTATAAAGTAAACTTAATAAAACTTTTTTATAACCGTCTTTTTATAACCACAATTATGTTGAAAATAAAATTCAAAGAGCATATTTGAATTTGTAATACATATAATCAAAGATAAGGCGTAAGAATTATTTTTATTTTTATTAATTAATACAAAGGTAAAATATAATAATCAAAAGGAGGGATCAAGAGATAACCTAATGTAATTAAAAACTTTTTTGTTGATAACGGAAATTCCATGAATAAATCCATCATATCGATAAGATAATGTATGCCGTATCTTTGATGTCGCAGAATAATTAGAATAATTGTACGTCTTTTTTTATATTTACACGTAAAAGAAATTACAATGGTCTTTGGTAAATTATTTTGTTGCAACATTTCTGTAAAGAAGATATTATTTCAATTTAACTCCGAAATAAGCGTCTACTTGCGATTAAACTTTTGTTATAAATAAAGTATATCATCGTTATTGTCGCGTTTTTCAAATAATTTAAATAATTTAATGATTGAAAAAATGGTACCTCAAAATCTCAATAACGCCATTATCCGAAGGAGAAAAAGAAGATTCCTATTGGCACAATTCAATAGTAACAGTTCCCCAAGAAGAAGACAAATATCATCACAAAGCCCTCAAGAACAACAGTTCGTAGATGCTATTTTATATGGTTCTTCTTTTTATTAAATTCAATCATGAGAAGTAATACAACTGAAGCCGTTCGACAAAAATCCGTTAATCATCAATCCCTTCCAATTTATACGTACATTTAATAACGTCTTATTTGATCGTAATATTGAGCAAATATTTTAACTGAAATCGTTCGACATAATTCGTAACGCCAATCCTTTCGTACATTTAATATCGTCTTTATTTATTTTAAATAATATTAAACAAATATTTTAAAAAATTTAAACTGAAATCGTTTGACAAAATCCGTAACCGTCAACCCCTTCGTTATTAAATAATTCAAGCAAAAATTTATGACAGTTAATCATGTAAGCATAATCATCTAGCAGCTAGTAAATCTTTTTATTTTTAAATTTAAGATAGTTTGTAAGTTAAGTTATTAAGTAGTGATTTTCACAACTCTTTTTTTCGCATTACATTTAGATAACTTTAATTTTTTTAAAAAAAAAATTCAAATTCCCTTCTTCTATGTAATATTAATTTTTTTTTTTCCACAAATAAGGCAAAAATAAAATTTACGCCACAAGTATATGTTTTTACCTGATTTATTTGATATGTTATATAATAATAATGATATAGTAAACATCATTTTTCTAAAATTTATGGAATTTTCTTTTTTTTTCTCATTTATATTTGTTTTATAAAAGTGATTGTTTATAATAAAATTATAATTTCGCGTAAGAAATCTTTTAAGAATACATATTGGAGTACAGAATTTGAATACAATAAAAAACGTAGCAATAGTTTCGTTGGTAATGCAGCCGACTATTTTTTATTTGTGGGACCCCGTTGACTGCATACATGTACGTTCAAGATACAAGCAAGATAAGCTGATATGGAAGATATATTTTTGTGCGTATGTGAAAGAGATTAACGTTGTGCAGTTCCGAATATTTTACGCAATACAAATCCTTTTTTTTTGTGTGTATGTGGTGTGTGTGAAAAAAGAAAAAAAAAAAAAATTCGGAATTGTATAATAATGTTAATATTTGGAAACCTTATTTGTACTTTCGATTATTAATTTGTAAAGTTTATAAACTGCAAAAGAAACAAATTTTCCAAATAAATAAAAATTAGTAAAGTCTATTTTATTATTAAATATTGTCAATTTTTTTTTTTTTTTTTTACGTTTTATTTTACGGTTAAAAATAACTTCTAGAAGAAGATAAAAAATTTTTTTTTTGCGACATAATTAAATTATCTGCAAAAAATGAGGAGTACTTATTAGTCGTTAAATAACCGGTAATGACCGTTAGTTGGAAACCAGGAATTATAATCAAAAAGACAATCAAAGCTGTTATTATTATTTAAAAAGTTAACAGATAATAACTGTATTGGACAAATTTGTAAGACATCAATGGATAATCTAGTCCATTTATAGTTAAATTCTATTTATGTATCGTGATGTAATATTCTATCTGTTGAATTATCTGTTAAAACGTTGGTTAATTTTGCTGTTGAATTTATTTGTTTAAATAAGGGCACATGATTCCTGTTTATTTATAGTAAATTCTGTGCGTTTCTTCTATTAACTGTTTGATTTTTATCGGTTAAACTTTCAGTTACATTAACTAACTTGGTTTGATTATTATCTTTAATTCATTATTTAAAGATGGATTCTGTGAAGAAAATATTCTGTGTATATGTTCTATTATATTCACTTTGATCTACAATTATGATGTCTGTTCTATAAAGAAATTGTTCTTTTAAAAAAATTAAATTAACGGCTGTTATATTCCGAAATAAAACCTATTTATTTTTCTTAAGAATCTTCACCTAATTTATTAATGTTGGTTCTTTGATATCCGAATTTATGTAAACTAAAAAAAAGTATATAAAGGACTTTTTTTCCTCCAAAAAAAACAATTCTTCTTATCCCCTATTCTCACCCTCTCTAAGAAGATATTGTTTGTTTTTAAACATTGCATGAGAAATGTTTTCTGGCAAAAATAATATTGTAGATAAGAGAAGGAGAAGAAGGTCTTTAAGGGTTCAGTATAATAGGAGTCATTTAAGTTTCATTGCAACGATTAGACAGTTGCCACAGCAAAATACTCAAGGAACTCTTGCAAATCAATTATTTGCAGGTTCTTCTTTTTATTAAATTTGTAGAATAAATTATTTTAATTATTTCTGATCCTTGATGTCGTGGAGTTAGTGTTTTTTAGTAGAAAAGTTTGATTATCAGTAGTTCACGATGAAAAGTTACTTTTATATTTGGTTTATGGTTTATGATCGTGGTAAATAAAAAAATTATTGGCGTTTTCTGCAAAAAAAAAGAAAAAAATTGTCAAACCTACACATATTTTTAAATTCGTTTTTTTTTTTATTTCTTTTACGCTGAATATAAATTTCACAAACAAGCATTCGATTTAATAGTATAAATCTATACATATATGTGTATACTTTTATATGACGATTAAATATATTTGATGATGAATGATGATATAATGAATTGGTATTGGAACGATTATTTTGTATATTCATAAGAATAGTACATTTTCCGTTTTTAAAATATTATCAAAACACAAACAATTTGAATTTCGATTAGTAAAAAAAAAACAACGTACGATAGATTTTGATTGCTTTTACGTCACAATGCATTAATAAAAAAAAATGCATAATGGGGGGATTGGACGCAACTAAATGCCAACAATCGATTTGGTAATAATCGGCGTTCCGAGTTCCGAAGCGGTTCGGAATCGTAATTGTTTCAATCACGTGAACTAGAATTACGCAACCACGCAACCGCACTATCATGACGGATTTATTTTGTACGACATTTATCTAAATTTTTTTTTTTTTCAAGGCGATGGAACATTTAATTTGAAATTTTCTCGTAATTTTTAATTAAAAAAAAATTCAATGAAATATTTTAGTTAGAATATTTTCTCATGATTCTCTTTATTCATAAGTTTTTTTAGCAAAATAGAAATTAGAAATCATTATAAATTTTGTTTTAAAATCTTTATATTATTAATAATTGTAATACAATAAATTCTTTTCAAAAACTTGACGAGTCGGAACATTTATCTTCGAAGAATTTTGCAAATTCTTTTTTTTTTTTTTCGAGGCAATGGAACATTTAATTTGAAATTCCTCGTAATTTTAGAATATTTTCTCATGATTCTATTTATTCATAAGTCTTCTTTAGCAAAATAGAAATTAGGAATTATTTTATAAATTTTGTTTAAAATCTTTATATTATTAATAATTGTAATACATTAAAGTCTTTTCAAAAATCGATAGTTCACATACTCCCAAGTTTGTAAAGAATCATTTATATTTTGAAGAAAACGCGTTATCATTTTCAAAACAATTATAATATAAATACAATAAAGAATAAAAATAGAATAACTAAAAAAAAACTCCTGTTCGGGATCCATAGTATGAAAATCATTAAAAAATGTTGTTATGTCAAAAATCACCGTATATCGCGGGTTACAGTATCTTTTTTCTGAAAAAAAAAAAACAATCGCCTTTTGATTTCACTATTTAAATAATCCAATTTTAACCAGGAGAATAATTCTTTGAATATACTCCAAGATTTTAAACCCTTTCATTATTTATAATAAAAAATTTCGTACACCCTGGTACATCCCCCTAAAATTTGTAAGACCTGGGGTGCTAAATGGCCCGCAGGGTCCCTTCTTCAGGCAATAATTTCTCTGTCATGCAATTGCATGCAATTGGGAAGATTTGCGTATAGTATTCATCATACAATTGAGTTTCCAAATAGCTAATGCATAATATGAGCTTTATATGAAGCCAATAATCAATCTATTTATCTAATTCTGGCCAAAAATTATAACTTCGGCCAGAGTTAAAAATCGCTTGTTAAAAAAAATGTTAATTTAAATAAATTTAAATAATAAGGAAGTAAATAAATGTAATTTGTTGAAAAAAAATTTTGTTAAAAAAAAAATTTTTTTAAGATCAAAAAAACGGTTTGCTTATAAATGTATTATTTCTCAAAAACTATCTGAATCTACTTATAAATTTACATACAATAACATTGTTACACCTTTCCGTTGTTACGCTTAAGAATGAAAGAAATTGATAAGTATTTTAAATTACATAAACACGGATTTTCGGATATTTGACACTCACCGAACATTAAAGAGGTGAACCCGGAGTTAATCCAAACATAATGGTTTGCGTAATTTAAACTTTAAGAAAGATAATAAAACGCTTCAATCAGAAAAAATGCCAGTTTGATACACGGAATTTAAAAAGAAATTTTACGGCCGAAATATATCCGAATTTAATCTAAAATTCGATAGCATTTACTTTCAAAGTGATTTTAGTATTACTATTCCGATATAATACCAGCAGTCACTTTCATAATTTTGACTTATTTACGACTCGATTATGTGCCTTATAAGCACTAGATCTGCAAAATCAAGATATCTGATCAGTTACATTTTCATAATTGGAGTTACTATTGTAGTTAGCAAGTACATAAAAAAGAGATTATTGCTTAATAAGACGGTTTTTATAATATCAAGTGAATGACTAATTACAATTAGTAGAGATAATAAGTAACTGATTCGAATATTTGCGTAAAAAATTTATGGGAACAATTTTTGGTTGTTATGTTTACAACTTTAGAAATTGGATTATGGTACGGAATCCAATATTAAACAAGGAAATGAATGATATTAATAATTTTTATTTGTAAGAAACGATTACTTTTGGTATGTGAAAGAAATGAAAACGTTAGCTGACAATATTATATAAATATTCGTTAATTTGTTTCTAATCGGCATAATTTTTCATATTAAAAAAAAAAACAAGTTATACAACATGTTCGATCAAAATAATAATAGAAGAACACGACTTCGATTAATTCAACGTAACAGAAGAAGACAATTTAATATTCGGCAACGTAACTATCAATCATCTCATCTTGATACGTTGAGAAGAATCCAACAAATGCCACCACAAAATTCACAAGATGAATTTGTGAACCAATTATTTTGCGGCTCTCCCTTCTATTAAAATTTGTCATTCACTTAATGGTAACTATTTGAAATTATAGTATTATTTTTTCGCAAAATTTCGCACGTTTCTCCAGATTTATTCATTATTCCTATACCATGTTCTTAAGTTTGAATCTCATCTATTTGTATGAAATTACTAGTTTTTTTTTTTTAAAAAAAACATTTTTTAATCATTTCGTTAATGTTAGAAATTTCCACTCTTTTTCTATAATATTACACCCAATTGTTGCATATTATTTAAAATGATCTTTGAACCCTATACTATTTCTGTTGTTAATTATATTCGATGATTTTGTAATCAAATAATAAATGAAGACATTACGAATAAAATGATTTTAAATCTATACAAATAAAATTTTATATGTTTAACGTTAAGATAAGTTATATAAGCCGGTAATATAACATTGTTGTTAAATAATTTAGTGTATCAACATTTTTTTTTTTTTTGTGACGCCACTGTTTTTATTATTGATTAGTCTTTTTTTTGCGACAAAGTCCTGTTTCTACATCCAAAAAGAATGCATTTAATATCGTACGTACATGTCAATATAACCGAATATGAATCACTAGTTTTTCACGCTCATCTTTGATTGATACTTTGATAGTTGTCACCATGAATTTGGATTTCAATTGGACCAAATGTTTTTCAATTACTTTAATTGTACAATAGTGCTTTGGAAGAAATTTCGTAATTGTTTATTTTAATATAAACATTGTTTTGTAAATACCTTTATTTAGTTAATAAATTATTAGTTCTTTGTTAATTATCCGATGAAATTTTCATAACTAAATTTGGTGTTGATACGGTTGGTGATCCCTTGATATAGTTAAATCTTGAAATTTTATACACTTAAATATAAATATCTCCCCTATTCAACAATTGCTTTTTATAAATAAAAGAATTCTTTCTCATTTAAACCGATAATAATGCATTCTTTATATAGAAATAATATTATTGTTCGAAGAAGGAGGAGGCGGCTTCACTTATTAGTTCAACGTACAAACTACTCATCATTGAACAATGTCGACACAATAAGAATAATACAACAATTACCACAGCAAATTACACAAGATGAATTTGTAAACCAATTTTTTAACGGGTTTTCTTATTGAAAATTCTTTCTTTCTTTCTTTCTTTCTTTCTTTTTTTACTTTATCTTGATACGATGACTAAGGAAAATCTCGTTCATTATAAACCTTTCAATTATCATTTTTAATATATATAAGTCTTTTGTATTATTTCTAATATTGCGTACGGCACCTGATCTCATTCAAAATATTCAAGTATTGTGAGGGAACAAAGATAAATATTGGTGCAGATTATCAAATTTGAATCGGAACTTGTTAGACCAGACCACCAGTATATCATTTTCAAAAATATCAGTATTTGCAGTAATAAAATAATACCTTAATATTACTTAAAGGATATGAAATACGTTTACTTTTTTTTAATTAATTTTTTTTTACTTACATAATTTTAGACTTAATATAATTTTTTTTTTTCATATTTCTTTTTTAATTTCTTTATTCGTTGTATTTCAAATCTATTTTACAATTTAGATAATTAGAATTACTTTATAATATCCGTCAGTTTTATAATAATATAATTTTTTTAATCTGTTTAAAGCGTGCGTGGTTTAATCTTATTATGACTGAAAACATTGTCCCATTTGCATGAATTGTCTAATTCTTATTTATACTATTGGACATTTGGGTTGTTCCAGCACATTGTTTCAACTTGCATTATGCATAATTTTTGGGCAGAATTATATTTATCATCGATTTTAAAATATGTATCTTTTGTTTTCACTCCAAATATACATACATACATATATATATATAAATTCAAATTTCGATCTAATTTCACATTCAGAATTTCATTAAATTTTCCATATAAAAATGTAATAAATTTTTAAAGTTCGTCTGTTGCTGCAGAAATCCACCAGCATGCAACAGTATCTTTGAAACAAATAAGATAGTAAGATACAATGTAATCGGAAATAATTGTGTCCCAATTAAAAATTTGGACTTGGGTGGATAACAATCGTCCAATATCCTAATGTCTAAATTTATCACGAGGTATTTTTCATAATCATCTTTATATTTGAAACATAATTATCATTGATTAGAACCCCATGTTCATAATCTTGGCTATATAATTTAATATCGTTCACATGATTTTTCTTTTTGCAAAATTTTGATTTGAAACGATGATTTACTGCGTATTTGTCTCTAACAGCAACATGATATCTTTCTTAAATTTATTTCAAAATTTGGATCGAAATATATTCTCTATTCTCTGAAAGTTTTCCAAACGTTGTCCTTAATTGTTCAAAGCAAAACAGAAGAATATTATTATAGGTGCCGTCGAAATTTCTTCTACGATTACGGCACGTGCCATTACTGCCATAACGCCCGCTGTAATTGTATCCGTAAATTTATATGCCATAAATAAATGGACCCCTTTTTATGTAAAATTTATTCGTTTTTTTTAGAATTAATCTTGGCTTTCTGCCAGTAAGGAGAGAGTGTTTTTTTATTTAAATATTCTTTTAAGAAATGACATTAACTTCGTTTCTCTTTCTTCCTTTTTAGGAACGCATCTTGCGAGATTTCTTGAACTTCTAGGTAAGTGGGTAAGGGTTTTCTTTGACATTTAAGAAACAATATTAATTTCGTTTTAGTTACTTTAATTGTTTTTTTTTTTTTTTGCTTTTTAATATATAAATATTAATATTTTTCTTTTTCATAATTATGAACACTAAATTGGTATTGGTTTAATTAACATGAGAATTTTTAACATCCATTAATTGTTGATTTATTATAATGACATTATTAAAAAAATAATTTTTTTTTATATTCACTAAATGTAATGTTTTATCAACAAGTAATTTCAAATATGTGCGAATTATAACTGTACTAAAATTTTAAAGTCTTACGAAAATAAGGCATAATACCAAAATGTCATAATTAAGGAATTTCGATGGAGCCTATGACCATTATCGTATGGTACCAGTAAAATTTGTATTTCTCCTTCTTCTCTGAGATTATTTGCTATTACAAATAATGTGACGGATTCTAGTAGTCAACTGTGTGACATTATAAAATCCACTTCAAACAGTATCATTAAGAGACGAACTAATATGGATATTGCGAATTAGTATAAATGCTTCTTTTTAAAATAAAGGAATGAATTTTCATACCATTGAATTAATTTATTTTAAAAGTTTACGCTAAAAAAAAAAAATAATTTATATGTTAGCAATAAAATGAATAAACGGTTTATGGGCCAAACTGAGCTTGTTAGTGGTTCAGTTACTAGTTACCATTAGAAATCGATTCAAAATTAACATTACCTTTTTTTTAGACGTAGTTTCAGATAGCATTATCACATTCATTTGTACATTTCTATCTATTACTTAAATACAGTACATAAATTATTTATTATTAATACGAATGTTATACTTACTATATTTAATTTTGTGAATTTTTAAGAACGGGACAGTTTTTTTGATTCTCCTGCGTTGCGAAATTTATTGTAATATTCAAGTTATTGGAGAACGAGATATATAATAAATTTGACAGCTGTTTGACAGGTGGCACAAATTGATAAGCATAACAAAAATGCCTAAATCTCTCCACATGATAAATCCGTGATTGACGGAAAAAAAATAGAAATTATTTGTTTGGACTTATGAAACGTTTCAACCAATTAAATTATCGAAAAAAAGATAGTAGTACATGCTCATTTATGTAGAACATCATTAATTTTGTGTAAATTTTTGAATGATGAATGTTTTAAACATTTTTAACATTTTTAAAACCTAAAAATATGAAAACCAATCGGTCAATTCACCGAATTTGTATGTATTTGATCTCAAAAGTAATACTTAATATTTTATCATTGTACAAATATTACGCTTTTTTTGAATTTTAGGGAATCATAAAATTTGTAAAAAAAAAGGAATTTTCTATAAAAGTAAAAGCAAAATCCATGTGAACTAACTTGATCAAATGAAATAGCGTAACTTTATTGTTTAATAGAGAATGATAACGTAACATTAGATTAAAAGAATAATTTGAGTGGTTAAAGCTCCACATAAGAATTATATAAAGTCCCAAAATTTGCTTTCTTGGATATAAAATTTTTTTAACGTAATATTATTTATTTATAATTTGTAATACAATAATTAAAGATGCACCACTCATAAATTCTGACATTTCTGTGGCTAAAAGTAAATTATTTGGGCGTAAAAACAATAAATAATTTTAAAATATTTATTAACATTTTTTTTTTCGTTTATATTTTATTTACTCTCAGATGCAATGTACTGTACGTCTGTACTGCTTGTATATCATCTCATATTGTTCCTATTGTTAGTTTAGATATTAAGATCATAACATTGAAACGACTCTACCCGTGAAATTTATCATTTAATGATGTACAGTAATAGAAAGTACACAAATTTTATTTGATTTTATTATTTCTTCTCCGTTTCAAATCTAGAGGTACTTACTAGAAACACGTTGATTGCAAATTAGTAAGTAGATCTTTTTTTAATTTTTTTAGGGGTAAAAATACAGGTTTTTTTTCTTTGTATTAGAACATTTTTAGCTATATCTGTCACACGGTAATTAATTTCTCTTTCAATTATTAAATTTGTGCCTTCTATACATTAATTAATACGTCTTTTTAAAGCGGTTGCGGTCAATTAATTTCCGACTATTTGTAGACTAATGCCATCGTTCTGTTACACGATCTATTTTTTGATCGAACAAATCCACACAATCATGATATCTCCATTCAACGAAAAATTAGATAAATTAAAATATTAAATGTAACCCAAAGAGATTAGTACTTTTTTATAGAAAAATAGGAAAAGAATTATTTAATTTATTTAAAACATTTACTTAAGTTATAATGAATTAATAGAAAATATGTATAAACAAATAAATCCTTGCATAAACTCAAGTCTAGCAGAAGAACGCAATGAGCTTAGCGCTTACTAATAGCCCATTGGTTCAATCCAGTGATCAATTATGTTATTAGAATTATTAGAATTTTTTTTTTTTTTTTTGACAGACTTTTATTATAAATACACTCGACTTTTACCTTTCTATCTTCGTATACATAATTTTTTTTTTTTTTTGATATAAAAAAATTATAAAATATACTCCGCATAATGCCCTCTTTACATAAAAATAAAAAGAGTGTCGTTTGTGAACGCAGGAAAATGCGTTTCTTGAGAAGATATCTAAGTTCACATCAATATAACGCTTACACGATAAGAAGAATTCATCTATTTCCCAGGCAATCTATGTTCTCTCAACTTTTTAATGGTTCTTCTTTTTATTAATTAGTTTGGTTCTTTATTGAATCATACAATACAATACTTGATGACGATTTTTTTCGTTCGATCGAGAATATCCCTCGCAAATTTTATTATTTTATATTTTTTCGTTCTGATAACATTTTTATCACTAATTCGTGTTCCCTTATTACTCCTTTTTTTTCGTTTCTTTTTTTTCGAACGTTATTAAGATATTATAAATACATAATTAAACTCGAAAGTTCTCTGTTTAAATTCTGGATTTCGTATAGTTATTAAATTTATAAACAATAATAACAATAATGTATTCCATTTAATTCGCAAATTTTCCAGACAAAAAGTCATGACTTTTATTAGTTATAATAATTTCACTATCTTCGTAAAAAATTTATTTATTATTAATACTTTATTCGTTATTCACAAAATTGGCGTAAATCTGAATCCTTGATATTATTTATTTGAATAAAGAAACGTTTAAAACATAATTTCACATCATAATTATTATCATAATAAAGAATAGCAACAAAACAAATAAATTGGATTCTTTATTACTTAGTTATTAATCAATCGTATTAAATTACATACCGACAAGTAAATAAGCACTAAAATAGTATATACTCTGCTTTACATGTTAATTCTAAAATTCGTCCGTAATTAATTCGGTTACTACTAGTGCTTTCATCTCGTAAATGAAAAATTCCTCTCTATTCGAATACAAATAACATATCACATATACAAGTTCTCCCGTGTGAATCAAGCTTATTTAACCTTTAAAAAAAAAGTTTTAATGAATTTGTGCTCTATTATGGTACAGCTATTAAACTTTACCTTTTTAAGTTAATTATGTTGTCTGTCCCAAGGGTAGGTTTCCCTTAAGGTTCCCGCTGTTTCTAATATATTTGTTATTTTTTAGACTAAGGTATAATAAATTCTTGTTGCATAATTCTTTGATATTATTAAATATATCATCCGAACATGCATGAACATAAAATCCAATTACGAAAGAAATAATTGGCATAACAGAACGGTCTATTTGTAAGTAAAGTGATCTTTATTATCACTGTTTGCAAGTATATCATGAAGGTGAATCCATCTGTTTTCAGCCGTGCTTATTATGAATAGCGTAGATAATCCTGGTTTTTTAATCATTGATTGCATTTAGGTGAAGTTCTTTTTTGTTCTTTTTGATGAAAATAAGTATCATCAGTACATACAAAATTTGGAATTGGAATCGTTTTCATCAATTATATTACGTGAATTATAGACGTTTTATTGAAGCAAATCTCTTTGCAATTGGGAAGAATTCACATGAATTGTCTTAATAAACGCTGGGTATTTTGATGATTCCAATTGTAGATAGGACCATAAAAACCAGTGGTGGTAGAGTCTCCACGGATCAATATACCTTAATTTTATATATTTTTCTTGTTTCATCACAAATTTCACTATTTGAGGCGGATCGGCAACTCACATATAATATTAGCTAGTATTGGATTAAAACCATTTTCATAGCGAAACATATAGATGTAATGCTCTGCACAGTTCGTTCATACAACTAATGACATCTTCTAGATTACCTAATAAACCGATTTCTGAACAGACAACACAGCTGCACGCATTACCAAATGAATGCTTAAGAAGAGCAGTAACAGGGCCAAGAAAAGAATTAGGTATATAAGAAAAAAGATTGAAAAGTCGCAAAAAATAATATCCTAATTGTGCGAATCGAAACACAATTAGAAATTATATTAGAAACAAAAAATGTAAAATTAAAATAATAAAAGATTAATTGAATATATACATAAAGAATTTAACAGACAAAAATCTATGTCAAAGAGAGGATTATGACGGACCATCTATATAGTCAAAATAAGAAGCAGGAAAATGATAATAAGTGATAGATACTAATTAATAGAAATTTTTAATATGGAATTGTTGATTTTTATTGTATTTCCTTTTTTATTTGGTTAGATAAGTCCTGTATTCTATTATTTAGTATATAGGTATTTTTCTTTTTCTCCAGGTGGTTTTCTTTTAGGAGTTATAGGTGTTTAGTTTCTCAGACTTTTTAGGCAGATGGATGCTAGAAGTTAAACCCGAAGGTTGGTGTTTTTCTTTGGAGTAGTAGTTTAGAAGGAAGATCATCAGAAGAGATGTATAAGGTTTTTGAGGTTAATCTTTTGAATTTAGCTAACATGTCTATAGGATATAATTACTTTTCTAAGTATTTAATGCTGAAGATTTATATACATTGAATTTTTACTTTGTTACACTTTTATCAGTTCAATCTCAATAAAGAAGTTTTATTATATACAGTCATCCCCCTATATAGTCACTTCCTGTACAATCACACCTCCCCTTTATTCACACTATACATTAGTTCCAATTCTTTTAATATGAAAAATACTTCTTTATAGTCACAATCACCTTATAGTCACTATCACACCAAATTGTTGGCCCAATAGAATAATAAATATATAGCAATTTCCTCCTTTATAATTACTGACCAATCATATAATTTAATTTAAATACAGCAAAAAAACCATGTATCTACAATCTAAATTAAGCAATGTAAATTATGAATATGAATAATAAAATTCATGAAATTTCTAGGGGCCAGTAATACAAATTTTATATAAATATATCTGGTTTTCCCATAAGTTTCCTAACTTTTTTTCTACTTCTTTATTAAAATGCTATCAAAAAAACATGTACTCCCATTAGTTTTGATGCAAAAAAAGAAATATGTGAATATATACAAGCAAATCCAAATATAAAACAGGCTGATGTTGCTTTATACATTAATACCAAATACCCTGAATATAATATTGATCAGCCAACTGTTGCTAAAATTTAGCAAGACTGAAGTAAATGGTTTACAGTTCTTACAAATGCCAAAACATTTCAAACTTTCTGTAAATGTTCTGTTTTATTTTCAACATTTAATAAAGCTATGCAAATTTGGACAAGTTAGGTTATAGCAGCTAATATTACTTTAAGTAATATGATGATACAATAAAAAAGCTTAGAATTTGCAAAATCATTGGAAATTGAAAATGAAATAAAATGTACCAATGGCTGGGTGTATAAATTTAAAAAAAGAAATGGACTTTATAAAGTAAACTTTTTGGGTGAAGCTAATAGCATTCCATTAGATACATTATCTAAAGAACATTCACGATTAAAGAGGCTTTTATTAAATTACAGTAGAGAAGATATTTATAATACAGATGAAATAAATTTATTTTTTTTAAATAGAACTTAATTAAATTCTTGCTACAGATAAAGTTTTTGGATGAAAAAAAGTAAGTTTATTTTTATTTAAAAAAACTTTACATTTTAAAAGAAAAAACTTTAAAAAAATTTGCCATATTTTTTTAAAAAAATTTTATTATCTTTTCTTTAAAAAAAAAAACAGAAAAATTCATATTAAAATTTTTTTTTTAGAATAAAAACTGTCTATCAATTTTTTTGTGTACCAATTCTATGAATTTTCATAAGTTTTTTTCTTTAATAATTAAAAAATTACTTAATTCATACTATTTTAAAAATATTAACAAATCAGCACTTTTTATTATTTACCATATTAATTCAAAGGCATGAATAAAATCAGACATTTTTATTAAATAGTTTTAACATCTTAATAGGTAGTTTTACATAATGGATTAAAAGATTTTATTGCTTATTAATAATGTAAGATCTCATTTTAATCCAAAAACACTTGATAAAAATGATGATAATATTGATGAAAATGATGATAATACTAATGAAAAAGCTGATAATAGTAATAGTGATAGTGAAGAGATAATTACTAAATCGTCCTATTCAACTCAAAACAGAAAAAGATGTAAAAAAAGTAAATCAATCAATCAGAAAAATTTAAAAAAAATCTGATATTAAACATATGCGCCGATCCTTGAAATTAGCTTAAATTAAGAATTTTTAATAAAAAATTAGTAAACAGTGCAAAATATGATTGTGTTATACATTCATCTTATCAATCTTATGTAGAATAATCGGAAAATAAAAAAATTTTTTACAACTCATACTTAAAAATTAAAATAATAATAACTTTTTATAATCCATCAACTATTTTAAGAACCCATCACTTTTTACACCAGTTGCAAATAAAAGTTTTATGAATACAATTGTAGTTATTTGCAGTTGTTAATGGTATTATTTATTCTCCAAAAGCTTTTTATTGATGTAAAATAATTAAATAAGGCAGCAAAAATAACTGGGTTTCGTATAAATTTGCCATCATATTTAAAGAATTTTGAAAATAAAGAAATAACCAAAATTTTCATTATCTTTTAATAATTTTTAATTTTAAAAATTGTTTTTAAAATATAGAGACAGAGAATCTTCCTTTATATCATTTACTGACAATGATTTTAAAACTCATTTAACCGACATTGAAATCTCATGATATTTAAATCCACCAGTACGAAAGTTTTGACTTTTAAATAGATGATCGTTATTACAGAGCCTTGCGAACGCCGCCTTTCTACAAAAATAATATACCTGTATCTCAATAAGCCCAGAGAACTCATCACCTACAAAAATTAAAAAAGAAGAAACATTAGAACGTTTCTTAAAGTCAATTCTGATATTCTTCCCAAAGAAATAACATACCCGCGTCTCAAGGAATTCCATTTGCTGCAGATAAGTCATATTATGATCGATATACTTTTATTTTATTTTACATTTGGTAAAACTTGGTAAAACAGAATAGTAAAAGTTATATCATTAGATTCAGAATACCAATGGCCCTATGATCATTTAATAAAAGGATAATTTTTTTTTAAATGCACAATATATGAAAGCTACAGAATGCTTTTATAAAAGTTATTTAACAAATCATTTTAATAATGTCAAAATATTAAATTGTGAAGTCTGGTCATACTTTTCGTCTGACAATACTACGAAAAAGAAAAGAAAAAAAAAAATAATTATTTTTTTAAATTGTTTTTTATCTAAATGTGATAAATTCAAAAAAAAAACCTGTTTACCCAAATAATCAGATCATAATACTGATTATACCAGTTCAAAAACTAGATAAAGTGCATGTGATATATAACATATTCCTTTTTTATATCAACTCATGAGATAAGCTTATCGTAAATGGTAAGCGATATTGCCTTTTATGTTATAAATAGATAATCAATGCTAGTAGTTTTGTTCAGACTTCAGATTTTTATTTTAGCGGAAGGGAAATTTTTTTTAAAAAATATATCATTTTTTTTAAGTGAAATTTTTTTAAGGGAAATTTTTTTTAAAAAAATAAAAAATCATTTTTTTTTAAAGAAAATTTTTTTTTAAAAAAAATAAAAAATCATTTGTTTTATGATAAGGGAATTTTTTTTTTAAAAAATAAAAAAATAATTTTTTTTTTCAAAAATTATAAACCACAATTTAAATTTTTTATTTAATGGTGTTACCTTTAGCTTCGGGATTAAATACTGTAACAGGTAAGTTTTTTTTGCTTTTATTAACTTGTTCTTTTTTTTAGGCATGGCTGTTTTTATCCATTTCAGAAATTCAAGGTGAGTTTTAATTTCTTCTCCTTTTTTTTGTTTTCTTTTCATTCTTTCCCTTGTTCTTTTATTAAACTTTTTGTCTTTTTAGATGTATACCATATGAGTGAAAATTCAAGTAAGTCTCTTACGACTCTTCTCTTGTTGTTTTATTTTTCTTTTAAGATGATATTAACCATTTTCTTTCTTTTTTTCTATGGGTGGGTGTTCTGGCTTTTCTTTCATTTTTTTCTCCTTTATTTCTCTTCTTTTCGTAGTTTTTTCGTTTCTTTTTTTCATTATTCCTTTCGTTTCTTTTCATGGTTCTTTTATTGATCTTTTGTGGTTCTTTTGTTATTCCTTTTATTGATCTTTTATTCCTTTCATCATTGTTTTTTTTATTGCTTTTTTGGTTTATTTCATTGATCTTTGATTTCTTTCATTGCTTTTTTTTGTTTCTTTCATTGATCCTTGGTTTCTTTCATTACTTTTTTCGTTTCTTTCATTGATCTTTGGTTTCTTTTTAATGATCTTTGGTTTCTTTCATTGATCTTTAACTTCTTTTGTTGCTTTTTTTCGTTCCCTTTATTGATTTTCATTCCTCCTTTGCTTTCTTTCATTCTCTTTCATTTCTCTTATTTTTTTTCATTTGCCATTTGCTTCTTTTATTCCTTTTATTTTTTTTTTATTCTCTTTATTCCTTTTTATTCCCCTTTCATTTTCTCATTCATTTTCATTCTTTTTTTGTTTCATTCATTCTTTTTCACTATCCTTTACCTTTTTTGTTCCTTCCTCATTTCTCTTTGATCATCTTTACTTCCCTTTATCCCTTTTCATTTATCTCTTCTTTCCTTTATTCTTCCTTTGTCCTTTCTTACTGTATTTTCCATTTTTTCTTATATATTGCAGTGCATTTGCAATTAATACAGCATTATAACATTAATATTACAATTAAAATTATGCAATTGTGGCTTAATTTTTTTATAAAATCATATATACATTGTGGTATAATTTTTTTTCTTTGAATTAAAATATAGTTTTTTTCATACAATTTCCTTTTTATTAATTTATAGTGATATTAATTATTATTCAACAAATTATTAAGTGTAAAATTGTTTTTGTAATTATAGATTTAATGATTGTGGTGTTAAAGTTTTTTTTCTTTTTTGTTTAACTAATTATCATTACTATCATATTACCAGTTACGGTATATTAAATCTAGCCAAAATTATGTTAATTCTGGCCAAAATTAAAATCGTGCTGAATTGCACTTTTAAAAATTGTACGCATTTTTTTTAGATCACTATATTGCATATCTTTAACTTTTATAATACATTGTATAACAAAATTTAACATATTTAGACAATGAAACAAATCCGCCGTTATGACTTACTAATATCAAGCTTGTTTATCTTCCTCCTAATATAATGATCCATCTTCAGCCTATGAATGCTAGAATTACTCATAGTTTAAGTCTAAGTATAAGCGAGAATTTTATAAACATTTGATTCACCAGTTTGATAAAAAAATAGATCATGAAAAGTAAGTTTATGATTTTATTTTAATTTATAATCAATAACTAAATATTTTTCTAAGTATTTTTTTATTTCTTTTAGAAATAGTAAACTAAATGTTAAAGAGACTATTGATTATATTACTACATCATGAAATAATATTATATCAACAACTATTCAAAATTGTTAGCATAAAACTGATATTCTTCTATCTACAAGTAATATGGATTTTAATTATTCAGAAGATACAGAAAAATCTAATTTTGAAGAATTAGAATATATTTTTAATAATTTGCCAGAAGTAGCTGAAGTATAAAAGTATTTACAATAACTTGATTCTTCAATTCTAATAGAAGATCATTTATTTGATAAACAAATTGTAAACTTTGTACAATTTGAAGAAATGAAATGTGAAAATGAAAATACATTAGATGAAAAAATGCTGTTAATAACAGCAAAATATGTAGCTGATAGTTTGGAAATATTTATCAAATTTTTTGAGCAGCAGAATGATGATTCTAAGTTTAATACTAAATCTTTTGTAAATATTATTATATGATAAAAATTATAGCAATAGATTCAAAGAAACAGTATACACTTGATAATTTCTTAGGTAATTAATGATAGATAGTAATATAATAATGCAATTAATAATAGTATTAATATAATTTTGACAATTTTAATAAAATAATAATATTTCATATTTGAAAATTTTATTTTACATAATAAATTTATAATTTATACATCATGAACTCTTCCTGCTGATCATTATGCTCATTTTTCAGAAAAAATTTTTTCAAAAATAATTTTGAAAAACAGTTAAAAAATAGTAAACAAAGTATGAAAAACAACTTTTTTGTTTACATACTTATCTAGTTACTTGACAAAAATAATTTTTAGAAACAAGAACAGTAAAAAACAGATAAAAACTAAGAACTCTTTACTCACAAACATCACAAAAAAGGTATTAACGATGGGTTCAAAAATTAAAATGTCTATAGAAGTTCTTACTGTTCAATAAGTATATAGGAAATAAGCAGAGAGAGTTATTCAAATAACAAGAAATAAGTTCTAGTTGTAATACTTACTAGGACTTTTTAACGTAAAGTATATTTTAAAATATTATCAAAACTTTTAATTTTTTTTCACTGGGTTTTATTAATAGCGTAGTCTTTCTTTTATATAACATAGTGCAGTTGAAATTACACAGGTCGAAGGCTGACAAATCAGGAATCATTTAGGCTATCCTATAGAGGCCTAGATGATTCCTAATTTTTTTTAATTTATTTTATCAGAGTACCCAATTGGTAACTTTAAAATGGTGTAAATCAGGTATATTTAGGTTATTAATAGGATATTAATAGGATACCTATTCATTTACAACTGAATATTAATAGGGTTGGCCTATTGCTATCCAGTTTTTTTTATTTACTTATTTGGATTAACCTATTGATATCTATTTTTCTGGATCTGGGTCACATTACTGATAATCATTTTACTGACAATCAAATTACTGACAGTTATTTTACCAACAATCACTTGACCGACAGGTACATTTTACTGGGACTCTGATCGGTTCGGTTCAGTTCGGTTTTTGCAAAAACTAATACCGAACTGAATTAATCGGTATCGGTATTAATGATTACTGAAACTGATCAGTAATTACCAAAAACTGAACTGATTTACCGAACGAGTTTAGTAAAAAAACGTTTTGCAACGTTTAGCAAAAAAAAAGTTGCGAAATGATTTTTTCTTATCAAATCATCTATAAAAAAACATTTCGCAACGTTTTTTATTAAAGTGACAAAAAAAAATGTTGTGAGACGTTTTTTTTATATTAAATCGTTTTATAAAAACGTTTCGCAACATTTTTAAATAAAAAGGAAAATAACGTTGCAAAACATTGTTTTCTATATTAAATTTCCAATGTAAAAAACGTTTCGCAACATTTTTTACAAGTTTCGCAAAAATAACGTTGCGAAATGTTATTTTTTTTATATCAAACGTTTATATAAAAACGTTTCACAACGTTTTTTACAATGTTCGCAAAAATAATGTTGCGAAACGTTATTTTTCATAATAAATTGTTTATGTAAAAAATGTTTCGCAACGTTTTTTACAAGTTCCGCAAAAATAACGTTATGAAACGTTATTTTTTTATCAAATCGTTTATGTAAAAAACGTTTCGCAATATTTTTTACAAGTTTCGCAAAAATAACATTGCGAAATGTTATTTTTTATCAAATCGTTTATGTAAAAAACATTTCGCAACATTTTTTACAAGTTCTGCAAAAATAATGTTGCGAAACATTATTTTTTATATCAAATGTTTATGTAAAAAATGTTTCGCAACATTTTTTTTAACTACATTATTTACGTTTTTCTTATAAAAAAAACGTTTTTATTATCGGTAAATCGGTTCAGTAAATCGCAAAACTGATACTGAAACTGAAAGTTTTGGTTCGATAAATCATAAAACTGAAACTGCTCTGATACTGAAACTGATCAGTACGATTCAGTAATTACTGAAACTGATCAGAGCCCTACATTTTACTGACAGGTACATATTATCAACAATCATTTTATTGATAATCATTTTACCATCAATTATTTTGCCGACAATTATTTTACAATATTTTACAAACAATTATTTTACTTAAAATTTTCCATTATATTTATTATTATAATAAAATGCATTTTAAATATAAATAATTTTATAAATTTTTATTCATTTTTACAAAAATATAAGAATTTTTTTCATGATTACTGCGACTTATTAGGATTTAATTCACTGGTCAAAAGGGTACATATCGGGTACATATCAGCTATCTGATATGTACCCAATATGTGTGAAATATGTGTATGCTATTTAATAATACTACATATATCGGGTACCCAATATATACCTGTCAGATGCAAAAAATCGGTGACATATAACATACATATCGGATACATATCTCATACATATTAGGTAGTTAAATATCGATTACATATCATAGATTTATTGGGTACCCGATATATTTTAAAAAAATATCGGACAGATATTATACACTTATCGGATAGTGCTAATAAATATCCTATATATACCCGATATGTATCCTATTTGTATTTGAAATATAAGCATAATTTCATAATTTTCACACATATCGAATAGCCAAAAAGTATAGCATTTATGGGGCATTAATAGTAGTAGATTTATAATTTAAATACAATTGTAATTTAAAAGTAATTTAATTCATTTAATTGTAATTACTGAAAGTTTTATTTATATTTTCAATCGATAATAAAAAAAATATTATACAAAAAATATTATAAAAAAAATTCACTACTCTTTACACAAATTTACAATTAATGTTCACTTGTTTGCTTGTTTTCATTTCATTATATCTATTTAATTTGAAAGAAAGTAAAATGTTAGTAATAAAAGTGTTAGTATAAATATTAGTAGAAGTGTTAGCAAAAGAAAAGGAACGTTAATAAAAAAATTTTTACATTAGAAAGTGTTAGTATTAATATTAGTATGAAAATTAGTAGAAGTAGAAAAGGAACGTCAATAAAAAAAAATATAAAGTATAAGTATTAATGTTAGTATTAATGTTAGTAGAAGTGTTAGTAAAAGTAAGGAATAAAAAATGTTTAACAGTAGAACATTGTTAGTAGAAACGTTAGTAGGAGGAAACACATTAGAAAAAAATATTAGTAAGAGTGTTAACAGGATGGAAAAAGAAATTTCAATAAAAAATGTATCTTTGTATTTATTTTTTAGAAAAACCAATAAAGTAAAAAACTCGATAGTAGAACATTGTTTAGGACGTTAGTGAGAAGAAATACATTGGAAAAATATATTAATAATAGTGTTAAGAATAACATAATAATGGGAAAAGAAATTTCAACAAAAAATATACCTTTATCTTGATTTTTTAGACAAAAACAATAAAGTAAAAATTTGAGAGAGAGAAAAAAAAAAAACGATAAATAAATAATTAAATCATGATCATGCAATCACATGATCAACAAAATTATCAATTTTTATTGGTTATTTGGGTAATATTATAAATAACATAATAATGGGAAAAGAAATTTCAACAAAAAATATACCTTTATCTTTATTTTTTAGACAAAACAATAAAGTAAAAATTTGAGAGAGAGAGAAAAAGTTTTTTAAAAAAAAAAAAAAATATGGTGCCGGAACTCTATACTCAAAAATAAAATTGTGCCACTAAAAAATCTTATAACATTTTCAAAATAAAGTTTTAAAAGAAATAAACCGGTAATGTTATTCTTTAAAGTGAATACTATCAAATTACCGATCAAAATTTTAATAAATGATCTACATAAAAAGTTATAAGCATTTAAATTCGGATGATTTTTATATGATCGGCTGAAATTTGAAACAAATCAAATCACGTGGATGGTCAAAATTTTTATAATTCGGGCCAACATTATGGTAATTTAGCACTATTCCGAATTATCATACTCCTTAAATACTCCTTGAACCATGAGAAAATTTTTGATTGTTACATGTGAATGAGAAAATTTCTGGTTTAGCTGAAAACCATTTAAGTTTAATGACACGTAATGACACGTAAAACAAAACGCCAATAACAAGTTAGCAAAATATCCAGAAAAAAAGGACGCTTTATCTCTCAAGATCAAGTTTTTGTGGAAGAACTTGTAACAGAAGAGATAGAGACTGCTGAAGAAAGCGAAAAATGGATAGAAAATGACATTATTGAAGAAAGAATGGAAGGTGAAGCTGTTGAAGACTGGGTAGATGATGAAACTGTCGAAAACTGGACAGAAGAAAACTTGAAAGAGTTTGAAGAAGTGGGAGAGAGACTTACTACTGAAGTCCTTCGCTGACATGATGGTGCTGCAAAAAGCATTAGAGCGGTATATACTGGAAATTCAAGAACAACAGTATGGAGGAAGAAAAATGAAAAAAAGAGATTAAGTGATGATGCAAAAGGAATGAAAACACTTGATAATTTTTTTAAAAATACTGAAATCAGAAGTTCTGAAACTTTACATTCCTTACGATCATCCCCATTCCCATCTTCATCTCCATTTCCGGAAATTACACAAAATCCTCTATTTTCTGTTGATAATCTTCATAAACGTTTAGAAGAAATAAATCAACAATATTTAATAACAAAATCTGTAAAAAAAAATAAAGAACTCTTTACCTATGATCATTTACGACGTCTAAGCATACGAAGATTCATCCAGTTGTTATTAGATGGACAAGGAAAAATGGATGCAAGTAATAATATTGCACAAGCTGTATGGAATAAAGGTACTTACATGGCAACATGTATTCAAAAATGGGGATCTCACTTTATACAGACAGGGGAACTTCTTGTTTATCGTCAAGGAAAACATACAAAACTATGGAGTTTGATAAATGATGAGGATTTTAAAAATGAATGCCAAGTATGGTTACGTCAACAAACACCAGAATCACGTTCCCCCACCAACCTAAAAAAATATATTGAAGAAACAGTATTCCCAAAATTAACAGGACACATTAAAAAAGAAAAAATTTCTGAAAAAACATGTCAAAATTATATGCACTTCTGGGGATACAAATATGATGAGAAAAAAAAAGGAGTTTATTATGATGGGCATGAACGGCCAGATGTGGTAGAATATAGGAAGGAATGGTTAAAAAGAATGTTTGAATATAAAAAATCCATGAAGGATTTTGATGGTGATATGTTAGATGTTGTTTTGGAGCCCCAGCTTAAGCCTGAAAAGAAGGAAATAGTTCAAGTTACACATGATGAGTGCCACTTTTATGCAAATGATGGACAACGGAAAATTTGGATGAAAAAGGATGAGAATATTTTACGCTCAAAACACATTGGATGTTCTATTATGGTTTCGGCATTTCTTTGTCCATGTCATGGATTATTACAATTATCTGATGAACAATTACAAGTAAATCCGCATATTGAACATAAAGAGGCTGTTGTTCTTCGATCTATACAATCAGATGGATATTGGAAATCAGAACATATGTTAGATCAGGTATAAAAGGTTGAAGTTTGCAGAATTTTTTAAAGAAAATTGATAAATTCACCTTATTTACAAATGCAGCTCGTGCATCAAGCAATTCCAATATTTGAAATATTGCATCCTGGGTGTACTGGAGTTTTTTGCTTCGACCAGTCAACAAATCACAATGCTATGGCAGGTGATGCACTTGTTGCAACAAAAATGAATTTGAGTCCTGGAGGAAAACAGCCTAAAATGCGTGATGGTTGGTACATTAATGAATATGGTGAAAAATGCATACAATCAATGATATTTCCAGATAACCATCACTTGAAAGGGCAACCAAAAGGTATTAAACAAGTTCTTAAAGAACGCAACCTTTGGCCAATGAGAGAAATTCGCTTGACATGTGAACAATGCTCTGGAAAATGTGATGATGTTAATCTGGAAAGGGTAGATTGTTGTGCACGAAGAATAATGTCATTACAACTTGATTTTTGTGAACAACGGTCAATATTGGAAGAGGCAATAATTAAAGCAGAACATATTTTTGAGCGTTACCTAAAATTCCATTGTGAATGTAATTTTATAGAGCGATTCTGGGGCTTTGCAAAACGAGAAACTAGACGAATATGCAGTTATAATTTTGCAGATTTAATGAAACGAGTTTCAGAAGTTCTTGTTAGTGTCCCTATAACAACTATTCGCAAGTTTGCACGCAAATCGTGGAGGTATATGGATGCATATGATAAAGGTTTGGAGGGTAGAACTGCTGAGTGGGCTGTTAGTAAATATAAATCGCACCATCGATTGCCCGAAAATATTGAAAATTTGATGGAATAATGATGCTAGTTTTGTTTTTAGTGATTTTCAATTAATAAACTTTCTCTAATAATAATTTTTCAGTGTATTGTTATTCGTACATAGCATGTAATGGAGTAATTCAAATGTACATTTAATAAAAAAATTTGAACGCATCGTTTAGAATCATTTTTCGTTATACGAAGCCTTAGATTTTTATTGGTCAATCATATATCACGTGATATGATTTTCTTGCCAGAAAATTTGAAACAAAATCACGTGATTTTTGAGTTTAGAGTTCTGGCACCATATGATAAATAAATCATGATCGTACAATCACATGATCAATAAAATTATCAATTTTTATTGGTTATTTGGGTAATATTATATTTAGCCACATCAGCCACAAAATCGGTCACCTATCGAATGCACAAGTCAATATTAGCGAAGAAGCATAAACTTGATTATTCACTATTTGTGCTCAACTTGAGTTGATAAAATTATTAAAAGATCACTGATTTTATTAAATTTATCAGAATTTTTATACCTAATTAAAGATGATTAAATTAAGTTTTACTACTGATTTCATTATAACGTTACCAACTTTTTTGTTAATCTTGGATATTTTATTTTGAATTTAAATTGTTCGCTTTGAACTCAAGTTAAACTCGAGTTCAACTCAAGTTTAACTCGTTTGCTCAAGATCTTTGTGTAATGTATTGTAGATCTGTAATTGTTTTATTTGTAGTCTATAATTGGCAAAAGCTTATTATAAACCAAAATAAAAAATACTATTTATTGTATTATTAGATTTTATCTTTTTTAGATTTGATATATAATTAAAAAGAAGACCTTTATCTTGATATTTTGGAATCACGATCATAACAATTGAGTTTAGGTCAAGTTTAACTTGTTCATTGTGATTGATTGTATTGTAAATCCATATCTGTATTATAATTAATATAAAGAAGATAGATCATAATAATCATGACATATTTGAGAAATTAGAACAATTTACGTAAATGTTCTTGAAGGGTAATTAATATAATAATACAAGGTGATAAAAATTGTTTATAAAAAGAGGTTTCATCTTTTTTTTTTCTTACAATAAATTTATTGTCGTTATTTTTATTATATATTCTTTTTCTTAAAATTTATTGCCGTTATTTTTTATTATTATATATTCTTTTTCTTAAAATGCCCGCAAATTGGATTGATGCAATAACTGAATATTTAATAAGATATAGGAGGTAAAAAATTAAATGAAAACTAATAAATAACTTTGATCATATTCTAGTTTTTTTTTCTCTTACGTTTCCTGATTTAAAAATTAAATAAATAATGTAAAGGAGAAGGAATAACTACTACCATGATATACCTGGGAGGGACCGCTCTGAATTCTGGGAGAGCCTAGCTCGAAGAATTTAGAGACAGTTCCACGTGAGGTTCACTGGCTAACAGGTAGAAAGAAAGTGGAGAAACTTGGTCAGGAATTTTAATATTAGTAAAATAATAATAAATCATAAAAAAAAATAAAAAAAAATAAAGAATTAATAGTATTAACATTTTTAGAATTTTTGTGAATGGTGGAATGGTGCGCGAAATAAAAGGTGATCTCGGGAAGGAGAAAGATATTATAGGCAGTTCCACACAAGGTTTTGGGACAGACCTGGTAATTATTAAGAATTTTTTTAATTTATATTTAAGTTATTTAAGTTCTAAATTTATATATATTTCTTAGGGAACCACCACAATCGTAGGCGACGTAGAAATACTGCGCATCGGCAGCCTCAAAATCTGTAAATTATATTTTTTTATTTTTATTTTTTTTTATTTTGTATTTTTTATATTTTATTTTTATTTTTATTTTTTATTTATATTTTTATATTTTTATATTTTTATTATTTTTATTATTATTATTTTTTATTTTTTATTATCTTTTATTATTATTATTTTTTATTAAATATATATATATTTTATATAGTCATCTAATTATTATTTTAATATTTTTACTATTTTATAATTTGATTTAATATCGGCCTATATTCAACTGAAATTAAAAAATTCGACTTCAATTATAAGTAATTAAAGCTTATTATAATAAATTGCTTTTATTTAATAAACATTCATTTTTTTTTATTAAAATATTAATTAAATAAACAATCTGTCATCATATATTATATAATATATTGTAATGTTGAAATGTCTCCAATAAATTTTTAAAAAAGGTACATTTAGGCGTGACAGATCTAATACCGCTGATTCTTCCAAAATATTACTAAAATCTTTCCATAGATCAAATTGAGAGAACTAATTTATCAATTTACAATATAAAATCTTGAAATAATTTTTTACATTTTCAAAATACGTGATCAAACTCATTTTTGCTAAACTGCCAAAACCTTTTGGCGTTTAGGGCAGTGACATATATTAGCTAATATTTTAGGGGGTGGGGGGGTAAACGAAAATCTTAGGTTACACAATTTTTAAAAAATATGATTGGTTGCACGTGACCAAGATATCTTACCTGGGGGTGGGGGGGTAAGCGCCTATAGTAAAAAAATATTAGCTAATATATGTCACTGCCCTTACATGCAATGGTTTCAGCATTTTAATTTAATTTGACGATCATTGATTATCATGATCAATCTATTTTTACAGTTTTCTAAACCATGATTTTTTTTTTATTTTTTTTTAGGTTGCTGGACTCCTGGACTTGGAATGTAAGTTGGAAGGGGTGGGGAAATTTTTTTTAAATATTAAAGAAATGTTACTAACGTTTCTTTCTTTATTTTTTTTAGGTTGCCGACCTTCTTGGACGAACCAGACTTGGGAATGTAAGTTAAGGGCGAAAGATTTTTTTTAATATTAAAGAAATATTACTAATATTTCTTTCTTTATTTTTTTTAGGTTGCCGGCCTTCTTGGACGAACTGGACTTAGGAATGTAAGTTGAAAGGGTGGTGATTTTTTTTTAATGTTAAAGAAACGTTACTAATATTTCTTTCTTTATTTTTTTCAGATTGCTGGATTCCGGACTTGAAATATAAGGAGGGAGGGATATTTTTGAATATTAAAGAAACAGTTTTAACGTTTCTTTTATTTATTTTAGGTTGCAGTTTCCCTTGTTCTTCTTGATCCTAACATGGTCACGATTAAGAAAAGTTTGAGCAAACTTTTCTTAAAATTGTATTATAAATGATTGTAACTTTTTTATTAATTTATTGTAATAAAATACGTAATAAAATAAAAATATTAACAATAATAATTATACTTTTAAACACTTTACAAAAAATTTATAAACTTGATAATGCATTCAACAAATAAGACAATAAAAATTTTTTAACTACATTAAACGAATTAAAAATTTCTAAAAAGAAAAATCTATAAAGAAAGTAAACTCTAAAAAATTTCTTAATACGTTATATAATATGAAATCTAACGTATTAAAATTTGGATCACATATCGGGTACCCGATATGTGTAAGATAGAACTGTGCCCGATATATATTAAATAACATATCGGTGACCAATAGTTTAGATATCGGGGTCTTGATAATTAGGCATATTTTGAAGTGTAATAAATTAGGTACCCGATATGTAAAAATACCCAATATTTATCTGATTAGCCGCCGATATATAAGTCCCCAATATGTACCTGATAGAATTGATTTTGATCAGTGATTGGAATTTGATACAGGAAAGTAGGAAACAATATATAGATTGTTTGATTTTTTCTATAATGACCAAAATAATAGGTCACTTATGGAATATCTTTGAGGTATTGCACATAATATTTCACGTTAAAAGACTAAAATTGTTTGATTTTTTAAAAAATAGCCTTATTTTCTTATTTGTATTATGCTTGAAATAATATTATCAAACAAATTTTATTAAATAAAAGATTTAGATGGAAAACTAATTGAAAATTAATTTTAATATTTGTTTTTTAATTTTGGTAATATTACAATATATTAATAAAATTTATATATCATTTATTAAATGTATAATAAATAGTAAAAAAATAATATTTGTCAGTAAAATGATTGTTGATAAAACGTACATGTAGGTAAAATGATTGTTGATAAGATGATTGTTGGTAAAATGTACCTGTCAGTAAAATAATTATCAGTCAAATAATTGTCAGTAATTTGATTGTCAGTAATTTGAACAGGTCCCATTTTTCTTATCTGACAGCTTACCGATTGATATCATTTTTACTAATTGTATCAATTTATGTGCATTATTTATTAAATTGTAATTAATTAGTTATATCTGATTGCAAAAAATTTAATATTTAGAATCAAATACATGCTTTCAATTGATTCCTAATTGCTACTTAATTGTCAATTTTATTATTACTGATTTATATTGCTAATTTTATTTCAATTAATTACAAATGCCAAATTAATGAATTATTACAAAATTACATTACATTATTATTCACTATTCTAAATATTCTACTATGATACCTAGCTAATTTGCTTAATCAATAGAATATTAATAATACTGAAATTTCTCCTGTCTTATCAGTTCTAATTTTTTAAGGATTCTATTATAAAAAAAAAAATGAAACACTGTTAGTAATGTTTACTAATGTTCCAATTTTATTTGAGTGTTAATTCTGAAGTGTTCAAAAAGTATTACAACTCTAATAGTCCAAATGATTAAGTTGATATCTGAATTCTAAAGAAAGAAGAAAGAAAGATTAGTATTAGAAATTAAAAGAAAAAACAATTAGAAAAAGCTTATCAGTTTGAAATTGCAATCACAAGAGAATCTAAAAGCTATAAAAAAAAGTAGAAGGTCATTAGTATATACCTATATGTCTTCTATTTTAAAAAAGCTTTTTTTTTTAAACTTATCAGTCCAAAATGGTTCAAAGAGTCTGAAAACTACAAAAAAAATAAAGTAAAAGGTTAGTAAAATACGTATTCTACTTAAAAAAAAATAATTTTTTTTTTTAAGCTTACAGTCCAAAATGGCATCCAAAGAGTTCAGAAGCTACAAAAAATAAAATAAAATAGAAGGTTAATATAATGCTTATACACCTTCTTAAAAAAAAATAAAAATATATATATTTTTTTTAAGCTTACTGGTCAAATTGGTGTCTAAAGGAGTCTGAAAGCTATAAAAAATAAAATAAAATAGAAGGTTAGTATAACGTATATACACCTTCTATTTAAAAAAATAAATTTTTTTTTATTTAACTTACCAGTCTAAAATAGTGCCCAAGGAATCCAGAAAGTTACAAAAAATAAAAAAATAAAAAAGAAGGTTAGCATACGCCTTCTACTTAAAAAAAAATGAAAATATATTGTTTTTTTAAGCTTACTAGTCTGAATTGGCATCCAAAGAGTCTGAAAGCTACAAAAATAAACAAAGTAAAAGGTTAGTATAATATCTATATACCTTCTACTTAAAAAATAATTTTTTTTTACTTTTTTAAGCTTATCAGTCTGGAATAGTATCCAGAAGGTCTGGAAAGATATAGAAAAAAATAAAGTAGAAGGTTAGTATAACGTCTATACGCCTTCTACTTAAAAAAAAAAACTTTAACTAACCAGTTTAAAATGGCATCCAGGAGGTCTAGAAGTTACAAAAAAAAAATAGAAGATTATTATATACTTTCTACTTAAAAAAAAATGTTTTTTTTTACTTTTTTAAGCTTACCAGCTTGGAATAATGTCCAAAAGGTCCAGAAAGCTATAAAAAAAAATAAAGTAGAAGGTTAGTATTCATCTATATGCCTTCTACTTAAAAAAAAACTTTATTTAACTAACCAGTCTGAAATGACGTCCAAAGAAGCTTAAAATTTATAGAAAAAAATAAAATAGAAGGTTAGTATAAAGCATATATATATACCTTCTACTTAAAAAAAATAAACTTTTTTTTTATTTAACTCACTACCGGTCTGATAAAACTGACTTTAATTTTTATTTTCTTTCAATTTAAAATAAATTGAAAAAAAGATTATCAGTCATATTAGTAAGTCAGATAAATAAGTCAGATGATCAATCAAATTGCAACTGTTTATTATAACTGATTATATTGATTTATTTAAGTCATTTCTTTGGGATTTCAATATCAACTTTTAATACGATTACTACCACTAGGAAGGAAAGGTAAGCACATTAAAAAATATAATGAATAATGCTTTACAGGATTTAAATGTCACAGTGGGTTCTAGTATTAATGTTGTTAGTTATAGGGAGTAGTTAATGTAATATTTTTTTCTTAAGATCAGATGTGCAAATAGAGAAAAGTAAATATTTTTTTTTAAAAAAAATCAGTTTTCAAGAAAGTCAATTTTAATTTATAAAACAAAAAGATTTTTTTTTCAAAGTTTTTTTTAACTTCAAATTATTTATCCAAGATAATTAAACTTTTATCATAATATATATCACATTTAAAATAACTCTAAAATAGTTTAATTTTTATATATTAAAATCAGTAAGAAATAATATAAATAAATAATATTATTAGATCAACAGATTAATCTGATAGTCATCAATCAGTATATACCGATTGAATTCAGTTTTACAAGTAGTAATAATTATATATCAAACTGAATGATGACTATTGAATTATTACCTAATTTATTCAAATTAAAAAATATAATCAATTTGGCTAACCTAATTTTTTATATAGTTATCAATCAGATATGTGCCCTATTGATTACTAATAGTTATCAGAAATATCACATGCAGATCATTTTTATAATATATTAAATTTTGTGTAATATTGATTGTATTTTTTCATTTTGTAACTGTTCGTTAAATTTAAACTACTATGTTTATGCAGATTATAAAATTGATAGTCCATCATGTGCTCTATCAATTTTTATTGTTAGTTTTTTTTTCCATAAAAAAATTTTTTTTATACTTCACAGAATATAGTTTTTAAAAATAAGCATTTTTCAAGATTCAAGTTGTAATAAAAAAAAAAATTAAATTTTTAACAACAAAAATATATGTAAATTTACATGAAAGAAAAGATTTTCTAAGGTTATAAAAGCAGCTAATTAGACAATTTTTGCGTAAATGGCAAAAAATGATTTTTTACTATAATGTAAGAACTTTTATAAAGCTAAACGTAATAAAAAGTAAAATAAAGCACTTTTTTTTGGTAATTTCTTATGTTTATAACTCTTTATAACTCTTTATAATTTGCAAATATTATTTTTAAATTATATTTTCACCAATTTTTCTTATTCCTTTTTTCTAGCATTCAAATGATAAGAATTATTAAAGTATTTTAAAAAAATTAATATTACACTTTCTTTTTTGCTTGTAAGTGATAATTTTTCTTTATGTAGATTACTTTAATTATATATTAAAATAATTGTTTCCTCAGATAGATTGATTTTTTTAAAAAAAAAATTATAGTATTAAATGGTAAATATATATATATGGATATGTTGATTTGTTTATTACTGTATGCTTAATTTAACTTCTATAATAAAAAAAAGGTAAATGGACTTTCTTAATGTAAAATTTTTTATTTTTTTAATGTAAAATTTTTTTTTTTGTCAGCTAATTCATTTTTTTTAATGTAGGTTGATCAAAATATTTTTTTTATTGATCCCTGATTTTATCATACTATATGTATATTTTTCATGCAATTCCTAAAAATAAATTAAAATTTCATTGTAATTTACTGCAAAATTTTTAATATTTAATCAAAGAATTACTTTATGATACATTTGCTATATGGTTTCTTTTCCATATCTACTCCTTCTTTTTCCCCTTCTTAAAAACATTAATCAACAGATGCATGAGCTTTCAAAATTTTCACTTTTAAAACTGAACATGGCTTGGAATCAATGTAATCATTGGAATACATCGATCATAACATGAACTTATTTCTTGTTCATCCTTTAATCAAATAATAGTTTTATCACGCTCTTCATCAAATTCTGATTCAGAAAAATTATTTTTTGTATCGCTTATTATATTTTTATCATTTTCATCCAAGGTAATTTATGAATAAACTGTTTAGCCTTGGCATGAATATTTGAAATCTAATTCAAATAAAGATTCATTCTTATTAGTTTCCTCTATATCACAAATTCTTATAATTACTATATAACTTATTATGACCCACTAAATTTTCATATTTACTGTAAAACTTTGTCTTTATCTACAAAATCTTTCTACAAATCCTTATATTTACTATAAATTTTGTCCTCACCTACCAAATATTCATCTAAATACTCATATTCACTAATATATATTATTAAATAAATTGTTTAATAAATTTACTTAACCCTAAAAAAAAGTTTATTTTTTAAGTTTTAAGTAAGAAAAATACATATATTTTTGCTTGCATTAATTTAAAGTTTTAATTTCTTATCATGTCTAGTAAATTCTAAAGTTTCTTTTACTTTTTGTTACTTTTAATAGTAAAAAGTATGCCAACTTTCAAGTAAGATCCAAGTGAGATAATAAATATTATACAAAAAATTTTTTAATAAAATTATAGTAGCGGTCAATATGCATGACTTATATTATTTAAATTTAAGCACTATATTAAATAAATGCAGTATTACATTAAACTTGTATTTTTTGATTTTTGCAAAATTTAGGCTGGCATTATAAAATTGATCAGTATTATAGAAATTTTGGCCAGCATTATGAATTATTCATCAGCAAATTTAATCTAATTTAACTAATTTTGGCCAACTTTGATCATATATATGTATACTACTTTTAATGATAATACTTTGCCATAATTTTTTTTTTACCGATCTTAATGAAAAAAATTTGCCTTTCTTTTTTGTGATATTTCCTATGACTGCTAAATTTTGGCTAATCTATTAAACTAATAGTTATTAATAGAGCATATGTCTGATTTATTAACTTTTGACCTGTGATTATGTTTTGTACTGCCTATTTTTAAGCTATTTTATTTTAAAAGTATAGGGTGTTCTTTCTTTTAGTTTACCCTGATGGTTTCGTTTGTATTTTCTTTTTGTTTATTTTTTTATTACACAAATTTTTTATTGGTTAATTTTAAAAGAATGGGCACAGGTCAAATGGTGGTAAATCAGTCACTAATCAGCTATCAATCGGGTATCTTATTGATAACTGATTGATTCAATAAGTATTCAATCAGATAGCTGTTTGATAGCTGATTTCTGCCAAAATCTGTCATCAATTAGGCAGGCTGATTGATGGTCAACTGATGGTCAACTGATGATTACTCGAATAACTCAATATTATGCCAGAATATACAAATAGATAAAAAAATTCTTAGTACCAGAACCCGCAGATAAAGAAAAATCAATGCAAGGTACCAATATAATTTTTTTTTATTAATGTCAGATTGTCAAATCTAAAATAAAAAAAAAATTATTTCTTAAAAAAAGAAAAATCTTTTTAGAACAAATAAAAAAAATATATAATTTTTTAGAAAAATAAGTTTAAAAGTTTAAAATAAAGCTAAAAATTATACTTTAGTATGATACGCGTCACGTTTCATATATAAATTGATCAATAAAAAAAAAGTTGATTTTTAACAGTACAGTTTATTGATATACTGTATCAAACGTATTAAACTAATAATAAAAATAATATAACATGGATTAGTTAATAGCCATCAATCAGTATATTCTGATTGAATTCAGTTTTACGAGTAGTAATCATTATATATCAAACTGAATGATGACTATTGAATTATTACCTAATTTATTCAAATTAAAAAATATGATCAATTTGGCTAACCTAAATTTTTATATAGTTATCAATCAAACAAATGCCCTATTGATTACTAAATTTTGGCTAACCTATTAGCCTAATAGTTATTAATAGGGCATATGCCTGATTTATTTACTTTTGACCTGTGAAATTATAGTCAAATTATGATCAAATTATAGTCAAATTATGGTCAAATTATGATCAAATTATGATCAAATTATGGTCAAATTATGGTCAAATTATGGTCAAATTATGGTCAAATTATGGTCAAATTATGGTCAAATTATGGTCAAATTATGGTCAAATTATGGTCAAATTATGGTCAAATTATGGTCAAATTATGGTCAAATTATGGTCAAATTATGGTTAAATTATGGTCAAATTATGATTAAATTATGATTAAATTATTGTCTAATTATAATCAAATTATGATCAAATTATATTCAAATTATGGTCAAATTATGGACAAATTATGGTCAAATTATAGACAAATTATGGTCAAATTATGGTTAAATTATGGTCAAATTATGATCAAATTATGATCAAATTATGGTCAATTATGGTCAATTAATAGTTGAATGACCAATTTTTGTAGAATCATATAATGAATAATAAAATTTATTATAGCACATAATAAAACACAGTATCTTTATTTATATTAATAACAGATAAGTATTTAAAATAAAAATATTTATCATAATAATATGTTAGTATATAACTAATTTTTTTTTTTTTTTTTTTTTTTTTTTTTTTTGGTGTTGAAGCCATACCATCATTTATTAAGCAAGATAGGATTACAACTATAATCACTTCTGACTAGCTATGGGTACTCCCAGTTCTAAAACCGGTCTAATCATCCACCAATGCATTAATTAAAGAATTATAAAATTAACTAATAAATAAAAATAAATCTAAAAATTAACAAATAATAAACTAACCAAAAATTAAATACCCTAAAATAATAAAAATAAATAACAATCATAACAAATTAACAATAAACTAACTAAAATATAAACCAAAATAACACTTCAACCCCTCCATAAAAATAACCCCATTAAAACCATTAAATTCACACTAATACTTGTTGAAGAAAAACCTTGAATCGAGGCTTGGCGCGCATCGTCGGTAGCCAAGAATCCACTTGAAACGATTTGATGAATCCATCGATCGCTTTCCATGTTAAAGGCACCGCGGCAGCCTTACGTTCTGCCGCAGTTTTGTGTTTTAAGGGGGGTGGTGTAAGCACCGGGAGAGGCAGATCATCGTAAACTATGCAATCTGTGTAGCTGTCAAAGGTCGCCTGATTAATATCGTGTCTATGATGTGCGGGCAATCTGTTACTATCACTTGCGTAAGCCGGCGGGGTAGGGCGATTCTGTGTTTGTATTGCACAGAGATCAAGGTATCCGTGTTGGGATCGTTGCATGGAGGCTCGTTTCACCTGAGTGGATATGTTGTTTCGTTTCTCCCATTCCACAGTGAGATTGCATCGTGAGATCCAGATGTGGTGTTTGAATGCTAAAACAAAGCGTAAGATGAGATTAGCCATAATCTCCCTTGCAACGCTGGTCGATATGCGGAGCATAGTCTGTAGTGTCCTGATCCAACCGCTATTAGCTCTGACCAAGATAGCTATGCTGCGGAACTGGCGAAATTCATCAGATGGTGGCGATAAGCCTAATATCTCGTGTGTGCACCATCACGTTGCGTGTTCGTTGAGTGAGTCTGCTGCCAGGCATTGATTAATGATGAAGCAAAAATCCTTTGAAAGTTGTTCGTGAATCAGGGCCCATTTGTCCTCGTAAGCAGTACAGTTCATGAGATGAGTCCAAGTTTCTTTTTCGCTGTTGCAGCCAGTGCATAAATAATGATTGTATAGCATCAGTTTGCATTGCGCTAGCGCCTGGCCTAAAGGGAGTGCCTTGTGAAGAAGTTTAAATAAAAAACATAATAATCGATTGATATTGACGGATCAGTAGCGAAAGCCTGTAAATTGGTTAATTAGCATCCAAGTAACCTGCCAGTCACATTAAACTGAATTTAAATGACATTCTTCGCAGTTAATGTTGAGGAGTGACCACTCAGTAGCATCAAAAGTGTTAAAAATTCGCAAAATAAAGCGCCGTAGATTGGTTTCTATGGGGATATCTTTAAAAGCGGGGAAGAATCTGATATCATGGTTAGTAAAATCTATTCTACTGTCAAAAATGTTATCACTATTTAAACCCTCTTTTGCTAATCTATCAGCAGCTTCATTTCCTTCGTTCCCATCATGACCTTTGACCTTCACCAGTTCCAAGTTTAACTGTTTCTCCTTGCAAACCATTTTGATCTTCATAATTACTAGTGCGTTAGGTTGTTTCATTCTCGCTCTGGTACGAGGGTCGTTCCAGTTATTGATGGCAGATATGGCGCATTGGCTATCCGTGTGTATCCTGACAGCTGAATCGCTCGGCGTCACTAAAAGCGCTAAGAATATGGCCACCAATTCCGCCCTAGTGGATGAGGGCCAGAATGCCACTCTGGCTGACGTAGTGAGCACGGTATTATTTTGCATTTCTAAGTAAACCCCTGCTCCCATGTCGCTAGTAATGTTGTCCGCCGCGTAGTGAGATAGCGTATTGTTAATAGGGCCTTGTTGTAACGATCCGTCAGTATAAAAATTTAATGTCTCTTCTGCTGTCATATTGTTAGTAATCATCTCATTAAACACTGGTTAAAATTGATGCTATCGGGTACATATCGGGTACATATCGGGTACCTGATATGTACCCGATATGTGTGAAATATGTGTATGCTATTTAATAATACTACACATATCGGGTACCCGATATATACCCGTCGGATGCAGAAAATCGGTGACATATAACGTACATATCGGGTACATTTCTCATACATATTGGGTAGTTAAATATCGGTTACATATCATAGATTTATTGGGTACCCGATATATTTTAAAAAAATATCGGACAGATATTATACACTTATCGGATAGTGCTAATAAGTATCCTATATATACCCGATATGTATCCTATTTGTATTTGAAATATAAGCATAATTTCATAATTTTCACACATATCGGATAGCCGAAAAGTATAGCATTTATGGGGCATTAATAGTAGTAGATTTATAATTTTAATACAATTGTAATTTAAAAGTAATTTAATTCATTTAATTGTAATTACTGAAAGTTTTATTTATATTTTCAATCGATAATAAAAAAAAATATTATACAAAAAATATTATAAAAAAAATTCACTACTCTTTACACAAATTTACAATTAATGTTCACTTGTTTGCTTGTTTTCATTTCATTATATCTATTTAATTTGAAAGAAAGTAAAATGTTAGTAATAAAAGTGTTAGTATGAATATTAGTAGAAGTGTTAGCAAAAGAAAAGGAACGTTAATAAAAAAATTTTTACATTAGAAAGTGTTAGTATTAATGTTAGTATGAAAGTTAGTAGAAGTAGAAAAGGAACGTCAATAAAAAAAAAATATAAAGTATAAGTATTAATGTTAGTGTTAATGTTAGTAGAAGTGTTAGTAAAAGTAAGAAATAAAAAATGTTTAACAGTAGAACATTGTTAGTAGGAACGTTAGTAGGAACGTTAGTAGGAGGAAACACATTAGAAAAAAATATTAGTAAGAGTGTTAACAGGATGGAAAAAGAAATTTCAACAAAAAATGTACCTTTGTATTTATTTTTTAGAAAAACCAATAAAGTAAAAAACTCGATAGTAGAACATTGTTTAGGACGTTAGTGAGAAGAAATACGTTGGAAAAATATATTAATAAGAGTGTTAAGAATAACATAATAATGGGAAAAGAAATTTCAACAAAAAATATACCTTTATCTTTATTTTTTAGACAAAAACAATAAAGTAAAAATTTGAGAGAGAGAGAAAAAAGTTTTGAAAAAAAAAAAAAAACGATAAATAAATAATTAAATCGTGATCGTGCAATCACATGATCAACAAAATTATCAATTTTTATTGGTTATTTGGGTAATATTATAAATAACATAATAATGGGAAAAGAAATTTCAACAAAAAATATACCTTTATCTTTATTTTTTAGACAAAACAATAAAGTAAAAATTTGAGAGAGAGAGAAAAAGTTTTTGAAAAAAAAAAAAAAAAAAAATACGATAAATAAATAATTAAACCATGATCGTACAATCACATGATCAACAAAATTATCAATTTTTATTGGTTATTTGGGTAATATTATATTCAGCCACATCAGCCACAAAATCGGTCACCTATCGAATACACAAGTTAATATTAGCGAAGCAGCACAAACTTGATTATTCACTATTCGTGCTCAACTTGAGTTGATAAAATTATTAAAAAATCACTGATTTTATTAAATTTATCAGAATTTTTATACCTAATTAAAGATGATTAAATTAAGTTTTACTACCGATTTCATTATAATGTTACCAACTTTTTTGTTAATCTTGGATATTTTATTTGGAATTTAAATTGTTTGCTTTGAACTCGAGTTGAACTCGAGTTCAACTCGAGTTTAACTCGTTCGCTCAAGATCTTTGTGTAATGTATTGTAGATCTGTAATTGTTTTATTTGTAGTCTATAATTGGCAAAAGCTTATTATAAACCAAAATAAAAAACACTATTTATTTACGTATCTGTATTATTAGATTTTACCTTTTTTAGATTTGATATATAATTAAAAAAAAGACCTTTATCTTGATATTTTGGAATCATGATCATAACAATTGAGTTTAGGTCAAGTTTAACTTGTTCATTGTGATTGATTGTATTGTAGATCCGTATCTGTATTATAATTAATATAAAGAAGACAGATCATAACAATCATGACATATTTGAGAAATTAGAACAATTTTCATAAATGTTCTTGAAGGGTAATTAATATAATAATACAAGGTGATAAAAAATTGTTTATAAAAAGAGGTTTCATCTTTTTTTTTTTCTTACAATAAATTTGTTATCGTTATTTTTATTATATATTCTTTTTCTTAAAATTTGTTGCCGTTATTTTTTATTATTATATATTCTTTTTCTTAAAATGCCCGCAAATTGGACTGATGCAATAACTGAATATTTAATAAGATATAGGAGGTAAAAAATTAAATGAAAACTAATAAATAACTTTGATCATATTCTAGTTTTTTTTTCTCTTACGTTTCCTGATCTAAAAATTAAATAAATAATGTAAAGGAGAAGGAACAACTACTACCATGACATACCCGGGAGGGACCGCTCCGAATTCTGGGAGAGCCTAGCTCGAAGAATTCGGAGACGGTTCCGCGTGAGGTTCACTGGCCAACAGGTAGAAAGAAAGTGGAGAAACTTGGTCAGGAATTTTAATATTAGTAAAATAATAATAAATCATAAAAAAAAATAAAAAAAAATAAAAAATTAATAGTATTAACATTTTTAGAATTTCTGTGAATGGAGGAATGGTGCGCGAAATGGAAGGTGGTCCCGGGAAGGAGAAAGATATTATAGGCAGTTCCGCACAAGGTTTTGGGACAGACCTGGTAATTATTAAGAATTTTTTTAATTTATATTTAAGTTATTTAAGTTCTAAATTTATATATATTTCTTAGGGAACCACCACAGTCGTAGGCGGCGTAGAAACACTGCGCATCGGCGGCCTCGGAATCCGTAAATTATTTTTATTTTTTTTTATTTTGTATTTTTTATATTTTATTTTTATTTTTATTTTTTATTTATATTTTTATATTTTTATTATTTTTATTATTATTATTTTTTATTTTTTATTATCTTTTATTATTATTATTTTTTATTAAATATATATATATATTATATAGTCATCTAATTATTATTTTAATATTTTTACTATTTTATAATTTGATTTAATATCAGCCTATATTCAACTGAAATTAAAAAATTCGACCTCAATTATAAGTAATTAAAGCTTATTATAATAAATTGCTTTTATTCAATAAACATTCATTTTTTTTTTATTAAAGTATTAATTAAATAAACAATCTGTCGTCATATATTATATAATATATTGTAATGATGAAATGTCCCCAATAAATTTTTAAAAAAGGTACATTTAGGCGTGACAGATCTAATACCGCTGATTCTTCCAAAATGTTACTAAAATCTTTTCATAGATCAAATTGAGAGAACTAATCTATCAATTTACAATATAAAATCTTGAAATAATCTTTCACATTTTCAAAATACGTGATCAAACTCATTTTTGCTAAACTGCCGAAACCTTTTGGCGTTTACATGCAATAGTTTCGGCATTTTAATTTAATTTGATGATCATTGATTATCATGATCAATCTATTTTTACGGTTTTCTAAACCATAATTTTTTTTTTATTTTTTTTTTAGGTTGCTGGACTACCAGACTTGGAATGTAAGTTGGAAGGGGTGGGGGGAATTTTTTTTTAATATTAAAGAAACGTTACTAACGTTTCTTTCTTTATTTTTTTTAGGTTGCCAGCCTTCTTAGACGAACCGGACTTGGGAAATAAGTTGGAAAGGGTGGTGATTTTTTTTTAATATTAAAGAAACGTTACTAACGTTTCTTTCTTTATTTTTTTTAGGTTGCCGGCCTTCTTGGACGAACCAGACTTGGGAATGTAAGTTAGAAAGGGCGGGGGATTTTTTTTTAATATTAAAGAAACGTTACTAATGTTTCTTCTTTATTTTTTTCAGATTGCTGGACTCCGGACTTGAAATGAGGGAGGGATATTTTTTGAATATTAAAGAAACAGTTTAACGTTTCTTTTATTTATTTTAGGTTGCAGTTTCCCTTGTTCCTCTTGATCCTAACGTGATCACGATTAAGAAAAGTTTGAGCAAACTTTTCTTAAAATTGTATTATAAATGACTGTAACTTTTTTATTAATTTATTGTAATAAAATACGTAATAAAATAAAAATATTAACAATAATAATTATACTTTTAAACACTTTACAAAAAATTTATAAACTTGATAATGCATTCAATAAATAAGACAATAAAAATTTTTTAACTACATTAAACGAATTAAAAATTTCTAAAAAGAAAAATCTATAAAGAAAGTAAACTCTAAAAAATTTCTTAATACGTTATATAATATGAAATCTAACGTATTAAAATTTGTATCACATATCGGGTACCCGATATGTGTAAGATAGAACTGTGCCCGATATATATTAAATAACATATCGGTGACCAATAGTTTAGATATCGGGGTCTTGGTAATTAGGCATATTTTGAAGTGTAATAAATCGGGTACCCGATATGTAAAAATACCCGATATTTATCTGATTAGCCGCCGATATATAAGTCCCCGATATGTACCTGATAGAATTGATTTTGACCAGTGAAATCTAATCAAAGCATGTCTTAGGGGAGCGTTAGAGATCCATCGATGGATCCATACTAGGTCATTTTTCCCAGGTAGATCTGATCCATTGATACTAACATTTACGGCGGGAGTATTCTGTGCATGCGCTGATAGCTCTAAGTCTGCGGCTGGTGAGTTTGCGGATAGAGCATACTCCCAGGTGGAACTGTGATTGTCAACACCGATTGTTAAGATCTCCTTCCATTCATTGTGGATAAGCTAACCTTCCTCGGAGATCTTAGTGATAGGGAGGATGCGGATGCGCTGTTTCGGTATAATTCGATCTACCCCTGCGGGTTGTGTTTGTGCTGTGACAACGTTCATATCAGCGCAAGAGTGTGAGTCTGTGAGTGTGACTGGTGTGATGAGGCAACATTCTTGTGTGTGTTGCGAGTCACGCGTGTGGATGCGCGCTTTCTTAATCTTGCCTATGGTGAGATTAGCTTCCATTGTATTAGGAAAACCTACGGCTAAAAATTTCTTTGCTCGGCCGTCTGAGGGTAGAGGTGAAAGTAAGTGCCATAGTATTTGACGAATTGAGAAATTGGTACCCAATGTATCACTGTTCCTGTGCCTTTGCGTTTGGATGACCTTGGTTAAGGTGCTGTACCATTTAGCAACACGCCCTTTAGGTGATTGTCCAGCTAATAGTCGGTATAGGTTCCAGCTGATAAGTCTGCCCGATGGTAGTAGTATCTGTTCTAACCAAAAGATTGGGAAACGTGCCAATTGTCTGAAGGTAAGAAAATGGTGGACCTTCCTAATTTCTGCAAAGAGTTCAATTAACGGTGTGCCGTTATACAGAAGTATCCAATCTTGTTCGTCAAAAGGATCCTGGCACAAGGATATGTTTAACTGTCGTCCTATAATTAAAGTATGTAGGCTGAGGGTGGCTCTCACAATGAGTTTAAGTAAAAGTAACACATCTAAGTTATAAGTCAAAATATTTGTAGGAATGCCAGCCTGAAGCTGGGCGGATAGCAATCTTATCAATGTGGTTTCAGAGGCTAAGGAGTTTCCGTTAATGTATTTGGCGAGCATAGCCACTTGGTTAGCGCACAGTATCTTCCACGGATAGTCTAGGCCTACAATGTCCGGATGGAAGAGAGCAGAAGTGGGGAAGCTACTCGCTAAGCCAAGTTTTTGTTTGACTAATTTAAGAACGGGTGTGAAAAGCGAATTCCATTCGTTTTCTGATAACGTTGCTAGCTGTCCTACGTAAAGCAGTTTCGATATAAGTACTCTGTTGACCAAATAGACTATATGTCCCACTGACAATATTTTAGAGCGGGTTGCTGAAACAAAATCATTAATAGCTGAGTTTAACCGCTTTTTAAGGTAGAGTGTTGTCCTTCTAGGTCCAAAGTAGCATCCTAAGTATCTTATTTCGTGCTCTGTGGGTGAGACAAGAACGCGGTCTGTTCCTATCGTGATGGAGATCTGATCTTTTGGTGAGTCATCATTGATGACCAAAAAGTCCATTTTCTTTCCATTAATGAAAATGTCGTTGATAGTATAAAAAGTAGCCGCTAGATCAATCGATCGTTGAAGAGCAGTTAGGCTTGAGTTGGTGAAAACGGTGTCGTCCATGTATGCCATCACCGGAATGGTGATGGATCTGCTTTGGGTAGTCATGCAATTGAGATCTTGCGGCCAGTCCACTTGTAATGTGTATCCGTTCGATTCATCTTGTGCTAAAGCAACTAAAAGCGGGTTATAAAAGATTCTCCAGAGCAATGGAGAAATGGCGTTGCCCTGGTCAATGCCGTCGCCAGCTGTAATTCTGTTCGTGAGTCCGAATTCGGTGATGATACGCATTGAGCGATGTTTGAATAGATCGATAATCCAGTTAACTATATTAGTAGGTATATCTATTCGCAGTAGTGCCATTCGAAGGCCGGCGAGCGGGAGTGAGTCATACGCCTTTTTTAAATCTTGTGTAGTAGCGTAGAGCGGTTTCTTATTGGCTTTCGCATCTTCGATTATATCATTGAAAATCTTAAGTGGTATGGAGGTGTCTTCTCCTTTTAATCCGCAGAAGTTAGGGCCTTTCAGTATCTGGTGTCGTGTAAGTATTTGCCCTAGCCTGGCTGTGACTAATTTGGTCGCGCATTTCTGGATATTATCCAGTAACGCTATTGGACGAGTATTATTTAAATTATAGTTGAAAGCATCGGGTTTGGGAATAGGGCAAATCGTTGACGAACGCCATTGTTTGAGAACAATGCCTAGCTTTAGAGATAACGAAACAAAATTAATAATCACTAAATGGATTTCTTCTGGGAACTTTTTTATAAGATTATAGCTAATTCCCGACGGTCCCGCTGCGGAGAAGGAGTTCACTTCTCTTAATATGGTCAACCATTCGTCCAAAGTGATGGGTTCGTTCATATCAGCAAAGTGTTGAGTCCAGTGTTGTTTCGGCTGGTAAATGTTCGTCCAAAAATTATTGAGTCTGTCATAAGAAGTGTTGCGTGCTCGTGTTGTTTCCCCATAGTGTTCTTCTGCTAGTCTATTGATGTTGTCTGGATTGGTTTCAAGGTGAGATTCTCCTTCTATATTGGTGGTAGCAATCCTGTCAATAGTGATCTTAGATTTATGGCGATCCAACGAATTGTTAATAATTTTGGTTTGATTCGCTTGGAAAGTATCAAATTTCTGTTCAATTCTGGCGTTTATACGTTCAGCTTCTCGAAGGCGGCTGTGTGAAGCGTCAATACGACTTCTGTGTTTGACGGCTGAACGTGCCTTTACAATCCAATCAGTGGAGAAAATGTTTTCTTCTGAAAGGATGTGTGAGTTATCCGTGATGTGACTGTGATAAATTTTAGCTTTGTAGTCGTTGTTGTACTGCGCAATCTTTCGTCTCCACGATTCCTTGTTTAGCGCTAAGTACTTTATGCGTTTGCCACAGGATAAGTTGGATACGTGGCTGATCAGGGCTCTGACTTTAGCGGTGTGCCGTCTGATCTTATTTTCTGTAACGAGATCAGCATCGCATTTATGATAATTACGTTGAGAAGATCGCTTTTTCATAGGGAGACTGATGTTCATGCTGACATGTATGGCAGCAAGAATATTATCCCAGAGCGTGTCAATTCTGTCTCGGATAATGAGGTAGTCTTGTACAGGTTCCATGCCAGCGGTCTGATCATTGTTAATTGGCGCATGCAAGACGGCTAGTTCCTCTATAGTGTCATCAAACTTCCATGCTTGAAATTCGTCAATTAAAGTTATTAGTATATAACTAATAAAGTTAGTAATATTTAATAAATAAATAGTAAAGCGTAAATATAAAAAGTTAGTAATAATTATAATCAGGGTTGTGGTAGTACACCTGTATGTGCAAAATTTTAGTACTCGTACAGTACTCGGACTAGTACTGATGTACTTAGTACAAATGGTTCTAGTACATTTCTAAGTGGTAGTACAACAGTACGAACCAAATTTAATACAATTAGTATCAGATTCGTACATATAGTACAATACTAATTTAAGCTATTTAAATCGCTAATAATAAATAAACTTTTCACTATTTCTTCCATAAAAATTTTTTTTCTATTTAAACTTTTCTTGAGATGAAAGTTTTGATTCACTTTTTTGGATGTTTATTAATTATTATGCATGATGATAATCAGATAAATCGATCATCTGTAAAAGAATACAAACACGAGACACGAAAAAAAATAAAGGGAAAATTTTTTCAGTACGTTATCGTCCACAACTCTGTGTTAAACTTTTATTTTTTGTATTAACTATGGTCCAAAGTTTGAAAAAATACATTATTTTGACAAAGAAAAAAAGTGGTGCTACTAATAAATTATGCTATTGTAGAGCATACTTTAATAAGCTTGGCAAAAATCATCCTGAATTAAAAACGATAGTAGATAAAACTGATAGAATTTTAAAGCATTTTAAAGACTGCCAAAATTTTCAAGATTCATACAGTCAATAAGAAAAGGATAAAGTATTTGCAGTTAAACAAGAAAATAATAAGATATTGGGCAAAAGAACAAGTATTTTATTATTTTAATTTTTGTTAAACATTATTTTAATGATAATATTTAATGATATTATTAATTATCTATAGGAAATGATTTATTATCTTCTGATTTAACGTCTGATGTAACTGATCAACATTCACAACTTTCAAAAATACGAAGAGATTCAATTTCTTCACGTTCTTCGTTAACCTCTCTACTTTCTCAATGGTCAAATTATGGGCCGATGGATTCATTTATTGCACGAACTCTTTCAAGTGCAGACAAAAAAAAATTTCATTTACATTTATTACGAATTACTATTTCTTGTGGATTTCCATTATCTTGGGTAAATAATCCAGAAGTTATCAATTTATTTAAATTTCTCAATCCTCAGATCATATTACCAGATCGAAAAACTTTATCAAATGAAATTTTGGGTGATGCCGTTAAAGATTTTGATAACATGATGTTAGAAAAATTAGCATTAGATAGGACAGGAGTAACCCTTTCTTTTGATGGATGGACTAATGTTCGTGAACAAGAACTAATGGGAACAGTGCTTATGTCATCTGAAGGGCAACCTTATATATGGAAAGCAGTGGATATAAGTAGCGAACGTGCAACAACTGTTGAAGTCATGTCTAAAATAGAAGAAATGATATCTGAAATAGATAAACTTGGAATACCTTTTTTAAGTATTGTTACTGATAGCGCACCCACTTATAATGCAGCAAGGTAAATAATGAAAATTATCATTTAATTAAGATATTTTTATTAAATTATTCTAATAATTAATCCTAATGTTATAAATAGGAAAAGACTTCGAGTTCAATATCGTGCTATTGTTTTTTTACCCTGCTTTGCATATCAGATAAATTTATACATAGGAGAAATCTTTAAAGTTTCATCTAACCTCAAAACTACATCAGAACAGGCTTTAAAAATAGCAGCCTATTTCAAAAATGCAAATAACAAATATTTTATTGGTCAATTTCAGGATATTCAAAAAGAAATTTATGGGAAATACATTCAACCGGTAGTTTTTGGAGATACGAGATGGAACAGTTATTTTAATTGTTGTGCAAGCATAAACTTCACTAAAAATGCTTTACGAGTAAGTAATTAATTTTTTATTATAAATTTTAAATTATATTTATAAATTTAACAATATTTATTAAATTTTTTCTTATTACTAGTCTTTAACTGCAAAATTTGAACCATCAACTAGAAGGCGTATATCAAAAGATCCATTAGAAATTTCACGGGATATTTATAATATAATTATGAATGAATCTTTTTGGAAGTCATTGGTTACATTAGAACAGCTATTAGCACCATATTGTCGTATTCTAAATATATTGCAAACTGATAAAGTACGATTGCATGAGGTTTTACATTACTTTGCTTATATTTATCAGTTTTGGCAAAAATATCACGATAATAATATGAACAATGGGATTTTAACCTGATTATAAAAAAGATGGAAAATATGGGAGCAACCTCTCCTTATTCTTTCCTGGCTTCTCCATCCAGCTTATAGGGTAAAATATTTTACATGCTCATCTAAATCACAAGTTAGTTATTTACATATGGGTAAATGGTTAGTTTACTATTACAAAGCTTGGACTGGGAAAAATCCTATATTTATTCTTACGGAATTTGATGATTTCTCACAAGGAGTGAAATATCCTTTTGATGATACATCTATTGCTCAATTTGAAAATGATGTTCATAAATATTGGTGTTGGGTTCGAAGTGCTTATCCAGAAATAGGTACAGTTGCATTCCATATTTTTGGAATTTGTGTTAATGCTGCTTCAGTTGAACGATTATGGAGTAGTATGGGTTTTTTTTATACAAAAACAAGAAATCGATTAAAGGTAAAAGATAATGATTTTTTTAGCTTTATAATTTAATATATAATTAATAAAGTATAATATTTTGTATGCAATTTTCTCATGTATTAAATATGGCCAAATTACGAGCTGAGATTACTTATAATCGATGTAAACAAGAAACTTTACCATTAAATCCAACTATAAATTACACTGAATTAGAACAACAAAATATAAATTTAGATGATCAAAATAAAGAAAGTAATCTTAATAATGAACATATAGAAGTGGATAAAGATATAGAAGTGAATAAAGATATAGAAGTGGATAAAGATATAGAAGTGGATGAAGAAGAAGATTCCGATATACTAGATGATGGAAATAATATAGAAGAACAATTTCAAAATCAATTGGGCCAATTGTTAGAAATGGGAAATAATGAATTTGAGTTTGATACAGATGATATGGATGTTGAACATACTGAACATCTAGCACAAAATAATGATGCAAAATGGGATTTAAAAATTATATTCGAAGATAATTTGCGTTATCCTTTTTAATAAATAATAAATAAATAGTGTTTTGTTTGTTTGATTTTATTTGAATATTTTTTATTTATCATGTGATTTGTATATTTTGTACTTCGTACTAAAAAAAATTTTTAGTACGTGTACTAGTACTTAGTATAACCAATAAAAACCAAGAAAAGTTACATGATGTCACACGTACTATATACTAAATTCCAAAAATTGAAAAGTACAGTACAATACTAGTACAGTACAAGTACTGTACTAGTACTGTACTAGTACATTTCTCAACCCTGATTATAATAAAATACACAAATACAAAAAGTTAGTATTATAAAGAGTTTGATAAAATTTATAAAAAAAGAAAAAGAAAAACGTGATGATGTTAGTAAAATATAAAAAAAAAATAACATTAGTAATAATAAAATACACAAATACAAAAAGTTAGTATTATGAAGAGTTTGATAAAATTTATAAAAAAAAAAAAAAAATACGTAATGATGTTAGTAAAATATAAAAAAAAAGAATAATATTAGTAATATTAAAAAAAGGTAAAGTTAATATTATAAAATAATATCATTTTTTCTGCTAATGTGTTAAACCAAAATTCTGCAAAAAATTTTTTCAAAAATTTTTATTTTTCAGCGCATTTTTTGAAACCAAATCACATACAGACATGGCTTCTATAATAGAAACATGCTCATACAATACATATGATAAGTTCATTTCATATTTTATAAAAATGTTTTTTCTTTTCTCAGTAGTTCTTATGCTATCAACCCGCACTTTATGCTTAATAAGACTGGAGTCAATGAGCTCAAAAAGTTAAAACAAAGAGGGTTTTTTGAAAAGATGAAAGGTTTAAAATCTCTTATAACACAGGCCACACAACACCACCTTAACAATAATATAGTAACTGTTATATGTACTCATCTTTACAATGTTCTCGCTAATGCTAGGTCGAAGTACCTCTCAAAAGCCAGAGCCTCCAAAAACTGGGGACATAAACAATGCGTCATAAAATTAAGTACTGGCTGTTATACATAAGGATGGCTCTAAAATTGATTTTCCCAAAATCTGAAATCCAAAATCTGAAATTCTGAAACCAAAATCTGAAACATTTCAGTTAGCCGAAATTAAGACCAAAATCTGTAATTTTAGCTGAAATGCCAAAATTAAAATTAACCAATAAAAATGCGTCACATGAAAATGGGTATATTGATCATTTCCATATTTAGTGATAGCCATTTTACAAAAATTGATTTTGGTAAGAACGAATTTAGCATCTTGTATAACATAAATTTCCTAAAAAGGAAATTTTATAATTTCTGTAATTCTGGCCAGAATTAATCCATAATTTTGGCCAAAATTATATATTTAATTTCAGCATTTTGGTTGGAATTTCAGATTTTAGAATTTCAGATTTGTCTAATATTTCAGATTATGGTTTCAGAATTTTGGCAAATCTGAAATATTTCAGTTTTAGGGCTATCCTTAATTACACAAAGTTCTGCAAAAAATCTGATCTAATTAGATCTTATCTGGATCTGATCTGGTCAGATCTGAATCAGTTTATAATATTATAATCCACAGATCAGATTCAGATTCTAAATTTGAATCTGAAGTTCAAATTTGGATTTGAAATTGTATAATCTGGATCTGTCAAATTGAATCTGGATCAGATTTGCCAGAACTGGATCAGATTATAAGATCCATTTATCCAAGGCATTTTTATTTATAAAATTGCAAAAAAAAATACTAGAACATAACTGCAACTTATTAAACACGCCAAAATGGTGTTATTTCGCATTACTTTATGAAAAAAAATGCTGAAATTGGCATTTTTTTTGAATAACCCCATTTTTTAATAGAAAAACACTAAATTGTTTTTTAAATAAACAATTTAGAAAAAGAGGTTTACTATTTACCACTATTGGTGGTGAGCACCAGTATCATGTGATTTTATTGTAAATTTATAATTCTGGCCAGAATTAAGTGATCTGTATAAAAATATCCTTTTTTAGAAATTAATATTACACAAAATTCCAGGTAAAGTAATTTTCAAAAATGGAAAAAAAAATTTTGTAGAATGGATATTACTAGTCGAAAAAGGAATATTCAGCCTTAATAAAATTCAGCCTATATTCGACCAAAATTAAAAATTATTCGACCTCAATTAGTAATGATCTATGATTAAACATATATTCGATGTTGTTGAATCATAGTCGAATAGTGTATATTAATTGAGCGTCACATCATGTATCACGTAATTAATTAAAGCTTAAAAAAAGACCAAATTTAATGAAGTTTTTAAAACTTTTTTCTTTTTTCCTTTATCATTTCCTTTCGTTTTTTACCTTCTTTTATCCTTTCCCTATTTTTTATCTTTCCCCCTTTTTTCTTTTTCTTCCCTTCATATTTTCCTTTATTTTTTTTTTTTTTTTCCCTTTCTTAATTTCTCTTTTCCTACTTCTCCTACACTTTCTTTAAAAAATCTTTAACAAAACAGTTCATTTTAAGCAGATATTTTGGTTTCCTTTGGATGTGAAATTTTACAGTAATAATTTTTTTTTCTTTAACTACTCTTAATTTAACAAATAGCTTCTAAAAGTTCAGTTACTTCTTTTTATTTAGTATTCTCTCAAATCTCTTTCTTTGATCTATGTGAGCAAAATTGTTTTTTAAATAAACTTTATTAACAGTTCATTTTTTTTGCAGGTAACTGGTTCTTTGATGTTAGGAGCCATTTCTTTTTGTGGCTCTTTGGAAACAGTGTTTTGGTAAGAGTTATAAAGTTTAATTTTTTTATTCTATGACTTCTAAAAAACAATTAATAATTTCATTTTTTTTTCATTTTTTTTTAGACGGTTGGCTTTTTGGTAGGATTTCAGGAGTATCTTTTCATTTTTTTTCATTTCTTTTAGATGGTTAGCTCTTCAGTAAGATTTTGGGAGTATCTTTTCATTTTATTTTGATGTTTTATGATGTTTACTAACAACTCGTTTTTATTCTTTTTTAGACGGCTAGTTCTTTGTGTAGGATTTTGGTGAATATTTTATTTTTTTTGTTTTATTTTGTGATTTTTACGATGTTTATTAACAACTTGTTTTACTCCTTTTAGATAGTTGATACTCGTGTGGAATTTGGTAACAATGAGACAGTTTTAACAACTCAGCTTTTGGTGAGTTTTAATATTTTTTTTTATTTTTAATTAAATTTATTTTCATGTATTAATATTTTGATTATTTTAATTATAAATGACTAATTTTCAACATCTTTGATATAATTTTGGTAAGATAAAATATTCAGTTTATTTATTTAACGAAATGATTACTAACGTTTTAATTCTCTATTTTTTTAGGCGAGTTCAGTTTTTTTGACGTAAGAATTCAGCGAGTATTTTTTTTTAAGATTTCTTTCACCTTTTAAAAATAATTACTAATTTATTTTTTCTTTTTTTTTAGACAGTTTGTTTTTTGGCTCTCTGGACACAAAATTCGACAAGAATAATTTTTAACAAACCTCCAAGTCTTTGGATATGTGGATTTGATGGTATGTTTTGTTTGTCTTTGATTATTCATTTTATTGAAACTGTATCTAACAGATTTGATATTTTCTTTTTTTTTTAGATATTCTTTCAGATTACTGTGACATGGGATTTTGGCAAGTAATAACATTTTTTTAGATGACTTTTTGGCTCTTTAGATGTATGGAATGGGATTTTGGTGAGTTAAGAATTTTCTTAAATTATTTTTTCACAAAATGTTTTACATTAACATTTTGATTTTTCTTTTTTTAGACAGGTTCATCAAATATTATGATAAGGATTATTGATTGAATTTATTCTGTTTAACGGTATTTATTCCTTTTTTTAGACAAGTTTGGACATATGAAATCTGCCAGTATATCTTTTTTTTAGATAGATCTGGACGCGTAAAATTTGGTAGGCAATCAATTATTTTTTTTTGTTTTTATTTTTTTTTCTTTCAGCGAAACGTTTAATAATGCTTTGTTATTTATCTTTTTTTTAGAGAATAATTATTCTTTAAGATCTTTAGATATGCGAATTTATAGTGTGTTTTTTATTGGTTATAATTTTTTATTTTTATAAATCATTAAATAATAAATATATTTTTTATTTTTTTTTAGGTTGCTCTTTGACTTTTATATGATGTGAATTTAGGGTTTTTTAGGATACTTGATTGTGTAGATGATGATTATAGATATAATGGCGGATAGATTAATGTGAATAATAACAAGTGATAATATATAGATAGATAAATGTTAGATAGAATTTTATATAATATTATAATATGTAGCTATAAATAAAATGTTAATAAAACTACTATTATTTGACCTTGAAAAACCTTTAGTTTGACCTATTTATCAATTATATTCAGGTTACATACAGTAGTCGAATATAGTTTTTTTTAGAGTCGAATAAATATGTAATAATGTCCTAATATAGGTAAAATGATGGTTGAATTTTCTTTCCAAATTTGAAATGATTGGCATTCTAAATGCGCTAAAAAATCAGCCTTAATTTGACATAGGTCAGATTGTTATTTGACCTATATTCGACCTGGTTAAATTTAGGCTGAATTGTCCTTTTGACTAGTGTATCGCCTAAAATGAATATTCTGTATGATACAAAATTCTAATATGGTAATTTTAATGTTCTGGCTGGAATTATGAAAAAAATAGGGATGTGATAGATAATATATGACGAATAGAATTTTTAGTATGAAAAAAATTCTAAGTTCTTAAAATACTTATAAAAAATGAAGAAGGAGCGGGTGTGATATGGGTGACAAATAAAATCACGTGACACTGGTGCTAACCACCAGTGATGATGCGTAGTAATTTTTTTAGAAAAAATGTTAAATCATTTTATTTTATTAAACGATTTAGGAAAAATCTGTTAAAATCGTTTCTTATTTATTAAAATGATTTTTAAAAGAAATATTAAAATTATTTTTTATTTATTAAAATGATTTTTAAAAGAAATGTTAAAATTATTTTTTTTATTAAACAATTTTTAAAAAAAACATTAAAATTTATTTTTTTATTAAAACGATTTTTTTAAAAAAATAAAATCATTTTTTTATTAAACGATTTTAAAAAAGTATAAAATCATTTTTTTTTATTAAAACGATTTAAAAAAAGTTAAAAATCATTTTTTCATTAAAACGATATTTAAAAAATAATGTTAAAATCATTTTTCATTAAAACAATTTTTTTAAAAAAAACGTTAAAAATCATTTTTTTCATTAATAAAACGTTTTAAAAAAAAACGTAAAATTATTTTTCATCAAAACAATTTTAAAAAAAAAGTTAAAAATCATTTTTTGATTGATTAAACGATTTTTTTAAACAATTTTTTTAAAAAAAAATGTTAAAAATCATTTTTTTTCTTTCCATTAAAACGATTTAAAAAAAAATGTAAAATCATTTTTTTTTCATCAAAAACGACTTTTTTAAAAAAACGTTAAAAATTGTTTTTTTCATTAATTAAAACAATTTAAAAAAAAACGTAAAATCATTTTTCATCAAAACGATTTTTAAAAAAAAGTTAAAAATCATTTCTTGATTGATTAAACGATTTTTTTAAATAATTTTTTTTAAAAAAAAAGGTAAAAATCATTTTTTTCTTTCCATATAAACAATTTTTAAAAAAAAACGTAAAATCATTTTTTTTTTATTAAAACGATTTTTTAAAAAAAAATGTAAAATCATTTTTTTTTGTTAAAACGATTTTAAAAAAAAACATTAAAAATCATTTTTTCATTAATTAAAACAATTTAAAAAAAAAATATAAAATCGTTTTTTTCATTAAAATAATTTTTTTAAAAAAAATATAAAATCATTTTTTCATTAAAATGATTTTTTTAAAAAAAATATAAAATTATTTTTTCATTAAAATGATTTTTTTAAAAAAAAATATAAAATTATTTTTTCATTAAAATGATTTTTTTAAAAAAAATATAAAATCATTTTTCATCAAAACGATTTTAAAAAAAGAAAAAGTCCTCATACCACCCTGGGTGGTAACATGATTTTTGCCACCCCTTATCATGTGATTCAAATTTAAATTATAAAATTACGTCATGCCGATTATTTGTTTAATATTTTTTATTACGCGATTTTTTTTTTTACGGCTTTGACTTCGGTAAGTTTTTGATATTACTTATATTGTTTTTATTAATCAGCAGTTCAGCACTTCAGCACTGACTAACTTCTCTTTTTTGTAGGTGCTTTTTTTCTTAACTTTGGGCTTTTGATAAGTTTTTGTTTAACATTGTGCATATTTTTTTTGTTAATTAGCATTAACGCTTTTTAAGCTGTTCTCATTTTTTGTAGGTAATTCTTTTTAGCTTTTAGTGACCTTAGACTTCGATATTAGAACTTTTAATAAGTAGTAAGTTCAAACACTTTTGAACATCTTGGATCTTTGGGAGTTTATTTTCGTTAGTAACTAACTTTTTTTTTCTTTTTTCTTTTTGTTTGGTTGGGGTTCTTTTTGTAATTTTATTTCTCTATTTCAATTTTCTATTTCGTCTCTTATCATTTTTCCATTACCATTCGTCCCTTATTGGTTTCTATCATCTTTTTCCTTTCCTATCCTTTTTTTCATTTCTTATTCCCTTTTTTTTGTTTTCTATCATCACCTCTTCTTTTTTTCTTTCCTCATAACATTTTCCTTTTTCTTTCATCATCACTTCCCCTTTTTTTCTTTTCACATCATTTCCTCATCATTTTCTCCTTCTTTTTTTCGTTCCTCATCATTTTTTTCACTTCCTTCTTTTTTTTTCATTTTGCATCATTCTTTTTTTTCATTTCGCAACATCCTTTTTTTTATTCCACATCATCCTTTTTTTCGTTCTACAACATCCTTTTTTTTCATTTTATATCCTTTTTTTTTTCGTCTCATAACATTCTTTTTTTTCGTTTTACATCATTCTTTTTTTTCGTTTCATATCTTTTTTTTTCATTTTACATCAACTCTTTCCTTTTTTTTCGTTTCTCATTATTCTTCCACCTCTCCTTTTTTTTTGTTCTTCTCTTCCTTATTTTCCATCTTCTTTTGCTTCCCCTTTGATCTCCTTTCGCTTTTACTAATTATTTCTTTTTTATCATTGTAGTTTGTTGTTAGATTACCTATTTATATCATTTATTACTAGATCTGTTAAAAATAAATAATCGTTTAGATTTAAATTCACTTATAACATATATTTAATAAAATAATTAACTAAAAAAGTACTGAATACAATAACTAAAGTTTCTTTTTAAAATCATATCTGATATAAGTATACTTTTTAATTTTGGTTTAAATTGTCATTTATTAAAGATTATCTTTGCGAAAAAAATTTTTTTTATACGAAAAAAATTAAAGTTAAAAATTAACTGATTAAGATTGGGCAATTAAAATTTATTTTAAATCACGTGATAGGGGTGGCAGAAAAACTGATACCACCCAGGGTGGCACCTAGATAACTTCTTAAAAAAAATGTTAAAATCATTTTTTAATCAAACGATTTTTTTAAAAAAAACTTTAAAAATTGTTTTTTGATTAAATGATTTTTTTTTAAAAAAAATGTTAAAAATCATTTTTTCATTAAAATAATTTTTTTAAAAAAAATGTAAAATCATTGTTTTATTAGAACAATTTTTTTAAAAAAAAATGTAAATCATTTTTCTTTTAATAAATGATTTTAAAAAAATGTTAAAATCGTTTATTTTAAATTTGAATTTGGTCAGATTCAGATTGGATTCAGATCAAATTCAGATCAAACTCAAATCAGATCCAGATTTTAAATTTGGATCTGTGGATCAGATTTGGATTTCAAATATATATCTGAATTAGGGTTCTTAATCAAGTCGAGTAAGATCGATCATTGATTAAGTCAATCAATTAATCGATCATAAGTTTTCAGCCTCGATCAAAATTGAACTAACTTTGATTGATATTTGATCGATCAAATTTGCCTAAATTGATTGATCAATTTACCCATGCTAATCGATCATAGTAATATGATGCAATATTTGTATGTTCAAGTATGCTTAATAAATAATATAATGCCTATACTATACATTATTATCTGAATCAAAATGACCACCAATGATTAAATTTTTCAGATTCTAATATTAAATTAATTAGTTTTTAAGATATTATATAGTATGGAATATTGGTACAGCATAAAATGATAGTCCCAACAGGACTGTATAATAATAATATGTAATTTTTTTTATGTGAATTATCAAATTAAACATATGATATTTGTGTAAAACATTATAAAGAAATTAAAGGCACCTTTTGTACATTTTATCTATAATTATTAATTTAGAAAAGAATTATATAAATAAAATGTCAGACAAGAACAAAAAATGTAAATATTCAAATATTATCATGTCAATTCACTCCTATTTTTGTTATGATAGGTTAAAGATCGTAAAAAGTGATATTAAGGTGGACTTTGTATCTGAATTGAGTTCTTGCTTTGTGTTCATTGCTGTTTACAATTTAAAAATAATGGCTCAGGTTCAAATGATTCTTTTGTATAAATTTAATAAGTTTTTAAAATTTAGAAATAAAATTTAATAAATTTTAATAAATTTTATAGAATCAATCAATGATCGATCAATTTTAAGTCAATTGTCCTTTTTTTGTTTAATTGAGCTATAAAATCGACCAAGAAATCGATTGCATGTGATCAATTATGGTAAATCGATTTTTGATCAATCATGTGTTTGTGTAAATGATCAAATCATCAATTGAGACTTTTTTCGTCAATTAAATACCCTAATCTAAATCTCAAATCTGGATTTAAAATTGATAGATCCAGATCTGTCAGATCAGATTTAAATCAGATAAAATCTGATCTGATCTGATCTGTGTAGAACTCTAATTACACAGGAGATGAATATAGATATTTCATCACCTGCTTCACACTAATCAAATCCTGTTGCACTAATAACATATGCTGAATCGACTCCTAAAGGCAAAGACAAGAAGAAACATAAGAACAAGAAGGTCTATCAAGTAAATCCAGACTTTGCAGATTCATAGGACAAGGAATCTGCCCAACATTTCATTTCTTCACCTCCGCTACCTTCCCAGCCTGAAGAGCTGATTACCAATAAGGCAACTACCTCCTCAGCGTTTATACTGGAATTACCTGATAATGAAAAAAAGCAAAAAACGTAGAAGAAAAAGGTGAGTCACATTATCACTGGATATCAAGCACCCTCATGGGCAGGTGTGCTTTCATTCAAGATATTCTTATTTATAACATACTGGCAAAGTGAGACAACTACATTAAGGATGGCCCCAAAATTAATTTTCCCAAAATTCGAAATCTGAAATTCTGAAACCGAAATTCAAAACATTTCAGCTGGCCAAAATTAAGGCTGAAATCCGTAATTCCAGCTGAAATGCCGAAATTAAAATTAACCAATAAAAATGCGTCACATGAAAATGGGTATATCGATCATTTTCATATTGTATGATAGCCATTTCACAAAAATCGATCTTGGTAAGAACGAATCTAGCATCTTGTTTAACATAAATTTCCTAAAAAGGAAATTCCATAATTTCTGTAATTCCGGCCAGAATTAACCCATAATTTTGGCCAAAATTATATATTTAATTTTGGCATTTCGGCTGAAATTACAGATTTCAGAATTTCAGATTTGGCTGGAATTTCAGATTACAGTTTCAGAATTTCAGCAAATCTGAAATATTTTAATTTCAGGGCCATCCTTAAACTACATGCTATTAAAGCATTTATCCATCTGAAAAAACATTATATCGATCAGTTTCAAACGTCAGCACAAATACATGACTGTTTGCTGCAGATTAGTTATTTTTGAATTTTTTAGAGGATATGAATCTGAATTATGATGGATAGCTCCCCTCATCAGTACTCCCACTCGATGGTTCTCTGCGTTATGGTCGCTCAAAGAACGAAAAGAATGAGAGTATTTCCAGGTTGTGATATTTGACCCTTCTGTCTCGATGACAATGGTCTCTCTGGTGAAACCCTAACATGAAGCATTCCTGAGAGAATTGAACATTAAAATATTCAAAAAAATAAAGTTTGCAAATGAAAAACGAAAGATTGTCAGCTACTTCAAAACTTGGGAACACTTACATAAGTGCATTACTAGTCTAACTCTCTGGTCTAATGTTAACGTATCATGATGCAAACATCAGCTGTTATCTATCACTCATAAGAAGAAAAAGAAACAGGACTCCACCCTTAACTCGGCTAAGTGAAACAATAAGGCACAGGTCTGGTTGAGCAACTCTTCCTCTAAGAAATCCTAACGCACTCCAGTATCTGAATCAAATAAGATTCAAATAAGAAGTTCACAGTTAAAGAACTTGCATACTAACCAGTAAACAAATCAGAACTCTATATCATCATAATCCAAACTGAAGCGGAATAATCAGGACAGTCTTAAGATATCTAAGGACAACTACATGCAGAAATTGTCAAAATACAAGAGATCTTAGGGAAGTAGTGGCAAATGATTTATATAACTAAAGTAATTTTTTTCTGTAGCTTAAATTTTCACCCATTTATAGCACAACATTTCTTTTTTTTTCTTTTTATTTTTCTTTTATCGCTTAATATAATATGGTTCCTTTAATTAGCTAAGCGGATAGTAAGACCGGCATTTGAGTTGGAAGTGTAGTTTTTGTATAATTAATGATATTTTTTGGCATTCTTAATTATCTTAATAAATTTATATAGCTCTAATGCAATAATCATTACCATAAATTTAATGACAAAAATACAATAATTAATATATTTGTAAAATGTAATGAGAATAAGGGGCATGCCAGAAATCAGCTGATTTCCTTCAATTAGTAGCCCTTACCTCCCACCCCCACCTGATCACATTTTGATTGGTTAAAAATATATATAATAATATATATAATTATATTTATATAAATAACTCGTGATCTAGTAATCCAATTTTTATGAAGTTTTATTTAATGATGTAATTTACATGGTGTGTTAAATGATTTATTTATTTTTCAGTTTTTTTTATTTTTTTTAGATTCTTTAGTAGTTACTTCTTTAACTTCGAAAAGGTAATAGATAGTTTTTTTGCTTTTATTATCTTTTCTTTTGATTTTTATTAACTTGTTCGTTCTTTTTTTTTTAGGCGTGGCTGTTTTTAGTTCCATTTTGGCAGAAATTCAAGGTGAGTTTTACTTTTTTTATTTTCTCATCGTTCTTTTCTTTGTTTTTACTAACCTTTTTGTCTCTTCTTTAGACATGTACTATCTCAGTGAATATTCACATAAGTTTTTTTTATCTTTTTCTCATATTTATATTCTTTCAAATGATATTAACTGATTTTCTTTTCCTTTTTTCTATGGGTGGGTGTTCCAATCTTTCTTGTATTGTTTCCTCTTTATTTCTCTTACTTTCCTTTATCCATTTTATCGTTTCTTTCATTTTTTTCACTTTTCACTTCACAGGTCAAAATTAGTTAAATAGGGTATCAATAGGGTATCAATAGGTTATCAATCAGCTATCAATAGGCTACCCTATTGGTAGCCTATTGAACTTGCGCCATAATCCGTCACCAATCAGGCAGGTTGATTGATAACCTATTGATAACCTATTGATATCCTATTGATACCCTATTTAATAAAAATACCAATAGGATACTAATAGGTTATCAATAAGTTATCAATCGGCTATCAATCAGCCTGCCTGATTGGTGACGGATTATGGCGCAAGTTCAATAGGCTACCAATAGGGTAGCTTATTGATAGCCGATTGATAACCTATTGATACTCTATTGATACCCTATTTAACTAATTTCGACCTGTGCTTTGTTTCTTTCATTTTTTTTTACTTCTTCTTTTGTTTCCTTTATTTTTTTTTGTTTCTTTTATGATTTCTTCTGTGATTTTTCATTGTTTCATTTCATTGATCTTTGGGTTTTTTCATTGCTTTTTTTATTCTTTTCATTGTTTTTCATTCCCCTTTGCTTCCCTTCATTTTCTTTCATTTTGTCTTGTTCTTTCTTATTAACCATTCGTTTCTTTTATTTCTTTTCACTATCTTTTTATTTCTTCATTCCCTTTAACTTTTTTTTGTTCCTTTCACTTTTTTTATTCCCTTCATTCGTTCTTTTTCATTTCCCTTTTGTTTTTTCGTTCATCTCATTATTTCTTCATTTTTTTTGTTTCTTTTCACTATCCTTCACCTTTTTTTTTCCTTTTACTTCTTATTTAATTATCTTCATCCCTTTTCATTTATCTTTCCTTTTTCTCACACCTTTAATTTTTCACTGTCCTTCCTTACTATAATTTTCTTATTTATTGCATTAACATTACAGCATTACATTAACAATACAATTAAAATTATGCAATTTTTTGTGATTTAACTTATTTTTATCATAAAACTAGCCAATAAAATTTAAAATAGAATTAATAAAATTGAAAATTTGACAGATAAAGTTTTTTTATAAAATCATGTAATACAGTATCCAGACACTCCGTGTACAAATAGAAATTTTCTAATATATTATATATATTATATAATTTATAGCCAATCATAGGAACTTGATTTTTAGGTTAGCCTCTCACCTCCCTATTAAATCAGCTGATTTCTGACACACCCTTAAGAAGAAAACAGAAAAGAAAAGGTGTATGATTTTTGAAAAATAAACAGAATCATGTTTGGTTATTTATATGCAAGTTAATATCAGGTCACGTCAGTGTTCAGAAATGACCTGATCATTTGACTATTCAAATGATTTAGCTAATCATTTGTCATTATTTATAATCCTTTGTCATTTGGTCATTTCAGTCATTTGATTTTGATTAGTTAATATTCTTATCATGTGATTCAATAAAAATAAAAAAAAATAAAGCAAAACATAATGCAGGCCAGAACTATAGTACTGACTAACATTACATTCAAATGACTCAGATCATTTGTCATTTGAACAATGAAATGACATGTCATTTGTCATTTGTCATTTGAATCATTTATCATTTTAAGTCATTTGCCAAATACTGGATCACGTGCATAAGATTAGACCAAATTTTGATTGGTTAATAATAAATAAATAGAAAACTATTGTTATAATTCCAGAGAAATTTTAAATTTACTAGTAATTTTACTGATCCTTTTCACTTCTTATAAATAGTGACCTTTTAAATTTGTATTTAGACTTTCAGAGACCAATTTTTTTAAAATAGTTTAATAATATTTATTAATTTATTTAATATAAATATAATGAAAAATATATTGTTTTTTATTTAATGTTATGAATTTTAAGGAAATTTTATTAAAAATATCTCATATAAACTCTTAGAAAATCTCAAAAAAGAAATCTCTGTCAAAATATCCCATACAAACTCTTCTCATGTAAATTCTTAAAAACCCTTTTCCAGTCTCCTTTAACCTAATTCAAAAGTCTGGTCATGGTATTCTTCCTTTTTTCTTTACACTCCTTAGCACTGCAAACAATTTCCAAGTTATCTTTATCAAGTCCCAAAATTGATAAGTTCTGCTATATTATTTTTTTTATTTAGTCTGCTAATATGAGACAGAAATATTTATTTATAGGTATATTAATGGAAATGGAAGTGAAAATAGAAGCAGGTTTGTTATTTTCACAATTTTTTTTACATTTTTTTAGAAAAAAAATTCTGTCTAACAACATTACAAAAAAAGAAAAAAATAAAGTTAATTTAATTTATTAAAAAAAAAAATACCGAAAAACTTTTTCCATAACCTCCCTTATCTCAATTCAAGAAGTCCAGTTATATTAACATTTGGTAACACTATAAAAAGAAAAAAAATAAAGTTAATTTAATTTATTAAAAAAAAAACACTGAAAAACTTTTTACCCAACTCTTCTTACCCAATTCAAGAAGTCTGGTTATGCTTTTATCTAGCAATCTTATAAAAAAGAAAAAAATGAATTAGTTTAATTTGTTAAAAAAAAACACTGAAAAACTATTCCTCCCAGTCGTCAGAACTGTCCTATGGACACTTGTGGCTAAAGCCCTCAGTATACATCCCAACTCCGTTTAAAACTTGATCAGATCTCCTATCCAGTTAGCCTTCCAGTGCCTTTACGGCACGTCTCTAACAATACCATAGATAAATATCATATCTATACCATACCACCCATCTGTAACCATCTGTAACTATATCTGTAACTAATAAATATACTAAGAACAAGATAAAACAAAGAATAAAGAAGAAATAAGGGGAGGTTACGGAGTTACAGATGTTACAGATGATAAAAAAAAATAATCAGATCACCTTTTCCAGAAATAATTTTTATTTTGAGGATATCTGATCTGTAACTTCTGTAACCGGTCATCTCATCTGTAACTACTTTTAGGAATAAACTTAAACGTCTCATCAAGCCCAATATGATATATGAAAAATACCATATCACCTAGTATGACTTCCTATATATACTCTTCATATGGTCATCATACCATCCTCATACTAATCCTCATACTAGATACCCCATACTATTATCAATTTGTTCGTACCAAAAGTGGCTATACCTCCCAATAGCATACAAATATACCTGAAAAAAATCGTAATTAACTCTCTTTTGTCGCTTCTCTTAAATACCTCTTAATATAAGTCTGAACATTCTCATCAGTATCCAAAATCTTAAAACCAAGCTTCCTAGCCTTCTTATTCATAGCCGTCTTTTTTCTCCTTTTTTTAGCATCTAGAATTTCTCTTTTACTATGTATTTTAACCTCCCAATTTTCACCAGTAAGAGTATTTTTATGCATCTCACAAATAATACAATCACCATGAATTTTATATCAACCTTTATCAGTCATATCCTGAACTTCTGAAGACGTTTCTGTCTTCTTTTTACACTTTACACAATATATCTCTGTCATGACTACAAATTTGAATTCTAGAAGTAAATCTTTAATTTTAAACAATATGACCCCTTTAGAGAGGTATTACAAATTTTATAACCTATCATGAGTACCAGCACGTCTTCTTAAAGATCAAGAGCATTATAACATCTATCAAAGACCTCCTAAAGAAAAAAGATCTGAACGTCCAAAAGTAATCGACTGGAAAGAAAATGCTACCCAGCAGTCTGATTTAGCAGAAATGCCTATAGATTCCAAAGGATACCATTATTTTCTCGTAGTAGTAGAAATATCTAGAAGACGAGTAGATGCTGAGCCTATTAAAAATAAGTTTACTAATAGTGTAATAAAAGCATTTATTAAAATATATGGACGTGATCGTATCCAACCTCCTACTCATAGGCTAGAAATTGATTCTGGTTCAGAGTTTACTAACTCACAAATACGTGATTTTTTCCTTAATAGCATTGGAGTTATGATGAGATTTGGTGAACCTGGACATCACAAACAGCAATCATTTGCAGAACGAGCAATTCAGGCTATACAAGAACCACTTCTTAAAAGAATGATAGCACAGGAACTAAAAACTGGTGAAACATCAGTAGAATGGTTTGAAGACTTCCATGATATAGTAAGATTAGTAGATAAACAGTGGCAAAAAGATCCACCTAAAATCCCAGAAGGTCCACCTAAAATCGATAAAAATACAGAGTTACTACTAGAAGGGACACTAGTTCGAACCAAACTTCTTGAACTTATATCAGTACTTGAAAAAAAATTACATGGTAAGTTTAGAACAGGAGACATTAAATGGGATCCAAAAGTTCGTATAATTAAAAAGCTTATCCTTTCTCCTGAACAACCACCTACATATCTACTTGATGGACCACATGGTAGGTTAGGAGTATCTAGATGTGCATATACTAGAAAAGAATTGCAAGTCATTCCTATCAATGAAAAACCTTCACCTGATTTGGTCATAAGGGGACAGCCAGAAAGATATGTACCTGAGAAAATTCTCAACCACCGTACTAGAAAGAGTTAACTCCAATACTTAGTCAAATGGGAACACTATCCAGAAGACGAATCTACATGAGAACCAGCTGATAGATTATAAGAAGACGTCCCCGATCTAGTACACATTTATAATAATACAAAATAGGTTATATTTTTTTTTCGAAAAATCCTAAAATTGTAATTAAAGATAAGGGTATAATAAAGTAAATCATATAATAAATATTTGAAATTAAACATATCCATTATATACTAAAAAATGTATACTGACATTGCTACATTCTTAGATATATCTCCAAAATGGGTAGAAAATTGGCTAAATACTCCAATTAAGAAAACCAGCCACATTGTTAATACTTCATTCGAGAGAACAGATATATTTCAGATACATAAAATTGCTCGTAACATCATGTATTATCTTGATCAGCTTGCCGAAGAAAACTACTGGAAAGCTGTAGAAGATTATGAGAATAGTAAGGAAGAATTACAGTAAATCATGCTTATATTAAATATTCAGGTACGAATAAAGCTCTTAAAGATTCTCTATACAAAAAATGTATGGATTTAGCCGATAAAAAAGAAAAAGCCTTTGCGTATCAAGTAGAGATAGAAAAAATTTTATTACAAGGTGAATTTGCATATAAGAAAAATGGAAGAGAAAAGAATCATATACTTGATAATATTCGAATGCTAGCTAATGGATTAGATCCTTATGAAATCTCAATATGGTTTGGAGAACCAGAAGAACCAATTTGGCAACCAGATTACTGGGGAGATGAAGATCCAGACTATCCTGCAAACTAGCAATCAGAGTATTCAGAAGATCTAAGTGATTTTGATGAAGATCCAGATTACCCTTAGAATATGTTAAATAGATCTAATTTTATATTTTTTTTTATGTTCGATTTGCATCTGAAATTATGGGAATAAAATAGTCTTTATTATTGCAAGTAAGAGCGATATGCTTTCTAGATTCATGAATATCATAATTATACCTTTTAAGACATGTTCGGCTTAAACCAATTTCTCTATGCTTATATCCTTTCAGAACTACAAGGTCTTCTTTAATAATACATCCTGGTAAAAGCTCTATCGATACATTTTTTACTATACCAAGTGTTTCACTTGGCCCTGACGCACCAGTAATGCTATGCTTTATAGATTTATCGGTTTTTAGTTTTAGTTCTGGAACTGCTTCTTCTTGGATCCAAGAGACATTAGCACAGGAATCCGCTAGACACTGAATATCTATCCCATTTACAATTCCATTTATAGCCAAAAGATCCTTAGAATTTTCCAACCAAGCAACATCAATATCCATAGCCATTGGATCTAAATATTCCTCTTGTACTTCTGGTTGTTCTTGAGGAGTGCTTTCATAATTTTCTAATATTTTATAGACAATCTCCTGAATAATCTTTCTGATATCAGCAAGCTTTAGGAGATTTATAAGCTCTGTTTTAGTAAAGTTTGTTGGTGAAATTTTCACCACCCCAGTCAATTTAGATGTCAATTTAGATGTCAATTTAGATGTCGATTTAGATGCAGAACTAGGATTTGACGTCTTACCTTTATTTGAAACTATCTTTTTTTTTGGACAAGCATAATTTCTCCATTCTTACCTTGAACAAGTTCTATAGGTACACTTCGAATAGCATTAAAAGTATCCATAGGATCATCATGATCATCCAAGGAAAGTTCACGCATTGCCCTATTTAACTTTGCGTCTTCACATCTTTCTCTAGCTTTTGTGATTCTTTTAGCAATCTTACCAGCTAATCTTTGTTCTAATGTATGTCTAGGAGCAGGTCTACCTGATGCATAATCGAATAGCTGTTGTAACTGCCTATCATCCATCTTATCGTCACCAAACAGATTAGGACCTTCATCAGGATATAAATCCTGTGCATAAAGTTCCCAATCATCATGATATAGAGGTTTAGGCTTAGGTCTATAAACAGGCTTTACATCTCGAGCCTTAAGACTTTCCTGTAATTGACGAATTTGGAATTGAAACCCTTCAGCCTGTTGTTGCAATAAACGACTCATCTCTTCTTGGGTAACTGCATGATGTTGGACTGGTTTTAATATAACTGGCTCCTGACTAACTGGTGGCAATTGCTCTGGAATAATTTGTCTATCCCTCTGATACTGTATATTTTCTCGTCTTTCTCTACCAAGACGTAATTCAGCCTTTCTTTTTTCAACTCGTTCAAAAAGACCTACCAATTCCTCTATATCCCGTTCAGTACCAATTCTTTCAGCCTCAATAGCACAATCATCATTCAGACCTCTTAGAAATTGATTAACCAAAACATCATTACCATAGCCTAATAACTCAGCACTTCTTCTAACTTTATCATAGAAATTTCGAACAGGCATGTTTTCTTGAAAAAGATTGCCAAACCTTAACTGGCGTCTAGCATTCTGTTGTGTAGGAAATTCATTGCGCATTTTAATTAGAACATGACAGGGAAAAGCTGGGATTACATATGGTTGACCGACACCTGCTCCACCAGCAATTGTAACACCAGCTCCAGCTGCACCACCAACAACATTGTGATTAAGAGGGACATTAGTAAACTCCATACCAGCCTGATTTAGCCAAATATCTCTATTCCCTTCTATGGCATAATCAGGCCAAATATTAGTAACTAGAACATTAGCACCTACACCACCAGGTGCCATAATATTTCTTGCACCAGAAGGGTTAACCCATGTATTTACTGGACAATTAGCAGCATTACCAGCCAAAGCCTTAAATGCCACTTCATCACCATGTGCAGCACGAAGAAGAATATTTCTAAGCTTAACTCTCTTTCCTAAAATATTACTATCATACCATCTGGCAGCTGGACCAGTTAAGCAAGCATGAAATATACCCATAGCTTTCTTCCAACCCGCTGGATTACCAGCAACAGCCGATGGATCAATTCCAATACTATGAATATAACCCTTATATAACTTAAAGAATCTCTCAAGATCATCGTCATCATTTCCAGCAAAAACTGGTATTCCTATTGCAATGGTAGCCATATTATTTGTGGATTATCTGGATGAGGATTGTTAACTATAAGTCCGGCTTGTCTAATTCGAAACCACTGCGCCTGAATTCTAAGAGCAGTCAATTGTGCTTGCATTCTATCACGAATTCGTCCCAAGTTTCTAGATATAAGTCGTTCTATTGCAAGTTGGTGTGTTAATCTATTATTTCTTTGTTGCAAAGTATCCCTAATTCTTCTTTGCCGTACTTGCTAATCTTGTAATTGATTAGCTTGATCACGATTTGCATTTACCAGATGATTTCTCTCATTTTGCAATCTGTTCCTCTCATTTTGACATGCAATAAGACGTTGTCTAATACCATGAATCTCACGTTCTCTAGCATTGGTCACTTCTTGCAAATACTTTAATAAGCCAGTCGCAGTATCAAGCTCTTCCCTAGTTTGTCTTGTTCTTTCTTCAACCTGTATACTATGAGCTATAATCAATCCAATAATATGCTTAATCTCGTGATTAATATTTATAAGATTTGGTGTAACAGTCATTCGACCATTTACCAGCAGGGCATCTGCATCATTCTTAAGTGCATTAATTAGCTGATTAATATTCATTGCTACTAAATGTGCTGAAGAGGGCCCTGTAGGATCAGTGGGAACATATGCCATTTTGAATATACTATATACTATATATTACTAATTGCTTAAAATGGACTTATATGTGTATAATTTGGATGAATATAGTAGTGATACTAGGCAAGAAAATGAATATGCTCCAATATAGCCCTTTCGTCTTGCTGTAGCTGGTAGCTCAGATTCTGGAAAAACTACTATGCTTATTAATTTACTAATGGGAAACGCAAAAGCCAAAGAGGATGGGACTCGATATATTCTTTGTAATGAAATAGTCCTTATTGGTAGATATTTAGATGAACCTAAATGGCAAATAGTAAAGGATTTCTTTGATGATGATAAAAGTGTAACATTCGAAGTAATTTCATATCACCAAATGCCAGATGTAGAAGACTTTAATCCCAAAATTACTACTGTAGTTATATTTGAGGATTTAATGGATGCCCCTAAAAATATCCAAGAAAAAATAACTGGCTACTTTACTCATGGATGACACAGAAATATTTCAGCCATTTATGTTGCCCAAAGATTCTTTGCTATTCCAAAAGCAATTCGAGAAAATGTAAATTATATTTCTCTACATGGTGGACATGGCAGTTTAAGTGATACAAAGCGTATCATTAGACAATATACTAATGAATCAGATTCTCTTGCTCCAATAATTGATGAACTAACTTTAAGTAGAGAATTCATAGTATTTGACTTGAGACGTCCTAAAACTGATCTCCTATCAATTAGAGTTTGATGGGATACTAGCCTTAAAACTATTATGGAATCATACAATAATGATTCTAGAACAATTTTAGAATCATCCAAGAATGATTCTAGTCGATTTACTTCTTATGAACAGAAGGCAATAGCTGAAACTAAAAAGAATAATTTGTTAGAAGAGTTTGCCCAGAACTTTCCTTCTCCTAAGGAACGTAAACTTTACTTGAAACAAGATGCCTTATCGAAGGCAAAAAATTCAGATATTTGGGCTAAATATGTTTTTAGAGAAGCTTATGGAATAAATGATCGTACTCTTGGAGATGAGTATAAGAAATTCCTATCTCAAGTTAAAAATGTATATGTTATTAGAGATAACTTCCCAGTATCAGTATTACCTTTTGATCGATATAGAGAACTTTTGAATGAGCGTCTGGGGGGGGACAAGGGTGTTTCCCACTTGAGGTGTACGGCTCCTCCAACCCTTTCTTGCTATATTTCTTTGTATTCTTTTTGCATCCCCTACACCTCTAGCTCATTAAGATTACTTTTTTGCTTTCTTGCCTAGCTGGAGATTCCGCAATCTCAGAAATTCTAATTTGTATTGTTTTCTAGCTAGAGCTTTCAGAATATGGTATACAAGGGTGTTTCCCACTTGAGGTGTACGGCTCCTCTAACATTTTCTTGCTATATTACTAAGTATTCTTTTTGTATTCCTTGCGCCTCTAGCTCATTAAAATTACTAATTTGCTTTCTTGCCTAGCTGGAGACTTCGCAATCTTAGAAATACTAATCTCTAGGCGAAAAAAAATATCCTCCCAATAGCATACAATATATAGATAGCTGAGAACAGGTAGGAGCATAAGCCCTTTAGGGCGATGCAGATGCCATTGGGAGAAAAAATATAGTAGGAACATGAGCCAGCCCTTTAGGGCGAATGGGCGAATGTGGATGCTATATTTTTTCGACCCTATGTTATCCTATTCTAAAGTATGCTAATATATGAGGCAAATATGAATGCAGGAGTTGCGGAACATGTACACAAGATATGAAAACAAATAGTGTCTACAGTCTGTGGAGCAAAGCGAAGCATGTATACAAAATATGTTCACGACTAAGTCTAACCTCTAAGTGTAAAAAAAATATCCTCCCAATAGCATACAATATACAGGTAGCAAGAGAGAATAAGTATGAGCTGGCAAAGCCCTTTAGGGTGACGCCAGTGAATACGCATTTGATAGGAGGAATGATATAGCAGAAACATGAGCCAGTCCTTTAGGACGAATAGGCGAATGTGGATGCTATATCGTTCTGACCATATCTACCATATTTTAATATATGCTAAATATATGAGGCAAATAGATCTCATTATTTCTGACTCTAGCTCATAAACATATTTAAGACCCACCTTTAGGGCAGGCGGAGCATGTAACCTAATATATTCCTAGTATGTGCCTACTTACCTTAATCTGATCTTTTGCCTAGAAGCTGTAATATAGAATCTTGTCTCAGCTTTTTTCATTATTGGACCACCAGGCCTATATAACCAGTCTCAGACATATTTTTGAATTACCCCTTCTTCGGTCAAGACCTTCAGAAGAAAAAAGTTGTTCCTAAATCTATAATTAAAAGATTGAGACAGGAGGGGGAATTAATTAATTGAATTAAAATTTTCTAAGGATATTATTATACCGTGAAAGATATTCTATATAAGATGTCATCTCGTCAAGCTAGCCAAACAAATATTCGTAAAGAAATTTGAACTAAACTTGCAGAGCTTAAAGGGGTAACACCAGACGCGATACCATACCCACGTTCCAATGATTTGCTTGCTAAGTATCAAGAGGAAATCGCACAACTTCAGGTGGTAGCTAAGGAAAAAAGAAATGGAACGCATGATATTTCGCAAAACAAATCTATAGATGAATTGGCTGACTGGCTAGTAGGTCCAGTAAAGGGTTCTAAGCCAAAAGAATCAGAAGAGATACTTCCTACTACATTTGATGAATGGGCAGACAAGCAGGAGTGGTTAAGAAAAGAAAATTCAGAACGGCATGAGGATGGATCGATTTGGTGGTTTTCAAGACGAATTCCAAAGTTAGCGTCCAAAAAGGTAAAAAACGAACATGGATTTGGGTACTGGCATCTTGCTAGAGAGGCATATAAACCACATATAACAAATAATTACGCTAAGAAAATTCGGGATCTAATGGATGATGATGAAGAATATGTTATTGGGGTGGCCAGTGATTAGAGAACGGGTAGAATGGTAGAGCAAATACAACATGATAAATCTGGTGTCTTTCTGGACATAAAGGAGGTATGGGTTCCAGAAGGAAAAGAAGAGTATCACATAGATCCTCATGGATAGCCGTCATTGTGTGCTCATTTTTATGGAAAAGCCAGCCTGGATGAACTTCTATTAATAGATAAAAGGGGGTGGTTATCCTGGAAAGATTCAGATGCGATTAAATTTAATGAGTATCAAGATGAGCCATATAATCTTGAGCTAGAAGGCCTGCCCTATACATTACGTTTTCAGTTCATGGCATGTTCGCGTCAAAAATTATATGGTCCAGGAATTCATGAAGATGGAACTGTATGGTGGCATAGTGATGAATTAGTCAGAGTTAGCTATAAAATGGCATCAGAAGTTTGCCATCTTCTTTATAATTCTACAGAGTATACACTTTTTATTAGACTCTACACATCTGAAAGTATAGTTGAAGAAATGGGAGATAAAGGATGGCATTTCGGTAAGAAAAAGAAAGCTGGTAGTCTTACAGGAGAAGAGATAACACTGGGACAATTAGAAGGAATAAATATATTTTTAAGAGCAAAAACCCAAGAGTATGTTAACCATATTTGCTATGAACTTCGACCAGTTCCGAGACCACAAGGACCACCAGGACCATTTTATGATGGCGACTTGAATTGTATCATAGCAGAATTACAACGACTAATAGAGCATGGAGGAACAAAGCGGGCTATAGGGCTAACGCCAGCTCGTGAAAGTGCCCTTGCAAAATTTAATGAAAAGGTACGAGCACCCGGCTGTACTTTAGATGATTTGCATATCCTTGAAAAGCTGGAAAAATCTGGAGGTATAGGGATGAAAATTGTCGTCAAGGATATTTTGGGTAACGAAATGTGGAATAGTGATAGGTATCTTAAACAACGTAAGCTCAGTATTTTGCCATAATAATCATGCATAGACAGGAGGTATACCTAAAATGCCTCGAGTATCTTCAGTCTATGATATGGACTATGAATGTGAAAGAGCGCTTATTTCCGCATGCATGAAAACTAAGAAGGGAGAGGTTAATATCGATGAAAAAAAGATTGCTGAAGCTCTTATATCATTTGTCGCAAGAAACCTTCCAAGAGCTACAAGAATATGGATTGTAGGTAAGGAGATTCTAACTCATGAAGGTATTCTTTATCGTAGTTCTCATGAATGGAAGAAGCTGAATGACGCATTCATATGTGAAAAATTGCAATCTATACCTGAAGAACTTTTATGGGAAGCGAATGTAGATATTCGTCAATGGATCGAAGATGAGTATCAATCTAATACACTGGCTCCTTCAGAAGAGTTTAAAGCTGAGTTTAATAAAGTCTTGAAATCATTAGGAGGCACCCAGTCTTATCGATTCTGTTGCTGGCAAGAAAAAGAAACTATTGCACCTACGCCTAGAAATGTTGTAGAGATCTGACGTAAATCACAGGTGGAATCAATGGTATGGAATGCACCAATAGATCCTCCCCCCAAGCATATTCACATAGATCTTCGTGGAGCGTATCTTGGCTGTGAAGATTCAGAACGAAGCGCATCAGAAGCATTGCCTTGGGTCTGACGATATGGATTCCCAGAAAGGATACAGCGACGTGCTCAAGTTGACAATATAGATACTATTCACAACTTGACAGGTATTGTTCAGCTTATAGCATGGAAATTCGCTCAAAACTTGCATCCATTTACAGCAGGGCTTATTGGGCAACATCTTGCAGAAAAAGAAGGTTGGATACCAACCCCCTTAGTTGATTACTTGCTAAGCAGGGGATGGCTCACAAGTGCAACTCCAAGAGAGATCATATACAGTGTAGGTAAAAAGTCCCGTATTGAGTTTTCACCAGATCATGATTTAGCTGTCCGCTTTGTGGGCTCGTATGCTCGTAATGCACAAGTAACATCTATTTTAGTTCGAGATATAAATGAAGCAGATATGTTAGTCAACTGGCTAGCAAAAAATAAGCGCTGATCAAACTGGACCCGAACAGAGCAAGGAACTTTAATCAAGTATGAAGGTGATGAAAAGCGTGGGCAATGGTTGCATATCCGTTCTTTTGTCCTAGCCTATACCCATATTGCTGTACTCGAACAGCTAAAACATTTTCTGATAGAAAATGTACTACGAGTATGTACAGATGTCATTTACACCACAGCAATTCCTGAAACTATTTTAGATGAAACTGTTGTTGAGATGGGACAAAAATTACTCCCCGATTTTGATAATAGCCTTTTTGCTAAAGCGAAAAATAGTGCAGAGTTAGAAGAAGTGCATGCGAAATATAAGGCTGAACTAGATAAAAAAAAAAGCAGTATGAGTCCGTTATTGTCCTAGAAACACCAGAAATTAAGTATGGTCAATGGCGCAAGAAAAAAGAGGGATACACTTATCATAAAGAAGCATCATCCTGGGCTATCAATTATGAAGGTACACTAGAAATCCTTCCAAGCGACGCACCCCCTCTTTCTATTGATTTGAAACTAATAACATTGCAAAAAGTTTATCTAGTTGGCCAAGGCAGTAGCAGAAAAATAACACGAGCCATTCGTGCATTCCCTGGTCGAAAAGTTGTAGTTCTCACACCAGCAAATTTACTTGCGGAATACTATAGAAAGCAAAATCCAGGCTTAACGGCTATGACATATCATAAGTATTTTCATCTAGGAGCAACATCTATTGATGAGTGGGATCCCGCATGTCTTGGAAAAAAAGCTCTGGCTGAAATACTTATCTTTGATGAGGCATGTATGATTCTAAAGAAGGTATTGCAAAGATTATTATCCTATGCCGAAAGTCGTAGATGTCAGAATATCATGTGTGGTAATCCAGGCCAACTTACACCATGGGGTGATAAAGAAGGTCTACATAAATTTCTTACTGAGTGGGCCGATGAAGTAATCTGGTGCATGGACGATTATCGTGCTTATGATCCTGAACTTAAGGCATTAAAATTACGCATGTGGATGAAAGATGATATGACCCAATTGCAAGAATTCTGTGAGGCTATACCTACAACATCATGGAAGAATGCACTTACTGAATGGACTCCAGAAGATATCTGGATTTGCTCCACAAATGATATGGGTATGCGAGTTGAAAGTGCATTAATACAGGCCCATAAGTCACGCTTTTCCAATATACCCTCAATTATCTGCTTTGACCCAGACGAAAGTGTCAAGCATATGTACCGCATTCAAGGAAAACCTGTGCAGATTCCAGGTAGCAATGAAATTATTGAAGCATATGTTGGTATGATGGTAAATGTACCACTTGAAATAGTACTGCACAGACTCCCTGCCGAGTGGAAATATGCCGGCTGGGGAATAATTCATCGAATCCAAGGACAGACTGTCGAGCCTCTGAAATATTGTTTCATTGTGGACCATAGCCTGGAAGGTTGGATTAACAATGCTGTATATACAGTCTGCAGTCGAGTACGATACATGAATCAAATGATTTGAGTTAAACCACCAGATGGTGTTCTTGAATATATCGAACCTACTGAACTTCAAGCAACTCCTTGTCCCCAAATTATTGAGGCAAAATTAAGACGCCATAGGCTAGATGATCGGAAAAAGAAGCAACATTTTCCAAGACCGCTTATGATAGCTGAGGATTGGCAGGTGGATGATAAGACTGTTTTGATTGAAGACACTATGGTATGTGAGAATCTGCTCTATCTAGCAGAGAATGATGAGGAGAAAGCTATTCCATCAATCACGCCAGAAGAGATAATTTCTATGGTATATCAACAAAAGAAAGTTTGTAAGGTATGTTGTGTTCCACTCTTATTCCAAGGCTATCCAAAGCGTCATCCGCAATCATTTTCAATTGATCGGATAGACGATTCTGAGGGTCATTATTTTCAGAATGTAAGACTTACCTGTCTCCGGTGCAATGAAAGACACCGCCGTTAAAATAGCCGAAAAAAGAGCTATGAGGGCCAAGCTCCCAGAGAAATATCAAAACGAATGTGTGTCTCACATATCTAGCTCACCCACATAAGCTAGATAGTGATGAGTAGTCAGATCGCATATATTATTATATTATTTTTTTCTGATGCGATAAATATTCAGTTATAGAAAAGATGATAGCCGAACATTTATCTAATAATAGTTTTCAGCATGACCCAGTATATGATATACACAGCAGAGGATATATTGATGATCTCGTGCAAGTTCTAATTCTGCATGACCTTTTTAAAAATGCAGAGGACGCAATGTCTACGTCTAAGGCATTAGCTAAAATAGTTCTAACCGCTAATGTCACTATAGATTCGATCAGAAAATATCTGAATTATAATAATATTTCAAATGCATTTTACGAGTTGGTAGAGGCATTTTATTATTTGGTTCTAAGAGAAAGAGTAGGGATGGTATCTTCCATGAAGAGGCCGAAAAAAGAGCTATGAGGGCCAAGCTCCCAGAGAAATACCAAAACGAATGTGTGTCTTACATATCTGGCTTTCAGCCATAAGCTAGATAGTGATGTGTAATTGGATCACATACATTATTATATTAGATTTTTTTTCTGATGCGATAAATATTCAGTTATAGAAAAGATGATAGCCAAATATACTTTCCAGATGCGTGTTTGATTATCCCGAGCTATGTGAATATCTGGAGTCAGGTGCTCAGCGAAGCACCTTAACGGTTCATTAATATTATTTTTTTTCGATTAAAGATATAGGCTCATATAGCAAAGTATGGGATTTATTAGCAATTTGCATAATATGGAAAGTTTAGATGACATTATAGAAAATGCAAATAAAAATATTAAAAAGGTGTTTCTAGCAGGGGTTGCACCTGAATTTCAACAAGAAGTCTATATAATTGGTCTTAAATTAACATTGGATAGATTGGCACGGGAGCTAGAGTTTGTGCAAAAAGATGATTATTCTAAGCCAGCCAGTCAGGAGCAGGTCGAGAGGTGATCAACAACTCGGAAGAAATTGTCCCTGTGTGACAAAAAATAAGTGGATCATCAGTCAGGTCTTGTGTGACATATTAATTTTTGCATATATATATCGAAAAACATAACCTTTATTCTTTATTTTTTTTTCTGAATAAACATAAGAAAAATGGCCCTTTAGGCGCTTCGCATGAAAGGAGGTCTAGTTTCAACACAGGACCAGCTCTAAAAGTAAATAGTGATGGCAAAAGCATATATTATGAAGGGCTGAGGGAGTCACAATTTCAAGATCGCCAGGCGTAAGACCAACTATATGTCTCTCCGGTAGATCTCCATGTGAAAAGGTATGAAGATTCCATTTGCATGTGCTTTCAAAGGACTCTTGGCATCAGACGACAATACTAATTACGCCTCATACCTCCTTAATTTTTTTCCCAGCAAGATATAAAGCATGTAGGGGTATGTGGAAGTTCAGCCAACTTCCTGTAAAAATTTTTTAGGTATGTATATGCCAGAAGTTGTGTATGTATGAGAGCGAGTTTTTCTCACTATGAGCCTTGTATTTAGGAAAACAAGATGTCTTCCGGCGCAGATAACGTCAATATCAATCTTCGTTGTCTTATTGTTCCTTGCAGAGAACTACAAGGTCTTCCACACGATCAAGTTATGCAAATAGTTACAGTTGGCAGGAACCAAGCAGTTAGTATACTTGAAGCTACAATTCAAAGCAGATTAGGAGCACCCTTCAATAATATTCGCCTAAAAATTCGTCAAGTTTACCCCAATGAGGCGACTATGCAACCGCAGGATCCGATTTCCACTTTTTTTAATGAACAGCCACGAACAGACTACTTCCATATCGTTGCTCAACCCCTCTTAGGCTCAGAATAATTATATATAATGCTATGTAATAGTTTTTATGTATTGTAGAGTTGCCTCTGGCAACCAACGTTTTAAAGTATTATTTTATCAAACGTATATGAGAAATGGGTCACGTGAAATGAAGGGACCATGCAATGCCTGTACTACATAAAAACCTATATTAATGGCCAGTATTCTCTTTCCCGAACAGAAATAAAATTTTATCTTACTCTGGAAAGTAACACTATTTTTTTGTCCGAGCCTAATATCCCTATAAAAGCACTATGTCTGAAACTAGTACACCTTATACTCCAGCTTCCACCGTTACCTTTGGTAACAATAAGACGGTCTCGTTAGCAGACGAAATTAAAAAATATAAACAAAGGAGCTTATCGACTTCTTGCACAAAGAAGAGGACTTGGAGCTTAGTGAGACGGCTATAAAAATTTTAGAAAAAGAAGAGGTTAATGGCCGGGACTTTCTCAAGGTAACCGAAGAAAAGCTTCACAGTTATGGAATGGCTGGTGGATATGCGACAAGGCTTGCCGACTTCGCTAAGGAGTGTAAGGAAAAAAAGCTGAGGTCGTTCTCCTCGTACAAGACCAAGGCAGACTTGGAGAAAGTATTGCAAGAAGATTATAAAATCTCGAGTGGGGATATTACTCTTATTCCACAGTTCAAACCAGTTACCTGTCCTGTTGACGAAAACGCTCCAGAGTTTAAGCTCTGCATTGACGATATCCTTCGCAGGATAAGGAATATGGGACCAGTTGTAGATAGTAACGAGGCTATGCGTTGCGAGTATATTTCTACCATTCTTCACACGGCGTTGAGTCTCCTCGAAGGTTTAATAATCACTCCCCAGATGAAAATAACCGGCGAGATAAATACTGGTCGTGTTGACTATGCAATCAAAAAAATTCTGGACGACTTGCTTGAAGAAATAATATGCATAACCAAGGGTAAACAGAATCAAGCAACCATGGGTATCTGCCAAAACTTACTACAATGTCGAAGTGCTTGTGATGTAAGTATAGCAAATTCTACTAGCTCGCTCGCTATAGGATGATCATGGGCTATTGCTAACTTACTACTCCATTTCCCTCAGATGAATATAAACATGAACAAGAAAAAAAGAAAGGTGGATGAGGCATTCGATCCCAACTACGACTACGTCTATGGTATAGTCAGTACTGGAACTGACTGGTACTTCATTCTTCACAGCACTGAGGGTATATATAGTACAAGCAGGACTGAATACCGAATTTCACTAACAGAAGACGCTCTCAAAGATGATACAGAATTGCGTAAGAATGTGAAGAGGGTTTTAGAAGTGATCGTAGGATTATTAAAGGATAGAGCAGTAGGTAGTGAGGAACCCACAACTAAGAAGCGCCGTGTAGAAGAGATAATCAAAAAAAAATAATTGTATAGGAGACTAGCAATCTAGCATAGACGTCATGTATCACGGGCACAGTCCCGAACTTTGTATTTATTTTTCATGTATTAATAAAAAATTTTCTTGGCAAAAGTGATCTGCGTGACAAATTGTCACGCGACCATAATTTTTTTTATCTATTACTATACTAACTCGAACTTTTGAACTATCCCATCTCGTATAAAAAGTATTATCAAACATGCAATCTGAGATTGATTCATTGAAAGAAATAAATTCGAAACTCTTAGCCGAGATTAGTGAACTTAGAAAGGAGAATGCCGAAGTCAAAGCTGAGAATATCGAAGTTAAGGTTGAGAATGCGAAGTTAAAGCATGCTTTGGAAGAACATGAAGCCAGATTCACGAACCTAGAACAGAGAGATAAAGAAAAGACCACCCTTATTGCTAAATTAGATGATGATATCAGGGAAATCAAACAGGAACAAAATGTTAATATTTCGGTACAAAGCAATACATCCATACCAAAGTCTCCAATTCATTCAATAAGTTCACAATCATCTATTTCGCCAAATATTGAGAGGATTTCAAAGCAATCAGATTACTCTGATCATTCTATTGAGAAGAATAATGCTGACCCTATATCTCAGGATTTCGATTCAATACCTTTAGATCAAACTAATATATCTTCCGTTGTAGACCAGTATGATACTACCGAATCTAAATCATTGGAGGATGATAGAGAGACGGATTCTTTCTTAGATGAGGTGCATAGGAAGAAGGTTAGTAATGAGATAAGGGAGAGAAAGCGGAAAATAAAACTTCAGCATGAATTGACTATCCAAGACTCATCCTCAATTACTCCCGTCTCATCCTGTCCACTCATTAGTTCGTGTTCAGAGAAAAATGTTGAAAAACTATGTTTGAAGGAGGGAGATAATCAGAACACTCCGTCACATCAAAAAATCCTTTATAGGCAAAAAGTGGAGCAAGGTTTAAGACAGGAACTATCATCCTTTTGCAGTAAAGACAGTGATGGCATGGTGTTTGACATTCAGATTCCTGAATTCTCCTTAGAAGCGATTCTAACAGGGTCTAGTAATATTACAGCACAAACCATAGTCGATCTATTTAATGTAGCAATGAAGGTTAGACAAACGGAGATACTATGCTGGTATTGTTACTATAAAGCGTACGAGGATCGAATTAGGGATGTTAAATCTACGAATAAGATTGATGACCAATCGGCAAGGACATTGGTATACAGCGAAATCAAATCCCTTCTTCCAGACATTACTGACGTGAACTTACGTAAAATCACTTCTAGAGCTAAAAAAGTTTATATATTATTCGAGGGGATAGGAATAGATAAAATTCAAGCAGTTACTTATAGCGCAAGTGCTATTTCAAGTCTGATAGAAATTCAGATCCAAGGCATTATAAGTTGTTTTCCCAAGACTTATAAGTCTTCTACGGATGAATGCCAAAAAATGATCAGCGTGATAAATCGTCACGCGCACGTGACTGGATCTTCACCTAATGAAAAAGAAATCAAGATAAATCCACCAGAAATGATTTCATCAATCACGTCTCAAGCAAGTAGGACTAATCCAACTTATGACCGAGCTTATTTTCGCAACAAGATATTGGATCAATATCCTAATCTATATAGAGAATGTAGTTGTGAAAATTTCGATTATTATGGGATTACTGATGAGACATCATGCGGGGACTACATCTGCCCATTATGCAAATTAGGTCATGATGATGAAGAAATAAAAGGTGAGTATAAAGCTGGATCTTACTTTATTAAGGGTAGAGTGTATCTACGCCACAACATATATATGATTTTAGACTAAAAAATGTAGATCATCACGTGACCCAAAACGAGTAAAATTTATGATTTCTCGCAAACTACCATATGAATTTTGTTAAATACACATTTAAAAAGAGTATAAACATGCGCTTCATTTATTTATTAAAGTGTTTAACCATTTGCTATTAGTCTTTTTGAATGTATTTAGACTTTTAAAATCAAATATGACTAATAATAAAAAAATAAAATGGTATTAATAAAAAATTTTATTTGAATAAGTAAATGCACAATAATTTTTTGACATAAATATTCTTTTTTATTATACTATTAACTTGTAAGGTTTCATAAGTTTAAAGTTAATTTGAAGATATGTTCTCTAGGTGATTCGCAACTTACCATAGGAGATTCGCAACTTAATGACGACTTCATAGTGTAATATTTCGTTATAAGCCTTATTTGTATTATACTTTACTAAAGTTTATTTGAAAGACAGAAACTCTAGCTTTCTAAAGAATACTTTTAAACAGTTTTTCATAAAATATTGAGTGAGTTTTCCTTGTAGCGAAGTAAAAAAAAAAATGATTTTTTTTTTTAGCCATATGATCAGCCATGTTGATCCCTCTACCCTTAAATGTGAACAGCGTGAAATTGAGATAACTGCATAGTCCAGATGATTAGACAGCTTTCTATCTGAAAAAAATTTAATCTTTTTTTCGAATTGATGACCTGAGGAAGAAAAAGGGATTTAAATTGTTTGCAGTCATATAAAAAGGAAAAATGACTAAGTCTGATAAAATACTAACCCCCGAATATCTAGACTGGCATGCCAAATTAAGTGGATTACCAAGCGTTTTGACGGATAAGATTTGTTCCAAATTATACAAAAGATATAAAAAACAAACTGGAAATGAGCCATGGCAACTAACAGAAGTACATGAATCGGAAGTTATAAATTCAGAGCCAGAAAAAGGGCCCATCACCTTTGAAGTCAAACCTGATCCAGAATTAATTATCAAATCCGTCTTAGAGCACTTCCCATACTTGAAATTCCGAAATAGTTTCAGAGGGATTGATAATTATAATTTTACATCTCTTCAGCCATGGAACTCACCATGCCCTATTTGTGATGGAAAACATGGGAATTATGGATTACATGGCTCATGGTACTGTGAAAATGGGAATCAGCTCCCTTATGATCCTGAATTAGCGAAGTTGTATTCCCGAGATAAGTTGGAATATTGTCTTACTTGCTTCACTTCAGGCAACAAATTCAAATTCGCGACTGTGGCTTAGAAACTTTATCATGTACAGCGAGCTAGTCCTTGCACTTGTATTTATTTTTTCTCTAGTATACATACATATGCGTCATTATCACCCGAATCTTCACGCTTATCACCTGATATGTAAAAAGCAGTGATGTCAGGTATGACAGATATCTATATTATTTAATAAAACTATAGTCAGGTCAATCTGTGCGACAATCGATCCCTCTTGTAACTAGTCACTAGTGAACTTCTTGTATTACTAATTTCCTAAATCATCTTTTCTCAAAACTGTACTACAAATTGCACTAATTATGTCAAGTATCGCTTCCAGTTCTACGGCTAACGTTAAAGCAGAAATTGATCGCCTCGTTAAAGATGAAAAGGAGAAAGCTATTTTACTTGCCCACTTCACCAAGTATAAAGATCAGAAAGATGACGCGTCCTTAGACCTTAATAATCTTGTTACGGATGAAGCTAAGCTTGTATTTCTTAGGGCTTTCTTGCCTGGTATGCTCTCAGATTATATAGAAGTATAAGAATAAAATGTGTCAGATTCTCGTCTTTTCGTCATATTGCCAATAATGTCAAATACTTACTCTGCTTCTTATCGTCAAACCCGCCCAAAAAACACATTCGCGTTATCTTAGAGCAACCCGTTGTTAGTAAGTGCTTTGAATTAAAAAATATATCAACTCCGATTTTTTGATAACCGTTGCTTCATCGTCATCATATTTTGTTGATAATATCGAATATTCCAAACTTATTCTGCTTTTTCTCCTCCATCACACAAACAGTTTATGAGGAGGCTGAAGTTGTCAAGGATGCTGAAGTTGTCGTGGATGCTGAAGTCGTTGTGAGTCCTTCAGTAGCAAATGAACCATCACTTTCAACTTCTAGGAATATTCCGAAAGATATTTACCTACCCGAAAACGCCTCCCAACTCCTTCGCTATTATGGTAAGATTTGCAAACATATTTATTACTGTGATATTTCTTTACTTATGATCTCACCTTCGCATTCTTACAGAACTTTGGAACAAACCTTATGATAAATGGCCGAGTCTCCATGAATATTCGGAATACTTACACGATGTAAAAAAAGATCGCGTCCATGATTCATTTAAGAAAGAGATCGAGACTTTAAAGAAATTATTTTCAAAAGATCACCCCGCACAATCACGTCTGGCACATTTGGAGGGTCAACTTAAGGTAATATTATTTCACTAGGACATTAGGAAGATACAGCTTGAGGACTGATTATCTATGCAAGCTGTTTGCTTGTAGGCGAGCTGTTTGCTCGCTTGTAGGCGAGCTGTTTGCTCGTAGGCTAGCTGTACGCTTAGTTAGTGGTTATATACTTGTTCGGTATTTTGTTAACTCCCGAGGGATTTTCATGTCCGATTGCACTTTAGCAAATAAAGCTTAGAGACTGTGTTCTCTTGGTGCAAGGCGTATCCTTGTGAGGCGAGATGTTATCTCGTGAGAAGAGGTGCTTCCTCATCTCCAAAAGTGCAATCTTCCGGCTGTTTCACATGAATTATGAGCAACTTAATTTTTTGTATGGTCATTTCCACATTTGTTAATAAAAATACCTTCATCAGATGCAACAGACACCACGAAATATGAAGAAGATCCATAGAAGAAAGACAGCCCAATTAAACAAATTACTTATAAAGAAAGAAATTGTAAAAGAAAAAAAAGAAATCGCAAAGGTTAGAGTTTAATTATGTTATGTTTTTAGTTTACTGTACATTGAATTTATCTCTTGTGAATATTTTAGGATTCCCTTGTTGTTGGTAGGTATGGTCGAATAAATCAACACTATGAGGATTTTCACGAAATAGGCCTGCAATTGGTTAAGCGAGATCTATCATCAGCCAATAATGATTATCCTGAGTTTGATCATGGGAAAGTGAAGAGATCCAAGAAATAAGAAGTATTAATGTCATTTGCAATGGAGTAATTTCAGAAATATTCAGAAATTGTATTTTTCATAATTAGCACTTTTTATGTGGTTTACTAATTAATATCGCACTATACATTGTAATGAGAAATAAATAAATATCAATAAGGTTTCGCTCGCATTTAGGACTCGTGATTTTTCTAACAAACTGCCCAATTCATAAAGTTTTCAGTCTCATAATTTTGCATAATGTTGGCAATTCAAAAAACATTATGCAAAACTTGGCCAAATCCCGTTGGTTTAGTTGTACATTGAATGTCACACTACTTCCAATAAGATTTCGAATAAAAATCATATGATTAAATTTGCCGGCGTCGTATTATTTCTGCAGACTGAAAAAATAGATTTTCGTTCACAAACATATTAATAAATAAATAAAGTATTTGTATATCTGACCATATCGGGGTTTATTCTACATAACAATACTAAATGTAATATAAATGTACTTTTTGTCAAACATCACAGAAACAAAACAGATTATCCCGAACGAAGGTACTGCGCCATTTCTTCTGCTGAGTCTGGATACCGTATTTCTTGTAGATCACGCTTCTATTGGTTGGAAGTGTGAGGAGTCTTCACGTTTATCACCTGATACCTGAATTCCGAGATCGAGCCATGATGACCAGCACTTTTTTTTATATGTAGGTCTATAAGCTTTTTAATAGTATTGGCAAAACTAGAATAGAACGAATTAGGTCTTAAGAGCAGAACGAAGTTAGATATTACTGCGCCACATTACTGCGCAATTAGCGGACACGCGTGTCCAGCATTTTCATTTTTGAGTAGTTATGCATAAATAATAATAAAAGTTTGGCCGTATCGGCCCTTTCTCCTTTTTTATTCATGTGTATCTGTAAATGCTGTATGAGCGCTGGTCACAGAGTGACCCATGCATTCATGAGGGATCCGCAAACTAATCCTTTTTCTAATTATAGTTTGAAAATTAGCTTAACCCGGTATATGGCCCTATATAAATCCTGATATGTTTGTAATCGAATAAAAATGAATCCGATATTTATTATAGTATAATATTGCTAAATCATCTAAAATTGCTAAAATCGGCTAAAATCAATAAAATCGTTATATTCTGTTATTCTACCAAAACGCTAATATGGATTTAGATAGTAAAGCCTATTCTAAGCTAATTGATGCATGGAATACTCATGAAGGCTCTGAAGATTATAGAAGAATACTTGAAAGATTAGGCCCTTTAAGAAAAAGACATGATCACGAAACACCAGAAATGTGGTGCTCTCGTATTCGTGATCCATTTAGGAAAATACTAGAAGATAACTATTCCAGGGGAATTCTTTCTAAGAATGGATATATTACGATGTATGGAAATTTAATTGAAAGAAGTGATAGAGTCCATGGTCTTCCATCAAATTACATATATTGTAGTGTATGTGACTCCTTAGTTTACATATCTGAAAATTCTTGTTTAGATGATTCTTATCAAGATAGCCACTTGAAAAGATGTATTTCTGGAAATACTATTTCGAATGAACATGCAAGAAGAAATGAAATTCTCAAATCTATTGATAGAAGGGAATTTCAGATCTGGCAATATAAACAATACATATTACAAGAAGAGGCTAAAATTAATCGTCTCCAATTGGAACTTGCATCCCAATCTCTTTCACACTCAGAGAAGGATAAATTGGCATCGATATCATATGATTATGATTCTCATACAATTGGCTATGAAACATATAAGCAGGATAAAATGACTATAGCTGAAAATATTATGCCAAGTGCTCCAAGTTTCGAGCCAGCTTATATTTCACCTGTCAGGCAAGAAATGATTTTGCCAACTTCTTATCAATCATCAGCTCCAAATGAGACCACAAGTGAAATATTTATCTCATCTCGGTATGCTAAACAAAATAACTTATTACCATCTATAAACCATCTTAATCAGCCCGCATTAAGATTGAGAGATGGGACAAAAACCACATTTGTTTAACTGGTTTAACTGACTGAGAAATATATTAATTATAGACTATTGAAGATTAATATCATTTAGCTAAAGGCGCAATGTATAATTTATACTTTATTTTTTTTTGCGAAATGAGTAGCTATATAATCTGCATACATGATCGCCCAGTATAATTGTGAAATGTACCACCTGCAGGTTTATGCAGAATAAAGATTAGCTGAAGGCGCGGTGCATGATCTGCCTATTCTAGATTAACTCCCGAATAATGTAATGCTAATCTTACTAAAATAGCAATATACCAATCTGTATTATCTGCATTATTACAAAACATAAATATACGCGTCTCTTACCAAAAAACAAACTCTAGCACGTTTCTTCTTATTTATAAAAGGCCATATATCATAGAGGGTAAGTTCGTTATACATATTTCTTATTTGTTTGGGGTTTTCTACTTCTAACAAGCTTAATAAAACATGTCTACTTCTACAACTTTTTCAAACTGCTCCACGTTGGCCGAAAACTGGGATACTGAGACCCTCATTAATTTTTTACGTGACCTGAACATAAATCTTGATGAGGACGATTTCAAAATCCTTCGTAAAGAGAAAATAGATGGTCAGATCTTCCCAGACATGACTGAAAAAAAGTTTATAAAGGATGGTATGAAACGGGGACCTGCCATGAAGCTTGATAAATAAGCTAAGATATTTAGAGAGAAATCGAGAGCCCCTGAAAAAGGCAAAATCGAATACTTTTGGCTCTTTCCGTGTGGAGTATGGTCTCTTCAGCATTTCATATCCTGGTCGACCAATATGTTTGGACCTACTGAAAGAAACGAGGCACATACGGTTTTTTATAATACATTATATATTTTTGGTGATGATCCTATGACCTCGCAGGAGATCCTTGAAGTTGTTAGAAATCTCTTACTAAATAAAAAGGTATGCATTTTTCATTCCACAGACCCAAACACGCATTTTTTAGATATGGTATGTTAAGCACAAGAAGCTTTCGCTTGGGGATATATAAGCCCTTGGTTATTGCAGTGCTTTAGCATATTCATTCTATTAGATGTTGTGAAATTATTTAGCGATACTTTTTGACAAAGGTCTACTGTTTCTAGAGGAGGATTTGGTTATGTACCTTCCTTTCGATAAAAGTATAGTGAATAATATTCCGTGTTCTGGACGGGTCCTTTGACCATATGGTTGTTACTTCTGGTGTCGCTATTCTAAAAACATTATTTTTTTTATTCCATTATCCCCAATGATGATACTTACTACTGAGAGGGTCTATTTTTATATAGGTCAATGGAAAAAAAGGTCACAAACCTTTAGCCAATACTACTAACCTACAAGAAGAGATAATAGAGAAGTCGGTCCCTCTAAAGTCAGATTCATCTGCTCCTGTCGCTAAAAAAAGAAGTATTAGTAAAGTTTTGGATGTTCCTGCAGATGTCCCATTACGGGATGATAAATCTATAGACATTTTGGAGATTTTAAAGACCGCAGTATGTGATTTCAACCAAGATATAATAGCACTAGGATCCTCTCGCTCATACAAAAGTTCTAATCATTTGTATGTAAATTCCGAACATTATATCAAAGTTCCAAGAGAAAGTACATATGATGCAGAGATGTACAGGGTCCTAGTGAATTGGTTAAGAAAGATCCATGGATATGAGATCACTGGTCAATGGCACCTCGAACAAGTTTGTGATGATGGGGACTACCATTACCTCTATTGCGATCTAACTATAAAGAAGCCCGATAGTCTCCATCTGGAAGGTCTTCTCGAATTATTGGCGACAGCATCAATTTCGAAACTAGAAGGCCATTTCGAACAAGTATTTAAGTATGAAGAGCAACTCCATCCCTGAGAGATCTAGATCGTACACTTTTCCTGTGAAGATTATGTTGTAACTAATTCGTATTGGCCATCTGAGAAGCTTCAAGAGAAGGGATTAAATGTCGTCTATTTTTGGCATGATAGGGACTTTAAAAATGTTCGGATGAGTGCTAGGTTTCAGGATAGCAGTGACAAGTATTGCGAAATTATAGATGAGATAATTCTTTAGCTTTAGCATCTTTGTCCATAGATGTACTATTATTTCTATAATATATAATAAAGCTGACCCTGGTGGTCTATTTTACTTTTAAATATTGTCATACTAATACTACATTACGCTAGCATGCAATCTGAAATAGAGGAAACCAATTTATTGAGAAGTTCTATTGCCAGGTTCTTGGCTGAGAATGATAAAATTAAGGCTGAGAACAATAAAATTAAAGCTGAGAACGATAAAATTAGAGTTGAGAATACTGAGCTTAAGGCCAGAATTGCGAAATTAGAAGATAAGCAAACATAGAATGAACTAATAAAAAATTTGCTATCAGTATCACAAAAATTACTTACCTGACCTGTAACTAGTCTGGTGACTATCCTTTAGGAACCTAACCAATCTCCTATCAGATGTGACGCAATTTGTGATATAGGCGCGTAAATCTATAGTGCTATATGCTATGGACTATTTTGCATGCAAACTTTTTTTGTGCAAAACTATATCTAATAAAATGTTCCATTCCGACTATAAACTTATTACTGATAGACTTCCAAATAGTCTAGTCAAAAGAGTATATTAAAGTCTTTTGAACCACTCTAAAAATCCTATTTCATTAGAAATGATTTCTGGAAAGTCTGGTCGAATTGAGTTATATCTAAGGCATAAATTAGAAGTTTATGAGAAATCGTTAAATAGGAAACGTAAAAATATGGCTCAGGAAAAAGTATTGCGCCCTCGAAGCTGGTTAGAATGTAATGTATTTCCAGCATCGCCAGCTATATACGTTACAGATAATGGGACCCAAAGCATTAATATCACTTGTAATCATGAAGAAGAGAATAATCGCCAGGTTATGAACGAACTTAAAGTGTTCCGCCAGCATCTCCTTGATTATAATAAAAGAACTTTCGAAAAATTTATGCAAGACATAGAAAGGGAATATAGAGAGCAGGTTACTGCAAATAAAAGATTACGATGCGAAATTGAGGATCTGAAGATGCAGTTGCTGGAGGCGGAAAAAGAGCTGGCATCTATGAAGGGTCTCTTTGGGACCAAGTCAGATTCTATTCATTAGCCAGAATACTTTTTTTCTTGTACTTCTGCAAAGTAAGATACTGATCAAGATCACGCGCTTTTTGAGGATCTATATAAATCAAAGGTTCTCTCATCTTTCTATATATCTACGAAAAAAGAATGGCATTTCAGAGGCCTCATCCAAGACAGAGAAGAACATGTGAAGAATATAAAGCTGAACTGGAGGAGGAAAACTATTATCTTCGTAGTGAATTGCAGACAGAAGTTGATAGTAATCGTCAGAATGAAAGACAGATCAGAGAGCTGGAGCAAGAGTATTCCCAGTATGAGCAAGAAATTCAGAATCTCAATAGGGAAATAGAGCGTCTTGAGAATGCTTCGGAAGAGGAGATAGCAGAGCTAAAATCTGAAATTTCCAGTCTAAAAAATAAGCTATATCAGACCAAAAAGGATGTGCGTGATAAGGAAAAATATATCTCTAGCTTAGAAGCACGGTTGGTAGAATCTGAAGAGCAGGTAAAAAAATTGCGATGCCAAATCAAGACTATCTCATCATGGAAAAATTCGCCAGAACGAGGGAATTCTCTGAACTTGTATAATTCAGATGATAATATGGCCACAATCATAGAGCTAGCGAATGCCATAGACAGTTTTGTGGATAATCAATCAACAACTAGAGCGATCATAGCTGATCAAGTAAAAAGGGCCACAAGGCAAATTCGAAGAAAAGAAACTACCTTACAGCAGAATTTAATCCGTAAGCAGAGAAGGCGATATGATGCTGAGACTGAGCAAGATAATGAAATTATACGAAGGTAACTTGCCGAAGGGGGGATGGATAGGGTCGTTGGTGACCTTTAACAGTTGCGAACTAATGGCCGAAACCAGGTTAATAGAATGTTAGATAGGATAGAAAGAAAGCAAACTCGTATAGGTGTGCTGGTACAAGAAAAATTTGCCTTGCAATTACTGTATCAGCGAAATGCTCACCACCTACAGCGAAGTAGAGGGGATATAGGTTTATTAGAATATAATCGAGACAGACTCTATGAGCGATATGAGAAATAGAAAAATAAGACCCAAGCAGAGCGCCAGAATAATTTAAATTTGCAGGGACAAATTTTAGCGCTACAGAATAATCCATCTAATCAAGTAAACATGGCAGGAATACCTCATCCATATTTTGACTGTGATGATAGTATCCCAGACTTTCTTGCACAACTTAGACTAGACTTGCAGAATCGGGGAATAGATCCAAATGATAATGTAGGAGATCCTCCAACAGGAAGAGATAATGCAATAGGACATTTAAGAACCTGTATGAGAGGAAGGACTTTAAAATGGTTTGATAATGAGATTACTACAAAGCAGAATTGGGAGCTAACTAACTTACTCGATAATACAGGGCAGGCTAACTTAGTTGCAGTAAATGGGCGAACTGCATTACAGATAGGAGCTAATGCATTAAATGAGGCTGTTGGCCAACCAGGAAATGCAATAGTCAAGTTAAGAGCTGTAGAAGATGCTTGGAATGAAGACTGGCGTATAGCAGGTGGCCGTCCTACTAATGATCCTGTAAATGCACCAAATGCTAATGCTGGAAATACAGTAGTTGTAGCTGGTATTCGATTTGGTCAAGCCGTATGGTGGCTAAAAACTCATTTCCCTACAATAGAAGAGGAACTTCAGGATTTGACGTATGGAACAATCAGAAAGGGAGACATGACTATAGATGAATTATATAGAAAAATATTACGAATAGGTAGATGAGCCAATTATAGGCCTGAAGAATTACGTAGAAAGTTTTTAGATGCTCTTCCACTCCCATGGCTTGAAAAAGCTGAGGATATTGGTGAACATTTGCCATTAGATGAATTAGCTAAAAGCTTTATGAGATAGAGTTAAGACAAATTACTAAACATAAAAGAGATAGAATATCTGATCCACTAATATCTAATCGAGCATCTTGGCAAATATATAAATCTTCACCTGTTTCAACCTCACAGCAACAAGGAATTTCTTTAGAAGATATGCAAAAAGCAATTCAAAATGCACTGGCATAACAAAAAACTGAAAACCAGGCATTAGTAAAGAAAGTTACAGAATTACAATCTCAAATGACTCAACAACCCGCTCCACAAACTGTTGGACCTGTTAGACAACCGAAAGCTCCACCAGCTTTTACAAAGTTAGAGGAAGGTATGAGAGATTATCACATATCTGAATACTTAAAAAATTTAGGTTTTCTTAGCAAGGAAGAAATAGACCGCGATTATCCTGTAAAGCCTTTTCAAAGACCTCGTCTACAGCGAAATGATAACTCTTCTAGAATTAATAGGATGGAAGAAGGACTTAATGAAACTCGTGAATCTGTGAATCAGTTAACCGAAGAATTCCAGAAACTAAATATACGTAAACCAGTAGCACGATCCAATTTTAATCGGTCTTACTTTACACCTATTAAGCCTATAAATCCTCAATATGCATCTTCAGATTCAAATAATGGTGAAAACAATAATTGGTGGACTGGGTATGAGCCCGAAGACACAAAGTATGAAGCGTCAGAAAAAAAAACAGGTACCAGTAAATGAACCTCTGCCTTTAGCGCCTTCAGCAAAGTCCAGCCAGCCTGAAACATATGATGAGCTACTACCAAAGCTTTCACCAGCAATGCGGAAAATGTGTCTATCTCAAAAGGCTCAAGAGGAGCAGTCAAAAAAAGATGAGTGATTTTCATCCCTTCAATACTTGAATGCTAGTATAAATGACTTATCAATCTCTGAATCTTTTTTAGATAATGCAAGTGAATTTGATGGATTTAATTTAGCTACTGCTGAAGCGCTTGGATGGAAAGTTGACAAGCCTTCCAAATTCCTTGTAAAAGGTAATTCTGAATATATCTCTGAAGCGCTAGGATGGTATACTTATGTAGCCATTACTCTAAGGGATGAGAAAGACAAACCAATTGTCACTATTATTGGAAATTATGCTTGTATAGACAACGGTAAATCCAAGCCAATGCTATGGTTGGAGGCGACAGGAATTCGAAAAGTCAAAGGTATTTCTGATCTAACTAATAATCGATTTCACATAGAGAATCATGGAAAGACATACACTATCCCAACTTTTAGCAAGGCTCCAGTAGTCAAGGATCTGCCAAAAGAAGATCAGAACCAAGCATCTACCAACTCCTCTAGTCCAAATAGTGAGGAAGACTTAAAAAAAAGTGTAAAGAGCTTGAAGAGCGACTAATAAAAACTGAGGGATGGCTTAACATGGCATTAAATGCAGGTAATGTTCTTGCAGAAAAATGTTTACGACTTATGGAGAATAGATCGGATGCATGACAGCTTCTCTAGTAATATTTACTAATTTATTAAGATTAGATTCCTGTCTAGATGTATCGCTCCCTTTGGGAGCATTGTCTACTTTTTTTTCCACTAAAGTCATGAAAGAAGATTTGTCTTTTGGCTTTATACTAACCTTTTTTTTCTGACTAACTTTATCTTTTCGCCCACTAGTTACTGAATTCAGACCATTAGAATTTGCATCATTCTCATTATCCATAGGGTATTCCGTATGAGTGATTCTGTCTTCTTGTATGATAGTAGAGGAGGAAGTATCATGTGAAGATTCCTGATTATTTTCTGAAATCTGGTCAGAGATGCTAACAGATTCTATGATTCTACACCATTCCTCGGTAGGTTCAGGAGGCCTCTTATTATCAATTATTTTTTGATATGTTGTTGATCCTATACGATGCTTTTTACACATAATGCGTCGAGCATCTGGAATATTATTCTGAGCATTTCTAATTTCTTCAATAGTTTCAGGTAACAAGCGTCAGGCATCTGATTTAAGAAATTTACGAGTATGGGCTGTTTGTTTTTTACTTATAGTTTGCTAGTAATAGATCTGTATGATACTAATAAAAAACTTGTAAAAAATTTATTTGATATTGGTCTGATATTGGTCGGGTATTAGCCTGACATTAGTCTGGCATTGGTTTGTTACATATATATAATTCGCTTTCTTTACAGTGTAGCATGCTATAGTTATGATTCAAATAAAAAATAAGTTTAGGATACATATATTTCAAATATCATATTTGTCTGAAACTAGTTTGTTATTGGTTTTTTATTGGTTTTTTATTAGTTTGATATTGGTTCGATTCTAATCTCCCTTCTCCATATTCGAAGAAAAAAAAAATCATAAAAAACTTTGCCTTCAAATAAATTCATATGGCAAATATTCATATGTTAAATAAAATAAATAATGGGGCACCCTTGGTATCTGGCAATAAACTTGGAGATTCGCCATTTAATCGATATCCATCTAGCCGAACTGAGCTTGAGAACTAACGTTTAAAATATGACCTAGATATTGCTTTAAGCTCAGGTATTCAGCTTGATATTAGAAACAGTCTCTTGATGAAAAATAACGAAAGTTTTTCAGAACATGTATGCCAGCTTGAAGATGAGGTAAAAGAACTCAAAAATGAGATTAATCAAAAAGAGATTTCCCTTTCGAGTGCTAATAGCGAGATTGCTATAAAATTGGAAGAGATATAAGCTCTCCATTCAAGAGTAGAGGAATTAGAGCAGGATGTTTCTTTAGCAAAGAAGAGATTATCAGAGATGGATTCTCTTAAGTGTAAATCTGAACAGGAATACCTAAAACTATCAGAGGAAAATGTTAGTTTAGTTTTGGCAAAAATGGAGTTAAAAGATACACTGGCCAAAAAAAAAGATGAATTAATGCAGGTGAAAGAGGATTTGCTTTTGGCGCAAAAGTCAGTGATAGAGAAAGATTCTCTTTTTCAAGAAACTAATACTCTTTTATTAGAGCAGTTTTCGAAAGCATCAGCACCAGCGAGCGAATCTAAGTAAAATGAAGTGATTAGAGGTAATAAAGGATTGGAGAAAGGTATCGAAATCACTAGCCCTAAAACCTCCTCAGATTCACCTTATTACTTATTTTTTCAGCAGTATAGAATCATCATCGTAATAGTATTACTAGTCATATTCATCATATGGCACATATTCTCTCATCGATATTCTTCCAACCTACCTTACAATGAAGAAAAAAATATTCTGAACTATAAAATACCCTTAAATAGAAATCAGAGTTATGGATTCCCAATCTGATACACAGAAAAACCAAAAGACAGGACTGCCTCCTATGAAACTTCGTCTTTTGGATATGGATGAGGTCACTAAACATAAATCATCCCGAAATATTGGACATCCAGCAATGACATGGCCTTTCAGCATGTTGGTCACTGGGAAAAGTGGTTCAGGTAAGACTAATTTACTTGCGAATCTTGTTCTTGGTGATAAGGATGAATATGTGCAAAGAGGGAAGAAAGGTGGTGGGTCTCGCTATATCAAATGTGATGATCTAATTGTTTGTGAGTATCATTCTGATAAACCGAAGTGGGCATATGTGAGATACATATATAATATGATTTCGAAAGACCCAAGAGCACCTTACTATGAAAATATTAGTTTTAGTTATATTCCACCTGAAAGAATTCCTAGTACAAGAACATTCTCACCCGAAAGAAGTAAATTATTTATTTTTGAGGATCTGTGCCTCGCTCCAGATCATATACAAAATCGTATTGGTCAGTTTTTTGGGAATGGGCGTCACTGAAATATTTCATGTATATATATTACACAAAAGTATCATAAAGTCGATACATTCAAACGTGAAAACTTGACTCATTTAGTATTATTTAACTCTGGTAGCAGTATCCAAGACGTGTCTAAGATTGTTGGACGATATACTGATGATGTAAAGGGTGCATCTATGGTTATTAATAGTTACCTTCGAAAAGGTGAGTTTGTTGTATTTGATCTCACTAGGCCAGAAGATGATCTTCTTGCAATCCGCCTAAGGTTTAACACTCCACTGAATTTACAAAAGGAGATAAAGGCTAGGCAGAAGCGCAAGAAAAAGAGTGCCTCAGCTAATGAGTAGAATCTAACTTCATAGATACTAACTTTTTTTCGTAATTATAAAAAATGCTGGATGATTATTCACAATTCTAAATTGCTATTTAATAAATCAAAATATGCCTGCTCTACTCCCATTGATTCCTATAATACAAATAGATTCGGGTGAAGCTCAAGATTTAGATGTTGGTATTGCCTTACAGAAGATATATTACCAGCCTGTTGGCTACCAGAGAAATGCTAAAAAATTGCTTGAAGCTTCTATAAAAACTGGGTATGATTTTACTTTAGATGAAGTGCATGATTGGCTCGAAAGACAGGCTGTACACCAGATATATAAGCCTCGTCCCAGATATATTCCTCGAACAAGTTTTTGCTCTATTACTACTCCCAATAAAGTTCACCAGGCGGATGTTCTCTATATGCCCTATGGCAAGATAGGTCGGATTACATACCTTTTTTGCCTTAATATTGTGGATGTGGCTTCGAGATATAAAGTATCCATCCCTATTGGTGCATATAGTGTCAAGGATAGACAGGGGATCTTAACTTCAAAGACTATTGCTAGAGCGCTTAAGGAGAAATATGATGACCCTGAGTATTCTCTTATCTGGCCGGAAACATTTTTAACAGATAAGGGTCCAGAGTTTAAAAGCGATTGTGAGAAATTAATGAGAGAGCATAATGTAAAAATTCAGAAGGCCAAGTCTAAGCGTACTATGGGTATTGTTGAAAGTTATAACAAGACTTTATCTAAGAGATTATTTCGTATGCAGGATGCGCATGACTTATTAACATTGCATTTATCTGAAAAATTTCAGGCTTGGGTAAAGAATCTGCCTATAATTGTAGAAGATATTAATAATTCTATAACCCGACTTATAGATCTATTTCCAGCTATGGCAATAAAAAGAAGCAGGTCATTTCCCAGTCTTCTAAAACTCGAGAAGAGCCTATGGGCTATGATGAACCGCGATTAACTTATGATGTTTTAATAAGATATTTGCTTGAACCTGGCGAGCTAGAAGGAGATAGTAAATGACGTGCAACTGATAAAAATTGGTCTCCACAAGTTTACCATATTAAAAAATTACTAGTACAAAAAAATCAGCCAGTTCTTTATTGGCTTATAGATAATGAAGGCAATAGTTCTGAACGATCATTTGTACATGAAGAATTGCTAATAATTCCTCATGATACTGAATTGCCACCTCAGTGGGTGCTAACAAGTTAAGAAAGTTATCAGATTTGCATATTTAATCATCTGTAAGTGAAATGTTAAGAAGTCTTTGGATAATTCCTTTCGCATTCTCTTTGGATATTTCACATTTTTCTTCCTGAGATATTTCATAATAAAGGCTATATAATTTCTCTAGTTTAGTACGCAGTTCCCCTGATATCATGTTTGAACTTTTTCTATTCCTGTATTATATGATAATTCATCTGGAACTTGTTTTCTTGCAAGATATCTGGCATATCCATCAGGATTTTCTGCCAATCGCAATTTTTTTACAGAGCTAAGATGATCTTTAACAAATTTACTATTCTCTTTAAATTTCTGGCATATTGCCATTTCCAATACTTCTAGCAATGCTTTCTCCACTTTTTTTGCTGGCCCTTTTGGCATCACTTGAGATAAAGATTCCATTCTTTTATCTGAATCCATAATATTAGATGTCATCTCGTTTTAATAACCTCAGAAAATATTTAATTTGTAAAATAACAAAAAGACATGGCATTTTATTCTTGTCCATACACCTATATTGATGGTCATGTATGTGGAAAAAAATGTTACCGAAAAGAAGGATGCCATATTCATTGAAAAAGACGAACTCGTATTCCTTGTAGTGAATGTGGCACACCAACAGCTTCTTCTTATGGAATGTGCACGAAACATGCTGGAAAGTATTATAGTAAAGCTAATTATGATAAAAACAAACTTCAGGCTAAAAAACGTGATCAAGCATCCTGAGTAATCCAAAAATATGTCCGAGACTGGTTATATAGGCCTGGTGGTCCAATAATGAAAAAAGCTGAGACAAGATTCTATATTACAGCTTCTAAGCAAAGGATCGGATTAAGGTAAGTAGGCACATACTAGGAATATATTAGGTTACATGCTCCGCCTACCCTAAAGGTGAGTCTTAAATATGTTTATGAGCTAGAGCCAGAAATAATGAGATCTATTTGCCTCATATATTTAGCATACATTAAAATATGGTAGATATGGTCAGAACGATATAGCATCCACATTCGCCCATTTGCCCTAAAGGGCTGGCTCATGTTCCTGCTATATTGTTCCTCCTGTCAAATGCGTATTCACTGGCGTCACCCTAAAGGGCTTTGCCAGCTCATACTTATTCTCTCTTGCTACCTGTATATTGTATGCTATTGGGAGGATATTTTTTTACACTTAGAGGTTAGACTTAGTCATGAACATATTTTGTGTACATGCTTCACTTTGCTCCGCAGACTGTGGACACTATTTGTTTTCATATCTTATGTACATGCTCTGCAACTCCTGCATTCATATTTGCCTCATATATTAGCATACTTTAGAATAGGATAGCATAGTGTCAAAAAAATATAGCATCCACATTCGCCCATTCGCCCTAAAGGGCTGGCTTATGTTCCTGCTATATTTTTTCTCCCAACGGCATCTGCATCGCCCTAAAGGGCTTATGCTCCTGCCTGTTCTCAGCTATCTATATATTGTATGCTATTGGAAGGATATTTTTTTCGCCTAGAGATTAGTATTTCTAAGATTGCAGAGTCTCCAGCTAGGCAAGAAAGCAAATTAGTAATTTTAATGAGCTAGAGGCGCAAGGAATACAAAAAGAATACTTAGTAATATAGCAAGAAAGCATTGGAGGAGCCGTACGCCTCAGGTGGGAAATACCCTTGTATACCATATTCTGAAAGCTCTAGCTAGAAAACAATACAAATTAGAATTTTTGAGATTGCGGAATCTTCAGCTAGGCAAGAAAGCAAGAAAGTAATCTTAATGAGCTAGAGGTGCAGGGGATGCAAAAAGAATACAAAGAAATATAGCAAGAAAGGGTTGGAAGAGCTTTACACCTCAAGTAGGAAACGCCCTTGTCCCCCCTTCCCCCCCTCCCCCTCCCGTCCTCTAAGTGATAAAAAAATAATAGAAGGCATCGAAGTACTTCTAAAACTATTCAATGATGGCTTAATGAAGAAGCCTATCTTGCAGGTAGGAATCAATAGTCTATTCCATTCTTTCTAAAAAGCTCAAGCAACTCTTCTCTAGTCGCATTTATAGATATAATACTTTTTTCCCTGCCATCTACTACTATTCTTGACATTTTCGTTACTAGGCCAAGGGCCCTCAATGCATGGGAAACAAAGTTTTTGCTTAATGGATTATTTACTCTGTCGCAATATATATCATAAAATACGGCAAAATGTTCATTTATCCCTTCTTCTCCATATAAATCAAATAATAATTGATATAAAGCTTTTTCCCTTACATCTCTATCCAGCCCATTAATCTGTTTGAGTAACCAAATTTTAATCGATTCAAATTCTTCTGGTACAGAGAAATCATAAAATTCCAACTAATACTCATAGTCACGAGTAAAGGTAAAAGTAAGTTCATCATCTTGTGAAACACATCTAAATATTTTGATTAGCTTATATATACTTTCATGTAAGCTATCTATATCAGCACATCCATGCACTGTACGTCGAAATTTGATAGTAGATAAGCCTCTTCTTGGCTTAGCCAATGCAAGTCCACAAACTGGGCAGTATTTTCACAGGTCGAATGAAAATAAATCGTCAAAAATCGGCAGTCCAATTTTTAACCGATTTTTGGATATATTTGTCTGATTTGTGGCTTTTTAAAGCCGATTTTATGGCGCAAATTATTTGTGATCGGAAATACGTTATTTATGAACAAAAAATCGGAATGCTGATTTTGGCAGATTTTGCGAAAATCGGCATTCTGATTTTAAAATAAACATGTCGATAGCTAAAAATAAGACTGCCGGTTTATAGCTATATTTGTCCTATTTATGGCATTTTGCTGCCGATTTTATGGCACATATTATTGGCAATCGGAAATTCTTTTATTTTTATCGACATAAATCAGAATACCATTTTAAAATTATAATTGCCGATTCTCGCAAAATCAGAACGCCGATTTTTAAATAATCATGCCAAATCTCCTAAAATCGGATTGCCAAGTTTAATTCAGTATAAACATTTCAAAAATAGTTTATGCCGATTTATATATCAGATCTTTCTATTATCGATTTTCTCATAATTCATAATTACTATTATTGTCCGGTTTTTTAGCTCGGTATAAATATTTTAAAAATAGTTTATGCCGATTTATATATCAGATCTTTCTATTATCGATTTTCTCGTAATTCATAATTACTATTATTGTCCGGTTTTATTTTATTTTTCCATTTTCGATAATTGATTTATATTTAATATTTAATATGTATGATATATAATATGTATGCTATTATTTTATAATATATACTGCAATTTATGATATATTTATTATTATTATATTATTATATTGTCCATATTATTATTATTATATTACTATATTGTTCTTATTATTATATTATTATTATGTATAGAATGTTTATATAAAATATATTAAAATCATATTTATCTCGTCATGTTACTTATAAATGGCTATAAAATAACCAGTGCTCTAAAAAAAAGATTAATAGGATAGAAACGATATTAGAGAGTTAATTTATAAACAACGGAATTTAAATCACTCAAAATACAAGTAGTTGATTTTAAATGATGAAACAAATACCTAAATTTATGTACGTCTTCTGATATTGACCGGTACTTCTAAGTAAAAGGGACATTGGTGCTCATCTACTTCTAAATTACCATTATTATCATCGTTTTGTTCTTCATTAGTTCCATCATTTTTATCAGCATTACCATTATTGCCATCATCGTTATTATCACCATTACCATTATTGTCATCATCGTTATTATCATCATTACCATTATTATCATCATCGTTATTATCACCGTCGTTATCCTCATCATCATCATCATCATCAGATTCTGGTTCAATCCACCTTGATGATATCCACCAATTAGCCATGTCTTGTGTTGGTCTGCTTTTTTATCGATATCATCTAGACGGTAACGTTTGCAACTTAACCCAGTTCTGATGCTTACTCCGATCTCATCCGCTCGAAATAAGATTCTTTTAACCTAATGATAAATTTATAACTTATTAGCATAAACGCCTATGTTTTAAACTTTCGCAACTTTACGTATTCTAGAAGACCTCCACTCCTTATTGTGAATCTTAATTACAGAATTTGTACTTATCAACCTTCCTGATCTTATGTTATCGTTACGTTCTTCATTTGCCAGAACTTTGTCTTCAGTAGACCATTCATCCGAATGGACTTCTGCGGTATTTACTGCCTTTTCGCAATCTTTAATAAATACTTCCCTAGTCATATTTTCAGGACGACAATCATCTAGAATGCTGTCTTGCGTGAAGATCATGTGTTGGAGACCTTTGCGTCTTCTTGTCATTTTCTATTAAAGAGTAAATTAAAATAATTAATAGATTATATATATTGTTATTTTAAATAATGAATTTCACACCTGATCTCTCCTCGACGTCATGTGTTGCCGTTTATTGTGTTCATCTATCTTACCCTCCTTTTTTAATTTCCAAATCTCCCGCCGTGATTTGTGTAGCTGTTTTATTACTTTTAAAAGTTCTGTATCGTATACCTCTAATGAAGGAGGCATCGCTGCTTTAACGGCTGGTAGAAGCTTCTTATTTATCGACTTTTTTTGTTTACTAAATGTCTTTGACGTGTCAAAAAGAATTGACGAATCGAGGTTGTTTATAATATGGATTACCTCATCCTATTTAATATAACACTCATTTTTTAACGATCAATACAAAAGAGAAATATTTAATAAAATAAAGATATATTTACATGAACGGTTTTTTTGAAATTTTTATCAGTTATTGGAGGAAGGGCACGCCGATTCTCTCTGGACAGAACTGGGGATAGGCTTCTATTTCTTGGTCCTTCACTCGTTCTTTCTTCCGTTAGCACTTCCACACGTTTGGTAAGATTTGAAATCATGCTTCTTAATTCGCTGACTTCTCTGTTGTTAGCACCTATTATAAATCAGTATTTAATATAAATCATTTAGTATAAAAAATTTTACGTGCAAGTAAGTAAAGAAACGTGAAAGAAATACTACCGCTCGCTGGAGGTGAAGAAGAAGGAATTGTTAAAGATAGATCGGTTAAAGATCCTATAACAATAACGTTAAATTGGTATAGTATAAGTAAAATGAAATTTAATTAGCACTAATATAAAACAATATTACTTTTTGTAATTGATCTCCCTCTAGAGACATTTTGATAGTTTCGATTATGTTGAGATTGAGAGCGTGATTGATGTCGATGAGGGGAATGAGAGCGAGATCGAGATCGATGTTGATGGGAACGAGAATGATGGGAACGATGAGGGGAGCGAGATCGACGTTGATGAGACTGAGAATGATGGGAACGATGAGGGGAGCGAGAGCGATGGGAACGTGATCGTTGGGAACGATGAGGGGAGCGAGAGCGATAGGAACGCGATCGTTAGGATTCGGAATGATAATAACGAGATTTGGATCGAGATGGGCGAGATCGAGGTTGACGAGTCATTGAGCAAGATTTTGAGCGACTACGAGATCGATTAATATGAGTTTGATGCCAAGATTGACGAGATTGGGAACGGGAACTAGATTCATTTCGTTGAGATCTAATATGAGGATGAGAGCCATCACGAGAAATAGGAATTAAATTTAAAGGTTTGAATTTTCTCATTATGATATTTGATAATTTGATAATTTAAAGATTAAACAAGAAACAAAGGCTCTATATATAACTGTTACTTACGTCTTCTGAACCATTTTGTTATCGTCTGATTAAAATAAAAGATAGATTAAATTAATAAGACTCGTTATCATTTAATAAAATATATCGCTATCAATATTAATTAAAATAAATCAATAAATTAAATAAACTTGATATTATATCGCTTTCAATTAATTAAAATGTATTATTTAAAATAATCAGTAAACTACATTAATTAAATTAAGATAAATCAATCAATATTTAAATATATCAGTAAACTAGATATTATATCGCTATCAATTAATTAAAATATATCAATAAACTAAATATTATAGCGTTATCAATTAATAGAATATATCAATAAATTAATTAAAATATATCAGTAAACAATTAATAATTAAAAATATCAATAAATTAATTAAAATATATCAATAAAGTATATCAATGAATTAATTAAAATATATTAATAAACTAAATATTATATCATTATCATAAATAACATGTCCAAATTAGTAATAACACATTTGAAGCTTGATAAAGTTATACTTACGGAAGCTGGTTTTTCTGACAGGAAATATAATTGGCGAAAAGAAATATGCTTACTTTGTTAAGCTGACGAAAATAAGGCGAAAAATAAGGCGAAAAATATCGTCAACCATTAACGAAAAAAACGAAAGGCAACAAAGAAAATTTGTTGCATCGTACTAAAACGTGGAGAAAAAGAAAGAAAGCGTGGTAAACGTACGCAAATGTACCATACTCACAAGCAAATTTATAGTAAACGTAAACAAATTGGAAATCACCGATTTGTAGAACGTGCATGGTAAATGCGGTAAACGCAAACAAACTTTATAGCTCCTGCCAATCACGTCGGGTGACATTTATGCACTATCTAGTCACGTGGTATTAACAAACTGTACGTCTGTGCCAACTGCCAAGGGCAAAAGAAGAATTAAAGATTTATTAAAACAATTCTATTAATTAACAAGTAATTTTAACCATGACTGATTGTTAGAATAAACGTATATATGCTATAACTCAACATATTATTGTAAGCGACTCAATAAAAGATAAAATAATAAATATTTGATATCTCGTTAACAGCTTTAAATGATACTGATGTACTAGAAATTGACGACTTGAAAGAAAATATATAAAAAAAAATGAAATATAGTTTTTCCTAATTTTTGATATATTCGAAAGAATAGGCCAAGTGTTAAATTTTGATGTTGTTGCAGTTGCGAACAACTAAGACACTTTTTTTATAACTCTCGCATTTTGATCTGTGAATAGGAAATTGCTACATCTCTACTTAAATTATTTGGATCTTTCGAATTCGTGATGATATATGAGATTTATTAGTAAGTTGATTGACATGTTTCAAGAATCGGATTAATTGAATTTGAAAAAATTTTCTAGTATAATTATACCCCTTAATACCAAATTTAATTAGAGAATTAGCAAAAATAAAATTATATTTTAGTATTTGATAAAATACATTGGTCTTGACATCATTGTCATGTGTCATTATCAAAATAGCTTAATTACCAAGCTGTGCCTTGACAAAAATGGACCAAGAATCGGGATTGCTGAACCAATTAGATTGATTTGCAATTCCTTAAAAAAAAAAAAAAAAAAAAAAAAAAAAATGTCGGAATCTCTAGATACAAGAACCAGAACCAAAGTGCATTGTTTCTGTAAAGAATGTAACGGTAAATTGGTTGATCCAAGGACTAAACTGAAACATGAGTTAAAATATAAATTAAAATCTAATGCGAATAATAATTTTGGTAACAATTATCAAGAAGGTTCTTCAAATGTTATATCATCTGATGCTGTTGATGAAGATGTAATGGAATGCGACCCAATACAAGGGATAAATGATACATCACCTGATATAACTGAACAATTATCCGAAGATATTGAACAATTGTCCGAAGATATTGAACTATTGTCTGAAGATATTGAACCATTACTCACAAGAAACTATTTCTTTTTAACAAAGAAGACACCTATACATGAATCGGCAAAACATCGAATGATAAAGAAAGGAAAAATATCTGATCTTGTTCTTGAAAATTTATTATTGGATAATGTAAGAAACGAGAATGATCAAGATGGGGATTCTGAAGATGATGACGATAAAAATGGAGATACTGAAGATAGCGATTCTAATTATTCCGATGATTATGAAGATGATGATGATGAGGAAGTCAATTTTGCATCAACAGATTTCGATGACGGCGAACCAATTCTTCCTAACATTAACATTAATGATAATTATATTTGGACTATTTTGTGGATATTACAATATCAACAACGATTTAAACTTTCCAATGTAGCTATAGATTCTTTGTTCAAGTTCTTAAGATTTTTTCTTTTGACAATAGATGAAAATAAATTTTCATCTTTTCCTTCCTCTTTATATATGGCTAAAAAGGTGTTGGGGATATCCACAACGATAATTAAATATGCAGCCTGTGACAGATGTCACAAATTGTATGATATAAAAGAATTATTAGACAATACTGAAATACCAACTTGCAGTTTTGTAAACTATCCAAATCACAGAATAGAACGATTTCGACAACAATGCAATAACCCTCTATTAACGAAAATAGATAGTAATAATAGTAGTAATAATCCCATTTTCCGTCTGATAATGATATTCCCGTTAATAAATATTAAGCAACAATTGACCCTTTTTTTTAATCGCAAAAATTTTGAAATGTCATGTCGGAAGTGGTCAGAAAGGAAAAACGGAACTGAAGCTTTATTCGATATCTATGATGGTAGGGTCTGGAAAAGTTTTACAGATGATGATGGTGCGCTGTTTTTTACAAAAGAATTTGCCAATACTCATATCAGATTAATGTTAAATATGGATTGGTTCCAGCCATTCGTAAATTCACAATATTCTGTTGGTGTGATTTATGCCGTTTTTTGTAATTTGCCGCGTAATGAACGCTTCAAGCCACACAATATTCTCACACTAGCAGTAATGCCTGGTCCGAAAGAACCAAGCCAACATGAAATTAACAATTATTTGTATCCGATCGTTAACCAGTTAAATCGTTTGTGGAATGGCTATTTTATAAAAACAAACGAACACAACAATGGTCGATTTGTCCGTGATGCAATCATTGGCTGTTCTAGCGACGTCCCTGCGTCTCAGAAATTATGTGGTTTCATCTCAGCTCGTATTACATGCTACCGATGTTACAAATCGGTAAATTTTATAAACAATCAACTAAATTTTGGGGGGTTTGCAGATTTAGACGACTGGTTTGTTGAGCGAGATATTAATGAAATAAGAGAAAAAGCAAGTGAGTGGAAACAATGTGCAACTGAAGAAGCACGAAGAGCCCATGTCTCTGAACATCATGTTCGCTGGTCGGAGATATACCGCTTGCTTTATTTTAATCCTGTTCGCTTTTGCGTGGTTGATCCTATGCATTGCCTTTTTCTCAGTGTTGCGAAATGGATCGTAACGAAACTCTGGATAGGCGAAGGTATATTAAATAACGAAAAGCTCAAAATTATGCAAGAGAGAGCTGACATAATAAAGTTCCCAAGTGACCTTGGACGCCGCCCTGTCAGAATAGCTACCGGTGAAGGATTCTCAAGTTTCACGGCGGACATGTAGAAAACCTTCATGTTAATTTTTGCAATACCTATCACATGGAGTTTCCTTGGATACATCGACCAAAAAATTCTTGCATATTTCGTGCGCGCTTGCAAGATCTTAACAAACCGAGAGCTACAAAAAAATATGTTAAATGAAGCGTTTACAAGACTGATAGAGATGAACAAATTAATTGAACAAAAATATGGTCAAGAAAAAATAAGTCCTAATCTGCATCTCTGTCTCCATATCTGTGAATGCGCATTAGACTTTGGTCCTTTGTCCTCATTCTGGTATTATAGCTTTGAACGGATGAACGGAATTTTAGGTACGTGCTTTAATTTTTCCGATTTGAAAATCGCAATGTTATTAATTATTTTTAAAAATTGTAGGTTCTTATAATAATAGCAGACGTAATATTGAACCTGAACTACTAAGAATTATGTCCGAAAATACAATCCTTCAATACTTCCTCTCAAATTGTGACAACGATCACTTATTTTCCTCCTTGGAGATAATAGAACCAAGAAAATCTGTTGGCAGCTTGGCTGCACTTGATGATTTTGCGAGCGATGAGTATCAAAATTTTATAAGACTATCTCTTATTGAGAAAGATTCGGCTTACGGAATGGAATGTTTTCCTGGGTTGCTAATGAAACCGCGCAAAGAAACTATCCTTCCAAACCAAATTTGGACCTACTGGTAGAATTTTATAATAGTTTGTATAATGATTATTGTTTCATCTCCATCTACTCTATAATAGGTTCAAATAACGGTACTGTCGTAAACCCTAGAATTATACAATATGGGAGAATAAGAATTGGGGCGGACATATATGGTTCTGTTCAGGCTGCTCGTCACAAAAAATCCTCATATATATTAGCTCGATTTGTACATTATGATGGATCGATCGATGTTTATCCCGGTCAAGTACAATTTTATTTTGAGCATACTATTCATTTAAATAGTTCACGATCATTAACCCATTCATTAGCGTTAGTCAAATGGTACAAACCGGTTCAAGATCATAGTACAAGATATTATTGCCAAGTAGATAATGACATAAAATCATGTAATATGGAATTATGGACAAATGAGTTTTATGATATGAGAAGAGACAGTATTATACCCATACATCATATAATAGGAAAATTCATTAAATGTAATTTTGATACTGGGATGAGAAAAACAAAAGAATATATGGCTGTGATTCCTTTAAATAAAAAAATTTCGTTTTAAAAACTTTATATAATATAAAATGAATTATATGTAAAATCGGAATGGCAAATTCAATTATAGCATTTGTATTTGATTAAATTATAACAATCATTTTTTTTTGGCACAAGAATAACGATAAAGGTTACATATACCGTAATTAATTCTAACCACGTGAAAAATCAGATAATTCAGATAACAAGAGATCTTATTTTGAGCTGGCAAAGTTGTATTGCAAATCGGTCTTTTATTACGGCATTATGATACAAGCACCATACTTTGTGATTAATAACTCTAATCATGTAATAATTTTTAGATATCAAAGGTTTATTTTATTTTAATTAAATATCACATAAAGTATAAAACAATTATTCTGGCTATATAAATACATTTAAGGCCGGCAAAGCTGTATTGCAAATCAGCCCTTCTTATTTGAAAAGGGTAACAATTACATTAAATTAATACGGCACTTATTCAAAAATGTTTAAAAATGTTGCAACTTAATTCTCCAATAATCATCATTGTTATAATCAAGTTACTTACGACTTAAGCCTACTTTGATTATAAATAAAACGGCACTTCGCACAGACAGAGCTCATGATATATGAGTTATCCTATCATGCCTATTTTACCCCTTGATAAAGGATTTTCGTTGCATGTACTTTTCTAATTAATGATAATCAAAGTTACTTACGACTTAAGTCTACTTTGATTATAAATAAAACGGCACTTCGCACAGACAGAGCTCATGATATATGAGTTATCCCATCATGCCTATTTTAACTATGATTAAAGAATTTACATTATTATTGTAAATATTTTACTCATAAGTTATAATGATACCTATTTAGACTTCGATGAATAATGCGACAGAGGAGGCGGAATTATCATAACCAAAATTCGAAGCGAGAGGTCTATGTATAGTAAATAGATCATCAACTTTGGTACCAGAGTTATTTACAAACTTTAGGAGGCCACCTAGCCCACCTTTCCTATAACACACTATGCATGACGGCAAACGGTATAGGAGGCAAACTCTTCTTTCAGAAAGAAAGTTTTTTTTTGAAAAAAAAAAAATAGTACAATTAAATAGCGTTTAATTAAATGTGATTAATTAACTTTTTAGGAATAGGCCTTATCAATGCGATCTCATCAGTTTCGATTATCACTGTTCAACCTTATGAATACTTCAGTTATTGTTTGTGAAATCAAACCAACTGGGAATTCAATGTACAAAACAAGTAGAATATTTAGAATAGTATCTTATATTTATTAGTATAATAAATAATTTCAAAAATCCTATGATGTAAAATTACGAAATATTACAATTTAAATATCGGCAAAGGCTATTTTAAATAGAGTAAAATCTTTATTTGACCTGTGTCAAAAGCGGTAAAGTTTACACTAAATATAATATCTCCGGTTTAAATATCGGCATTTAATTAAAAAAAAGGTAAAAATCGGCCGCTAAAATCGGCATTTCTGGATGAAAAATTGGAAGTTAACAAAAATCGGCAAAAAATTAGTAAAATAATCGGCAAAGCCTTATTGAAGTCGGCAAGGGAATTTTAAATAAGATAAAATCCTTTATTCGAACTATACGAAAAGGGTAAAGTATATAATAAATATAATATCTCCGGTTTAAATATCAGCATTTATTTAAAAAAAAGGTAAAAATCGGCCGCTAAAATCGGCATTTATGACTGAAAAATCAGAATTTAACAAAAATCGGCAAAAATAGATATGGCTATACTAAAATAAGCAAAATTTGGCATATTCTATATTGAAGTCGGCAAGGCTATTTTAAATAGAGGAAAATCCGATTTTTTTTCATTCGACCTGTGACGTCCAGTTTCTATATTGAGATAACTTTGCCTTGCTTCTGTAAGTGGAGGTGCAGTTGCTCTTCGAACCAATCCACTATCAAGATAATCATATACTTCTATAACTAGCTGATTGAATGTTGAACCGCCAACATGAATTGTTCTATCAGTCAATGGATTAATAGTATATCTATTAGCACTCATCTTTTTTTATTGATACATTAGTATAGGCTATGTTCAATTATGATTTTTTCTAAAAATAAATAATACCTAGTGACAAAGTTACTTCGTCATCAGTCTTTGTACAAAAAAATGAAAAATGCCTAGTGACAAAGTTACTTCGTCATCAGTCTTTATGCAAATTTTTAATAATAAATTTATGGCCTATTGCTAAGAAGTTCAGCTAATATATCTTCAGCTTCATTTTCATTAAGTTTACGTCTAGATAATGCTTCCTTAAGGATATGATTATATAAATCATAGACCTTTATAATTTTAAAAGCAAGATCTGGATTATGTGAATACTTTGCTCGAATCATGGAAACCTTCTCAGCATGCGATTCTTTATTTGGCAACAATTTCTTAGCTGTATAATGAATATAGCCTTCTGGATTGTTGGCAGATTCTATTTTCTTAATATAGTTTACGAGATTTTTTATAAGATAACTTTTTTTACTGTATCCATCTCGTAAACCTGCTAATATAACATTCTTTAAAGCTTCTATAATATCAGCTAAATACGTTTCGTGCTTGATAAAACTAGGATGTTTGTTTATGAATGGGAATGAGTCGTGTTCCATTTTTTTATTACTACATCTAAGGAAAAAAATATTTAATTATACAGTCCATACTACTTGGTTAGCATTTTTTACATGACACTCTCCTTCTTTTTCGAATTTTAGAGCTTTTAGAGTCTTAAATGCATCTTTAGAGCAGGTATAAAGAGGAGAGTTGTTAACATCTTCTTCTAGAATGAACCCATCAGTATGAATACGCCTGACTTTATCTACATAGGGTTGTACCATTTCAGAAATAAACTTTTGACCATGTGCTAGAAGAAATGGAGCAATTCTTAGGTATTCATCTTTAAAGGGATTACCTGGATTTGTAAATTGGAATCTCCACTGCTCTTCTCCTATTAGTACAATCGAGTCTAATACCTCACCATCTGGAAAGTCAAAAAACTTACTCGATGTTGTAAGAGTCTTGTATATTTTCTTTCTTTGGCAAAGTGCACCCCATAGTGTATTAAGAATTCTTTTAGCTACTTGGCTAGCGATACCACCTTGATTCTTAATTTTTAAGAGAAAATCTACATACTCTCCAAAGATTACACTACCTCGAATTCGGGTTTCTTTTTCATAAATAAGGGCATTAGAGACTCCATCTTGAATTAATGTAACTTGGAGACCAAGAGCTTTGGCACGTGTAAGATCAATATGAGTATATACATTATGATAATTATATCGAAATAGTGGGGTATCCCTCTTTTCAATACTTGCACAAAATATTCCAAAATGGCTATATCTTCAATGGTTAGTAAAGTCTTTTAAAATCTGAAACTTACCTTTACCAATAGGAAAATTTACAGCTGATTGCTGAATACTAGGATAAAGACTTGTTTTATCGTAACTTCTTCCATATCCTTTCCAGTTATTTTGTGCCCAGATAATCCCTCCCATCATTGCTTTATTTATCCATTGTGCTTCAAGCGCATCAAGAGGTTCATTAGCAGGAATACCTACACTTAATTTTTTGAATAGCCAAAAAGCCGTTTTCTTTATGTTCCAATCAAGTAATGATATATCAATTGGAAGGTCTATCTTTTTCGTCTCCTGTAAAAAGGCATCTTGTTCAGTATTAATTCTGATATATGCCTTTTCTAATGATTCTTGGCGTTTAGCTGGAACAAAGGAGTAGTTTTTGCTAAACTTAAGTTTTTGAAATTGCTGGACGGTAATAGACTTAATTGCCTTTCCATTATATATATGAACTATATCATTTACTTTATTCTCCTGATAAGTTATAAACTTTTTTGGCCTTTTACATTCAAAGCTGGGATGTTTTCTATCTGGATTGAGTACGAGAGAATAGTGTCCATTAGTGAGAGTGAGGGTTATTCTTCTTTGTGCTGGACTTTTAGAAATATAAGTATGATCACCTACTACATTGATAGCAATACTTCGAGCTAATCATTCTATTTTTTCAATACAGGCAATTGGAATAGGATCATCTCGTGCCAAATTTAGATAATCTTTAATGTACTCAGATTTTTCAATAGTTTGAGGTATATTCGAATAAGAGCCATAAGCCATTTTTAAGCACTGATAAAGGCAATCATTTGTATCGCCACATCCACCTGATACCACTGGCAAATCTCTCATATAAATGATAAAGTTATCAAACCACTCTGGATCACCTATATTATCAGGCATTTGGCTCTCATCGTAGTGGTCAAGTAAGGAGAAAAGATTTGCGTCATCTTCATTAGTAGTCCAGTAACCTGGCTTTCAATTCTCATAAGAAAGTAAGATTTGAAACTGTTTGCCTGGATATCAGGCTTTAAGTTTTTGATCAAGATTTGCAATTCTTTCTCTAGAGAACTGTCGGCCACTAAACTTAACTTCTATGATATCTGGCCTATTTGGTAAATGACGAACTAGTCTTGAAAACATTTCTTTGAAATATATAGTATTTATTTAATTACTAATTTTTCATTAATATATTTGAAAAAATAAAATAACTAGCCCTTATAATTGATCAATTTCACCAAATAAGCCATCATCAGATAAGCCATCATTATAATCTGATTCGTATTCTTCACCATTGGCCTCCATACATTCATGTTCATTTATTTGGCTATGACATTCTATTATCTGTGGTTGTAATTTTGCAACTTTATAGCCAGAAGGAGGTTCTACAAATACAGTTTCCTTATTCTCGTTGTATCTTTTTAGATAGTTGGCAAGTTCTAAGCATTTTATTTGCCTATCTACATTATCATTGTATTTGAGCCATTCTTTTAGCTTATCTATGGCATCACCAAATTTGACGAGATATAGGTTATCTCTTCTTATAATCTTATCAAATTCTTCCAATTCAGCTAAGAGGATATCCCAGTTATAGGGGTCATCTTCGTCTATATATTTAGCCCAGCATTCTTTGGCTGTAGAATATAGCTCATTTATCATTTCATCACGAGAATTCTTGTACCAGGGCTTTATGTTGTCATATTTATGTCTATCTATTCATTCCCAATATTTGGCAGTATTCATTTTAGGCATGGGATCTGGATCAACTTTTTGAACTGGCTTTGATACTTCTTGTGATATAGACAGTTCAGCTGGTATAGAAGGACCAGGTATTCCGTATGGTTCTGGTGCTATCTCTGGTTCTTCCTCTACTTCTGATTCTTATTCTGACTTAGCCGAAAGTGGTATAAGAGTATTTAGTTCTGTTATGAATTTATCTATTAGATTTTCAACAGATTTTGAAGCGATAGGTTCAGATGGTATCAATGAAGAAGTCGCTTCACCTTTTCGATCTGATGATACTTCTACCTTTAGATGTGATGGTTTTGGAGGAACTGGAGGTGGACTTTTTTTTTGCTTATTTGGTATATCTACTTCAATTTGTACTAAGAACTGATTGAGAGCTTTAGGATCAGATACAGATTTTTTAGGAATATTAATCTCCTCGATATCAATCTCATCAGTTTCATGAATCCAGTTATTACTAAGATATTTCTCGTATAAAGTCTTTCTAGATAAATTGTAAACTCTAGTGCGCTTTCCATTAATATAAATTAAGTTGCTAGTCGTATTTAGCTCATTTGATAATGTTCTTGTAACTACAACTTTAGATAAGGGTGTAATATTTCTATTTCCACAGTAGCTTGTATAGGTGGCATATAATATATGAACTGGTAAGCATGTAGTCGTATAATCAGCTTCTGCTATATACGTCTCCTTTATAAATTGAAATAACGGTGGAAGAGTAGATATGATATGCTCTTGCTTAGATGCAGTCATAGGAGGTGAGTTGCCATTAAAATCTGGATATTTATCAGCAATAACCTTTAAGTAAGCATAGAAGGCCTCACCCACCCTTGGATATTTCATTGCATCACTTAACTGTTTGAAATATTGCAAATCTCCTTTTCGAGCAGGTGAGATATCTAGGAAAACTGTTCGTCTATCATCATTCTCAACTCTGAGAGCATTTTCATTAGTAAGAACGATAGTAGACATAAAGTTTTTATATTGGGTAGGTGTTTTATATTTTTCATGGATTTCAATAGCATCGCTAGTAACTTTATCTTTGAGAGCACGATATAATGAATTCCATTGGCTTTTTTCTGTTGGCATTTCTTCAAGCAAAAGAAGTACTTTACCTAATAATTGCCCATTAAAACTGCCCAAAATTGTTTGAGGATCACTTGTTTTATAGACTAGCTGAGTACCTAAAACATAACGCTGGATAAAATTGATTATAATACCTTTACCCCAGCCTTGACCGGATTTAAGATAAAGAATCAAATACATTTTTCTACCAGTAGCCATACCAGCAAACCATTTGATAATATATTCAGTTACATTCCAATCTCCTAAACACCAGACATCCCAAATATGAGTAAATATGATTTTGATTGCCTGATGGATGTTGGCTAAAAAATCTGCTAAAGGACGTAATTGGTGTAAGAACCCTGGGAAAATATTAAGATAGAGTTGACCTTGAATTTTATAAATACGTTGTTTTGCAGGATTACAAGTTGCTACACATGTTAAAGAATTATCATATATAAACCATTTGGCAATATTAAATTCTGTTTTCGTTAGAGGCTGTTCAGAATTAGATTGCTTAAAGAAGGTTTTAGTTATAGGATGAATGAGCATACTAATATTTTTCATGGGAATATGCTCAAAATTCTTAATATCAGGTCGACACATAAATACACCATGTGGATTGGAACAGAGAATGAAGTAACTGCAAATATATCGCTTTGCTTTTGTAATATCATCTAAACTGTTTGTCTCTCTAATAAGCCGTTTTAGTATATCAATACTGTATGCTTCTTTAGATTCACCAAATTTCGAGATTACTACTTGGTTACTCATTGTTAGTTAGATACTTTAGTAGAAGTTTTGTTTAATTTATTTTTTTTTTGATACCTATATATTGACTATGTTTAATTACAATTTTTTCAGGTATATTTGTATGCTATTGGGAGGTATAGCCACTTTTGGTACGAACAGATTGACAATAGTATGGGGTATCTAGTATGAGGACTAGTATGAGGATGGTATGATGACCATATGAAGAGTATATATAGGAAGTCATACTAGGTGATATGGTATTTTTCATATATCGTATTGGGCTTGATGAGACGTTTAAGTTTATTCCTAAAAGTAGTTACAGATGAGATGACCGGTTACAGAAATTACAGATCAGATACCTTCAAAATAAAAATTATTTCTGGGAAAGGTGATCTGATTATTTTTTTTTATCATCTGTAACATCTGTAACTCCGTAACCTCTCCTTATTTCTTCTTTATTCTTTGTTTTATCTTGTTCTTAGTATATTTATTAGTTACAGATATAGTTACAGATGGTTACAGATGGATGGTATGGTATGGATATGATATTTATCTATGGTATTGTTAGAGACGTACCGTAAAGGCGCTGGGAGGCTAACTGGATAGGAGATCTGATCGAGTTCCAAACGGAGTTGGGATGTATACTGAGGGCTTTAACCACAGGCATCCATAGGATAGCTCCGACAACTCCCAACTCTTCTTACTCCAATTTAAGAAGTCTGGTCATGCTTTCGTCTGACAACCCTATAAAAAAGAAAAAAATAAATTAGTTTAATTTGAAAAAAAAAGCAATAAAAAAACTTTTCACCCAGTCCTCCCTTACCTCAATTCTATCGTATTTTTCATCTGGCAACACTACAAAAGAAGAAAAAAATAAAGTTAGTTTAATTTATTAAAAAAAATACTGAAAAGTTTTTCTACAGCCTCTCTTACCTCAATTCAAGAAGTCCAGTTAGGTTAATGTCTGACAACACTACAAAAAAGAAAAAAGATAAAGTTAATTCAATTTATTAAAAAAAAAATATTGAAAAACTTTTTCCTCAACTTTCCTTACCCAATTCAAGAAGTTCAGTTATGCTTTCGTCTGGTAATCTTACAAGAAAAGAAAAAAAATAATTTGATAATGAAAAACTCAAAAATTTTTTTAGATTATCTGTAATCACCATCAGTTGTTACATGCTACTTTAATATATGACATTTCCTGAATAACCTTATAATAAATAATACCCAAATTTAAAGGGTACTTATCCTTCTTACTGAAATTATGAGATTATTCCAAAATAATTATAGAATTACATAATTATGTAATTTCTTAATATGAAATTAATTTCGTATACAACTATATTTAAAAAAATTGATAAATTTTATCAATCTTTTTTTGTTATTTCAGGTTTAAAAATTTTTTTATTTATTTTGTTATTAAAAGAATACATGAGAAATATGAATACTGAAATGCTACAAACTGGAACTTAGAATTAAGGTAAGAGGAGAGGAGATTTCATGTATTCTTTCTTTAAGAAGCGTTTCTAACATTTCTTTTTTCTTTTTTTTTAGGTTTTCAGATGAATAATATGACCCAGACTTTGGAATTTAGGTTGAAGAGGTGGTGAGTGGGTTTTTTTTATTATATTCTTTAAGAAACATTGCTAAATGTTTCTTTTTTCTTTTTTTTAGGTTGTTGGACAAAAATTATAAATCCAGATTTTGAAATTATGTAAGTGAAGGAGGTAGGATCACAATATTTCTTATTTTTTTAAAAGAATGTTTCTACCACTTTTCAAGTGCTTCTCTTTTTCTTTTTTTTAAGTTATCAGATGAATAATACGATCTGAACTTTGAAATTTAAGTAAAAAGGGTGTTGGAGAGCAGGTTTTTTTGTTATATTTTTTAAGAAACGTTACTAAATATATCTTCTTTTTTTTAGATTGCCAGATTTTTGGATGAACTCAGACTTGAAATGCAAGTAGGTTAATGGAAAAGTGAGGATGAATTTTTTTTAATTTATATAATGGTATACAGCTCATAATTAATAAAATTTAGTTAATCAAAGATTTTTTTATATGTTAATGTCTGTCTTATATTAACAATTCATTATATAATGTTCTTTGTTATATCAAGGTTCACTGTAGAAAGAGATGACTGTATAATTAATAACTTTAAATGTAATTTATTAAGTTACAACAGATTGAATTTCAAATTAATTGGTGGATGATTAGACTGGTTTTAGAACTGGGAGTACTCATAGCAAGTTAGAAGTGATTATAGTTGTAATCCTATCTTACTTAATAAATGATGGTACGACTTCAGCACCAAAAAAAAAAAAAAAAAAAATGAATTTCAAATTAATAAAATATTTAATTAAGATTTATTTAGTAATTATTTTAAATAATTTATTAATTTTTTAATTTTTTTTTTATTAAATATTATGATTTTTTTTTAATAAACTAATTATATAGTATTTTCCTTTATTTTTTAGGATGGATTTATTTGTTTTAATTATAAAAGTAAATTTTGCAATAGAAATTTTAAAAGGGTTATTTTTTTAATATAATATTTGATCATTTTTATTTGAAAACAGATTTGATTTTAATTAGAACTGTGTTATTTAACTGATTGAATATTAGTTGACCCTAACCCTTAATTCTGCTGATTAGCCCATATATAATTAAAAAATTAGTTATAGTAATTTACATTTAAATCTAAAGAATTTAAAACACTAATAAATATTTAATATTATAAAATAAAAGAAATTAAGAAAATTTATTTGTAAAATTTTAAAGCTATATATTTAAATATTAAATATTCTAAAAAACTGACTATTATAAAAAAGAAAAAAATAAAATGCTAATTAATAATAATTATTTTATTAAAATAAAATTTATATATAATTAATTTATAATTTAGTAATCCAATTTTATGAATTTTTTTTTATTTTATAGCTTTTATTAAGCCTTATAAATAAAAAAATATTTAATTAAATTGAGCTATTAAATGGCAAGATAATTGCAAAAAATTACTTTAATATATAAACAATAATAATAAATATTAATATATTATATATATTATACAATTTATAACTAATTATAGAAACCTGATTTTTAGTTTAATCCTATCTTTCTATCAAATTAGCTAATTTCTAGCATGCCCTTTAATTTTTTTTATAGATAAAAATTAATATAATTTTAAATCATAATTTGCAAGTTTATTTAAAAAAAAAATAAATTCAATAGTATTTTTAACTTTATATATAAATAAATAAACTTTATTAATCATATCTATAAACGAATAATAAAAATAAAAAAGTCAAATAAATTAAAAATAGTATTTAGAATTTTTACTTTAACTTTAAGTAAACTTAAAAATATGTTCAATATATATATCAGTTTAAAATATTATATATGTAAAGAAAAGTTTTATTTAAAAAAAAAACAAAATTTTTTTGAATTATGTGATTTTACTTTATTTAAATACAAAAAGAAAAAAAAGAATTAAACTTTTAATCAAATTAATTAAAAATAAAAATTAATAAAAATTAATGTTTTATTAAAATTCAAAATTAAAAAACTTAAAACTTATATATTTAAGATAATTCAAAAATTTAGAAATCTATTTAAAAAAAAAAAACTTAATATAAATAATATTTTATTATTAAAATATAAAAAATACTGATACTTTTCCTTTTTCTTCTTTTTTTATAAAATTTTAATATATTTTTTAATTATTTAAAAAAAATTTGAATTTTTAAGTATTTAAAAATCAAAAAAAAAAAAAAAGGTTAGTACTGGTTAAAAATAAAAAAAATAATATATTTACAAAAAATCTGCTAAATAAAAATATAATCTAAAAAAAAAATATTTTTTTTATTTTGAAAAAAATCTAATTTAGGTAAAAAAAAAAGGTTGAAAAAAGTAAAAATAAAAAAAGCGATAAAGAAAAAAAAAAGTAACAAAAGAAAAGAGTAAAAAGAAAAAGAAAAAAAAGAGAAGAAGTTTATTAAAAAAAAGTTAAAAAAGTTTTGTAAATTAAAAAAAAAATTTAATTAGATCAATTTAATTAATATTATATGATACATTTGTATAGTATATTATTAATAAAGTATAGTATATAAAAATTAGTAATTATCTTATTAATTTATTTTTTTTTTTAAATCTGTAAAGTACAAAACTTTATTTATAAAGAACAAGAACAAGTTATAATATAACAAAATTACAGATAAAATTTCTATATAGTAAAAACTATTATGAATATGAATCTTGTAATTAGGGTAGTGACATATATTAGCTAATATTTTAAAGGGTAGAGGGGTAAGTGAAAATCTTAGGTTACACAATTTTTAAAAAATATGATTGGTTGCACATGACCAAGATATCTTACCTGGGGGGTAGAGATGGTAAAACTCAAGAAAGGAGCTGCTCGAGCACGGTTTGGAGTCGGCTCATAGCTCTCAGCTCGGCTCGGTTCAAACCGACTTGAGCCGACTTGAGCCGACTACTCGAGCTCAACTTGAATCGACTTGAGCAGTTGAGCGGACTTGAGCAGCTGTATCACGTGATATTACACAAATTTCCTAAAAAGGAAATTTTGTTCCCTGCGAAAATCGAAATATATGTTGTACAAATACTCTAAAAAAGGAAATTCGCATACCGATCACTTAATTCTGGCCGGAATTAAGGGATAATTTTTATTTAACTCTAGCCGTTTCTTTACTGAAAATTTTCAAATGTATAATTATAATGAACATCTTTATTTTAAATGAAAAATATTTTTTTTTCTTTTAAAAAAACTGATCTTTGGTTTTTCCTTTAAAAAAAAAATAATAAATACTTTTTTAATACTGATTTTTGGTTTTTTTTATTAAAAAAAGAAAATACTTTTTTTTTAATTAAAGAAACTGGGTTTTGATTTTTTTATTTTTAAAAAAAAAAGAAAATAAGGTTCTTTTTATATTTTTTTCTTAAAAAACAAAAAAAAAAAGAAAAAAAAATAAGTTTCTTTTATTAAAAAAACTAATTAAAAAAACTGATTTTCAGTTTTTTGCTAAAAAAAAAATTAAATAATTTTTTTAATAAAGAAACTGAAATTTTACTTTTAAAAAAAAGGAAAGAAAATAAGTTTTTTTTATTAAAGTAATCAATTTTTATTTTTTTTTTAAGAGAATTAATGAGTTTGATTTTTCAGTTTTTTTATCAAAAAAAAAAAAAAAATGAAAAATAATCTTTTTTTTTAAAAGGGGGATGAAAATTGATTTCTTTAATAAAGAAAACTTAATTTTCTTTTTTTTTTTCTTTTTTTAAGAAAAAATGAAATTGATTCCTTTAATAAAAGAAAAAAATATTTTTTTTTAAGAAAAAAAAGTAAAAATCAGTTTCTTTAATAAAAGAAACCTACTTTTCTTTCTTCTTTTTTTTTAAGAAGAAAAACTAAAATTGGTATTTTTAATTAAAAAAAGTATTTTACATTTTTTTTTTTTTTATAAAAAACTGAAATTAGTATTTTTATTAAAAAATGTATTTTTTTATTAAAAAAAAAGCCAAAGATCAGTTTTTTAAATAAAAAAAACAAATTTTTCATTTTTGTTATTCTGAAAATAATTAAAATAATTATTCATTTGAAAAAATAATAATATATCAAACTTTTTTTTAATAACTGATATTATTTTATATAATTCTTTAATAAAATAAATTAATAAGATTAATAACCTTTAATTCCGGCCAGAATTAAGTGATCGACATGATAATTTCCTTTTTTGGAAGATTCACACAACATACTTTCGATTTTCGCAGGGAACAAAATTTCCTTTTTTAGAAATACGTGTAATGACACATGACACAAGCTGCTTAAGTCCGCTCAAGTCTGCTCAAGTCGGTTCAAGTCGGTTTAAGTCGACTCAAGTCGACTCGGTTCAAGTCGGTTTGAGTCGGTTCAGATTGAGCTGCTCCAAGTCGGTTTAACCGCTCAAGTGAGCTGGAGCTGAACCGACTGAGCTATTTCCATCTCTACTGGGGGGTGGGAGGATAAGTGTTTATAGTAAAAAAATATTAGCTAATAACTCTTATAAATAGTATAACCCTCTTAAGAAAACTATACTATAAAGACCAAGTTAATAATAAAAAAAAATAACAAAAAGACTAAACTTCATAGAATACCTCTATGGATTATAGCAAGAAATATAAACTGAAAAAATGCTGTAACATATAAGCATGCCTAATTCAGTACACAATTATCTTATTAATTTATTAATACTATTAATTATTTTTATGATAATTATCAAAATTATTAATTATCAAAAACTAATATATTAGTAATTTTTAATAATTTATTACTTTATTAATATTATTAATTGATGGCAATTAACTTGAAACAATTATCTAATTTATTAATTATTATTATATTTCATGTAATAAAATAGGATAATTATTAATAAAGTGATAAAGAAGTTTTTCCAATAAAATAAAGATATAGAAGGTCTTTAAGTGAATACATATATTTAGTAATAAATCAAAGAACAAAATGTGATCTTAAAAACTTACTATTTAATTCTTCTCTTAAAATTCCTAATTATCTAAATGTAACTTCAATTGAATAAAATTAAATAAATTTTCATCTTTTATATGGTTTAATTTTACTGGACAAAAATGTATCATATGATTAAAGTGCTTTATAAATTTTTGGAATTAAAAAATTTGCAAAAGTGCTTTCAACTTCCAGTGCACATCACTGTATACAGGTATTTAGTTTTTTGTATAGATTTTTCAGTATAAATTGTCTATGTGACGCCAAAAAATCCTACAATTTTGGCTACCTATCTGTACATTCCTCAGTGAATCTGCGCCACAAAATTCACTTTGACTGCGGTTAATTTTCAATTCAGAAATTTGAGCAACAATGTGATTAAGTCCAAATAGTGTCTTATCTTATAGATCATCGTAAATCCGCTATCATTACGGAATAGCATCATCTAGTACAAGATTCCGGCGCAGTATGAAACAGATAATATAAAATGACGATTGACGATTTTGAAAACAAACATATAAAGGGAGACTTCTTAATACTTCGAATTTTCTTCTCTTAAACTCAACAACAAAAAATAATTACGAGATAAACGAAATGGTGTCACTAAATAATGGAGAAATTCAGTCCAGAGTAGTAAATGGTCCTAGGAAAATGAGACCACCGCCTTATCCAACCAATATTATACATTATGTATTTTGGTTTTTAATTATATTTATTGGGTGGCATTATTTTATGATAGCTGATTGTGGAAGAGGTGGTGGTAATTCTGGAAGTAGTATACAAGAGAAACAACTGGTTATATGGGTAAGACATTCTCAACATGCCGACCCTGTTAAAGTTTACGTATCATATAATGCCGACATTGCCGACGTAAAGAAAGTTGTAAGACAAGAATTACAACCTGCGCTTGACAAAGAGAGTCTTGGTAGAGTATTACTTTTGAGTCCTGAACTTGGTCGGTTAAGTCCTCCCACATTAATAAGAAAAGTGGATTTGGGCAAAAATGAAAATTTAATTGTATTTGTGGATAATCTTGGTATGTAAAATATTCTTTCATATTATATCATTTAATTGTTTAATTTATATATATATATATATTACACAGATATATATACATATTTTTTTTTTATATTTATTCTATTTAGAATCACGATTATTCTTAAAGACGCTCACTACAGACCGTCTTCCACTACAAGTAAATGCGCCTTTATGCCTCAAAACTGATGAGGCTTACATTGTGGTAGCAAAAATATTAATGGGAAGTTATTCACAACAAGACATAACTGCATTAAAAAATAGTTTGTGTGAATCAAGTATTGAAAGCTGGAGTTCTAGATATTCTTATGCTGGACGGTAAGTATAATGAGTAATTTATTTATTTTGATGTTTTCGTTTTTATTGTAAATAACAAAGTCAAGATATATACATATTTTGTATAAATTTAATAATTAATATGATTATGTTATAATCTTGACTTTCAAAACCAAATAACTCACTATTTTTGAGGCAAAAATCTCTTGAATTACAATATTTGTTTTGCTGTTTTTTTTTTTCAATTATACCTGTCAATTTCTCTTTTTTATTTACTTAAAAAGACAGTAGTAATTTGAAAAAGAAAGTATAAATCTTTTAAAAAGATCAGAAACACAAGGAGTGTATATTCAAGAACGTTTGTTGCAGGGTAAATTTTTTTTTTTTTAAAAAAAAAAAAAAATAAATAAATAATAATAAAAACAAAAATAAAATATAAAATAAATATAACATTTCTGTTTTTTACGCTATTTATATGTATATAGTATTTAATTCTTTGAAATAAAGGAAATCCAAATTGATTTTATTATAATAAATAAATAATACAAGGATCGTATATATTATATTAATTGATATTATCGATATCTTAAAAGTTTTCTTTTTGATCTTTATTTGTTTTTCAAGATAACTTCCATAAACTGTTCATAATTCATTTTAACCCAACCGGTACCAGCTTGATCAAAAGCGCGAAAAATGTCGGCAGAAGTTTTAACCGTAATACACAATTGAACAAAATTATCAAAAGAAACAGAATCATCTAAATTATTCAACATAAACTTTCTATTTCCAACATTATAAGTTATTTTATATTTTCTTACAAATTTTTTCAACATTTGTTCACTAATATTAAAACCAAAACTTTTCATGGCATTAACTAACTCAGGAATTTCAATAGAACCGTTATTATCTTTATCAAATGTCGTAAATAGACGTTTCCATTCTTCGATATAACGCCATAAACCTATAAACTCATTAAAATTTATAGTACCATTTCTATCGTGATCAAACAAGGAAAAAAGTAATTCTATCGTGTCTAAATTAAATGGTGACCAATCTCCGTTTAATAGCACGCGTTGAAGTTCTGTTGTAGTCAAAGTACCACTATTGTCAACATCTATATGACTGAAGAATGCTTGTAATTGTTGCTCAGAAATTTTATTTGTTGCCATTTTTTTATTTCATAGAAGCGATTAGGAACATAGGAGGCTTGAGAGGCGAGAAATGGAATCTAAATTTGTATAAAAAAGCATGAATGTTCCGTCACACTCAACATAAAAAAATTTGACTCTGTAATACTATTCCCGAAATGTTAAAAATAAGCTATTGATACACAACTTGTAACCGAATTCTCGGGCGATGCATTATAAATATCGTGCAAACAATTCGTAAATCCGTATGCTGCAAGAATTTGGTAAACGAATAATGGCTTTGAAGGTAAAAAAAAAAAAAAAAAAAAAAAAAAGGAAAAAGAAACTACGAAACTTTTTATTTGTAAAACGCGTTGAGCTTTTATTTGGCGACATTTTTTTTATAGATTTAAGATTTAAAATAATTTTTAATCCCGCATTATAATAATGAATCTAGTTTCTTACTCAAAGAATTGCACAAGCGATTGATGAAGAATTATTTTCCTCGGGCGGATTCTCGGTGGATCAGGTTATTATGAATTCCTTTTAAACCCTTAAATTGTATGTCTGACATTATCATGAAATTAATAGAGTTTATATAATTATAGCTTATGGAATTAGCCGGATTAAGTGTTGCGCAAGCTATCACAAAAGTTTATGATAATTCCAAGTATTCTCGTGTATTGATTTGTTGTGGACCAGGAAATAATGGCGGCGATGGTAATTATTTTCTTTATCTTACTTGAAGCAATTATGTAATATATTTTGAACATTAATGGTTTGGGTAGGCCTTGTAGCAGCGCGCCATTTATTTCATTTTGGTTATAAACCAAACATATTTTATCCTAAACAAAGTAAAAAAGATTTATATGAAGTAAATATATTTTTTATTGTGAATTTATTCTTTTTTTTTAACTTAAAAAATCAACTTAAAACATTATTAATTTCTTACAGAGATTAGTTATTCAATGTCAGAGTCTTGAAATTCCTATTGCGACCGATTTGTCAGACTTTGCACTAACAAATGATACTGACTTAATTGTTGATGCTTTGTTTGGATTTGGTTTTACTGGTGAAATTAGATCTCCCTTTGATAAAATTATTCAGGTAAATATATTAGTCGTAAATTAGAAAAATAAATGTGAGATTAAACTAATTTATTTGATTTAATAGAAATTGAGAGGAACGAATATTCCTATTGTATCAGGTTTATAGTTATTTTCGGAAAAAAAAAAATTCTAGTGTTTTTACCCTCTAATTCACGATTTACTTTTTATTATAGTTGATATTCCATCAGGCTGGGATGTAGAGAAAGGTAATTATTTTTGATACCAATGTTTCATTGTTTTGTGAATTATTTCCCACTTTGTTTTTATCAACTTATTTATAGGTAACGTTAATAACCATGGGTTTACACCATCAATGTTAATTTCTTTAACGGCACCAAAATTATGTGCAAATTACTTTAATGGTAAACATTTTCTTGGTGGTAGATTTATTCCTCCGTAAGTTATTTAGATTTATATGTATATATAAATATATATATATATATATTTTTTTTTTTTTAACAAAAAAAATTGTAAAACTTAGAGAATTGAAAAGAAAATATGAATTAAATCTTCCACCTTATCCTGGTACAGACCAAGTTGTTGATATTACTGATTTGCCTAATGAGAAATTATAAAATAAGATTTAGGGTATACCAAATTTAATTATAAAATTTTCCTTTTTTTCCTTTTATTTTTTACTGTAATTATGTAATTACTTTATAATTGTGATATAATAAAAAGATACCGTACCAAACTTAATATTAATACAATTACAATATAAAGAAAATAGTATATATATAAAAAAAAAAGAAAAACGCTTAAATTAAATAACTGTTAAATCAATGATCGTGTTTTTTATTTGGTGAATGACCAAAAAGTAAAACACGAATTTCAGGAAGCAACTATAAATTTATTTATGTTATTTAGAGAAATTAGGTTTGTGAAGTTTAAGTCGCCAACAAAACATTTAGTGATGATATGAAAGAACAAAGTTTACCTCTTCTTGAGCCAATGTTAATCTTTCTTCAAGAGTATTATTGACTCTTATACGACCGAAATGAGATGTCAAAATAACACCTCCGGCGCTAAATATCGTCAAGATTTTTATTTTTTATTAAAAAGAAAAAAAAAAAAAAATAAAAATCAAATCAAAAACATACTTACCTATCATCAGGTAAATTATTTTCTTTATCAAGTTCAACGTTAACATCTCTTTTAGTAGTTTCTTTATAACTTTTAGTAGCAGCTTCAATAGCACTATTAGCTAATTCAATATCATTTTTTCTAACAATAGCTTTAACTTGATCATCCATAAGTTGATATAATCCTTGTAAGATCAAATTTTTTAAAAGATCACGGTATTTAACTTTATCTTGTGATGCTTTATAAAGTTGACTTACTGTCTCATTAAATACTTCTTCAAGCAATTGTTGACGTACTTGCAATATTTTAAGACGAGTTTTATTTATCATATTTGATTGAGCACTACAAAATTATTTAACACAGAGGTAAGTTTTAATAATAAAGTTAAGAATGAATAACTAAACACATTACATTTTCTTTTGAATTTCAGCTTGTTTGATCTTTCGTTGAAATGCCGCATCAATATTATTTGATTCTTGACGAACGAGTTTAGCCTAATATATGTTTATACTATTAAATTTCTCTTTTTCTCAACCAAAATAAGGAAAAATGCTAACCTTTTCGATATTGAACTCTTCGTCAGCCTAGTAAAAAAAAAAATCAAAAATCAAAACATATCCTATTTTCACAAAAAAATAAGTTGATACATACCTTGACTTTTATCTCACGAGCTTTCTCAATAGCTTCTTGGTTGATAAAAGCAACCTAAACCATAAAAACACCTAATTTAACGTTTAAATGTTACCATATATGTACACAAATGCAAAGTTTACCATTTTTTTCATTTCATTAAGAACTTCATCATCGTTAAGAGCACGTGTATTATGCGACATTTTGAGATATTGTTTAGAGAAGGAAGAAACGAGGTTTTAATAACAATTAACAAAATACGCCGGTTTGATCTTGATCTGATCATGATGCCATTATCGTAATACAAACTTTAATAGATCTTAGATTTAATTACTATACCGATTTGATAATCAAATTTTAACATCATATAGTACAAAAAAATACATTTTTACAGGAATTAAGATGGATAAATCTTAGTTCTTAAACCTAGATGTTATATATATTATATATATTATATACTTAAAAATACTATAGCCGATAACTAAAATTATTAACAAGTAGCCGGATGGCGCCAATATAATTTGTAAATTTTTGTTAAGAATAAAAGTCTAAAATCAATATGCTAAAGACAATCACAAATTGTACAAAAGTTCTGTCTAATCAATTCGCAAACAAACGTCCCGCTTATTGAAGATGTGTAGCTCCTGCACTAGGGTTTCCGGACCTTTGAACACTTTCACGATCTCGTGATAAAGAGATGTTGTATATAGATGGAAGCCCAGTGCTGTAACTTCCCATTTGTGTTGGGGAATAAAATATTGAATTTTGTTTATTTCCAACATAACCTGAACCAAAAAAATTAACCGAGCTTAAAGGAGGTAATGTTTGCTGTACAGGAGGATGTAATAACGTTGAAGACAAATCGGTTGAATTATTTATTGATGCTATATTTCTACTCATAACTGGTGATAATAAAGATTGATTGGACATAATTGAACCTATTGATGATGAAGGTTCGTTGACCATAACAGAAACGATCTTATTTGGCATATCATCCAATGGAGAATTTGCTTCAGGGGAAGTCACGGCTGTGTGGCCACTAGAAATAGCGTTTGGTAGTGGACTAGATACAGCCGATGATGTAAGGCTTGGATGTTCCTCCATATCTAAACTATGAACAGAAGTAAAATTATCATTATCATCTAATCTTACAGCTATCTCAAATATACCATCATGACCGCCGTGACTATCTGTCTCTAGAACATCATCATCATCTTCTTCCTCTTCTTTATATGCCGATGGATCATTAGAGCTCGGTCTTTTAAAAAATCGACGAGTTCTCTTATAAGATTATTTAAATTGTTTTAATTTAAAATAATATTAATAATAATATGATGAAATATTTTATAAAATATACTAATATCCCTTTCTGTATCAACTATTGTAAAATACCTTAGCAGGTCGATAGTTGGGATTAATTTTGTATACTGTTCCAATTCTGAACACGCGCCCTTTCTTCACAGCTTTTTGCAAAGCTTGAGAAGCCGAGGCGCGAAAATTCTTATGAAGAGGATACGAACTATAAATGGAAATTTTTGTTACACTTTCTAGTTTAAAAAGTTAATTAAGATTCCTGCAATTAATTTATTGATTACCTGTTCATCCATTCAAAAATGTTGCGAGGAGCACTTCCAGCTGGATCTGCTATTGATGCAAGCGCTTGCACAATCATTTCTTCATATGAAGGTAGATCAATACCAACAGCTGGTAAATGAGCCCGTGAGAGATTATTGTTAATAGACGATGAATAGTTTTGTGGTGATTGTGAGGGTATTGATATCTGAGACATAAAAGATTGATGAGGCAATGCTGTAGAAGTAGCTAAAACGCGAGGGTCACTACCACGATCACTCGCATAAGCATTGTTTGCAATTTTTTCTTTGACATCCGCAGGATAAAGTGGAAGATCCGGGTGTAACTTTTCAGCAATAAGTATCAAATCAATCAATACTCGCTGCGGTAAAGACGATAAATATGCTATTTTCTAACATAAACCGATATTTGAAAATTAAAATTTGATAATATAGATATTTTATTATAACATAACATAAGTAGTTATCACACCTGATCTTCTGTTAACCCATCACCAGAAATTTCACTTGAATAACTACGAGAACTGCTGCCAGCGGTGCTGACAGGCGTGGTACTGATCTCAACTTTTCTACGCTTGCGTCCACGTGAATCATCACATTTTGAACATATCCATTCAGCATCAGGTATTTCTACCACACGGTTTTCAATAGATGGTTTATGACAACGCTGATGATAAGGAGTATCGCATTTGTCACACAAAACTATCCTATTGTGCTTAGGGGAATTACCATCATGACACATAATGCAAACAGTATCCTCGGCAACTACTTGTTCCGGCTCTTGCTCAATCTTTATTGAGACCTCCATATTTGGAGATTCTTCGGGAGTCGACGCGGATGACGAAGTACTTTGTTGTGAATTTTGTGATGCTATATTATGCGATATATTAGAAAATCTTCGCTGTCGCTTGCCTAAAATATAGCAAATAGTGAGCAAGCCAATTATAAAATAAACTAATGTAAGATATATATAAATAACATACCGAATGTTTTACTTCTTTTGTCAGATTGCGATTTCTTAGCTTCTGGAACAAATAAAACTGGTTTTTGAACTTTACGACCAGATTTAGTTTTCGGCGAATTATCATTTTCCTGTACTATTTATTACATTTGAGAAAAAAATTTGCATAATGAATATCATAACTCTACAACCTAATTATTATATGAACACTAACTGTATAAAGAAATGTACCATCAGCATTTTGTGATATAGGAGATGATGATGAACTAGCTTGCTTACTCGACGATTTATCATCGTCTGTTTTATGTGAATTATAATTTATGAAAGACTGTTGTCGATTCAAAAAATTGGCATCATCTTTTTGATCATCTTCAGCGTTATTTTCTACGGATTCGGAAGATTCTTGTTTTTCACCCACAGACTGTTCAGTTGGAGTAATAACATCCTCTTCAAGCTCGAACTCTCCGTCCTCATCGCCCTTTGGGAATATAACAAGGATAGATATTAGTTAGCTGAAAAAAGTATTTTTTTAAAGAAATGAACAATAATTTGTTATAATTATTACTACACTTGGACTTTGCAGCTTTTGTAAAACAACAGATCCAAATTAAAAAAAACAGGGGATTTACCCATTCTTCTTGTATTTGAGAATTTCCTTTAATGTTGCTGACTTGTTTAGAAGAGGATGCTGTGGAAGTAGCTTTACTTTGTGAGGTGGGTTGAGATGTCATTATACTTTGACAGATTTAATAGTTGCTATTTTTTTAATAGAAAAATGAGTGCTTTTCAGACTTCAGTATAAGGCCAAAAGATTGTTCAGCTTGTTAAAGAAAATCGTTTTGATATGTTTTCGAGAAACGGTGAGAAGTATATTTCTGTGGCTAAAACATTTGGTCGGGGGGCTTAACCCGGAACAAATAATTAGGGGAATGAGGAGTACAAAATCAAGATGTTAACGTGACACTCTAATTGACTTTATAAGAAGTTTTTATCCATTTTTGTCAAAACCTAGTAAATTATATAATACGTGTCTTGCTACGCGTTTATTACATTGAGGCGTATCCTTTACACGCTTGAGGCTATTATATCTTACAAATTCACCAAAGAATATTAAATTTCTTCTTGATACTCTATATCTCAAAAAGGTTTGTCTCTATTCAGCTTCCGGAAAATATTTATATAGTTTGTTCATAGTAAAGTTTTGAACTTCTATATATTGTTGCGACTTTGGAAGATGGATTACGTTATACATTAGCTAATACTTATAATTTAAAATGTATAGTAAAAATTATATTTTGGATTTGAACTTATTTTAATAAATAAAATCAAACCTACTAATTTTTATATCATTATTTGGCAATTTGTTACAAATCTAATCACGTAATTTATTTTTTATTGGATAGAATAATTACTTATTTCTTATCTATCATAGAAATTTTGGAAATATATTGATAGATATTTTAATTATCAAAATAAAGTTAGTTACCATGCCGATCATTAGAAATTAAACTTTTTAATCATCTTACAAAATGGCATATTAGAGTTTTCAGAATTTTGAAGTTTTAGAATTTTTTCATATTTTTTTTACATATTAATACCTTTTTTTATAAATTTTTTTTTTGCCATAAATTCTAATGAGCAATTTGAAAATGATTTATATATTGCTGAGCTTACATGTAATATTTCAATGTCAGATGATATTGATGATGATGAATAAGATGATAATAATATTGAAGAAACTCAAGTTGAAGAAATTCAAGTTGAGGAGAATGTTAGAAGTAGAGGGTAGGGATAGAAGTAGGGGTAAAAGTGCAAGTAAAAATGTTGAAGAAAGAGATAAATAAAATGTAAAGCTTTTACCTCCACCTTTTTTTAATACTTTTTAATATTCTAAATCTTTACATAAATTTACCACTATTTTACCTAATAAACATCAATTTCTACCATTTTCTTATTCAATTTTTTGTCTTTTTTTCTGCTTAAACAAATAAAAATCATTGTTAAAAATATAAATATATATGCTTATGCAAAAGAAACAGGAAAAGAACATAAATGGAAAGATTTAACAATAGAGAAATTTAGAATTTGATTATCAATAATAATTTATGCTAGAATTTTTAAATTACCTAGTATTTGTGATTATTGAAATAAAGATAGTATATTTCCTGAACATAAAATCACAAATTTTATAACATTACTTCACTTTGAACAGGTATTATTATTGTTTTAATTGGTTTAATTTTTATGTTTAAATTTTTAATAATTAACTTAAAATTTAGATTAAACAGTACATGCATATTTCAGATTATACAACTCCTCTTATATTCTGGTATTCCAAAGTAAAACCTTTAGCAACTCATATTTAAATAGTTTTATAATCAATTTGTATTTCATTATCAAATATATCTATTGATAAAATGATAACTAGATTTTCAGGAAAAAGTGCATATACTGTAAGAATTAAAAATAAGTCCATTCCAGAAGGTTATAAAATTCTTTTGCTCTGTGATTCTGATTACACATATATTTTTATTTTTATATCTAGAATTCAAAACCAACCAAAAGTTCAGCAAATACCAAATTTGGGTAAAATAAGAAGTGAGATATATTATCTTGTTTTCAAATTACTAAAAAACAAATCATTTAATATCTATATAGATAATTATTTTACTAGTATTAAACTTTTTAAATATTTACATAAAAAAAATTTGGAACATATGGAACAGTTTGTAAAAATAGTACAAATTTTCCTCAGATTCTTAAAGTAGATAAAAAACTAGATTGGATACTCTTTTTGATATAGTTGTTAATAATGTATTAGATATTCTATAAATAGATAATAGTTCAGTGATAATGCTTTCAACTATTCACCAAATTAATAGAAATGAAAATCAGATTGAAAGAAATTGACGCTGATTATGAGAAACGAGTACTAATACAACTAAAGTTTAAGCAATTATTGGAAATATAAGCAAAAAATTGGTAAAAAAAAAGAAAAATAAAGTTTTGAAAATTTGAAACTTATATTCATTACATCTATCGTCCAAGAATTGAAAACTAGAAGCTACAAAAAAAATGAAAATGTTAGTAAAACGTTTCCTAAAAAAAGGAGAAAAAAGTTTTGAAAATTTTGAAACTTACATTCATTACGCCCATGGTTATTGTCTAAGAATTGAAGACTGAAAGCTACAAAAGTAAGATAGAAACATTAGTAAACATTTCCTAAAAAAAAAGAAAAAATAAAGTTTTAAAAATTTTGAAATTTATATTAATTACGCCCATCGTCTAAAGAAAGAAAAAAGGGATATTAGTATATTTCTAAAACCATTAATAATAAAACCTATTGTCAATTCACCTTTTCAAAGTCTTCAAGGCTGTATTCTACAAAAATGGAGAAAAGAAAGAAACATTAGAATGTTTTTTTAATATAAAACTTGCCATTTTTACAATAAAGCTAAATTTTTTTAAATTAAATAAAAAAAAATTCATTTTTTAAATTAAATAAAGTTAAAAAAAATTTGTTTTTTATGTTAAATAAAAAAAAAATCATTTTTTTAGATTTTAAATAAAAAAAAATTTGTTTTTTTTAAGCTAAATAAAAAAAATTTGTATTTTTTAAGCTAAATAAAAAAAATTTGTTTTTTTAAATTAAATAAAAAAATATTCATCTATTTAAATCAATAGAAAAAATTCATTTTTTTAAATTAAAAAAAAAAGATAGAAATGTTAATAAAACGTTTCTTAAAAAAAAGTTTTGAAAATTAAAACTTATATTAATTACGCCTATCATCCAAGACTGAAACCTACAAAAAAAAGAAACATTAGTAAAATATTTTCTAAAAAAAAAAAGGAATTCAAAAATTTGAAACTTACATAAAAAAAAGAAAAAAAAAAATTTGTTTAAAACTTACCTAAAGACTAAAAAGATTACGACATTCTGAAAACTAAATTTAGAAATATTCTAACATTTCTTTATAATTTTCGCTTAGAACTGTGACATTCTGGTGTTTAAGGTACTTTTTTTTATCTTTTTTATTTAAGGAAAAATTTATTAATGTTCATATATATTTTTTCTTTATTTGTAGGTTTTGCTTGACAGCTTTTTTGGATAACGGTATTTCAGTGGTGTGTACTAACTTTTTGTTTGTTTGTTTTTTTTATTTAAAAAATACATTTTAACAGTTACTTTTTTTATTTGTAAATAAGCAGAAGGAAAAAAATGAAATGTAATAAGCAAAAATAAAAAAAAATTATCAATAAATCAATAAACAAATGATGTAATTATATAGTCAACCAATTAAAGACAATCATTTTTGATTGAAAAATTGGCAGAGTTATATAAAAATTGGCAGAATTATATAAAAATTGGCAGAATTATATAAAATTAGGAGAATTATATAAAAATCAGCAAAATTATATAAAAATTGGTAAGAACATATTAAAATAAAGCAAATTCTGATTTTTTTTCATTCGATCTGTGTATATTTATTAAAAATAAAAAAAAAAATATAAAATCATTAGAGTTAACTTTACAGAAACTTAAAAATTCTAAACGATGATGAATTGATATAATAATGATATTAAATATACATCGTAATGATATCGATTTGCAAATGATATCATTATGATATCGCAATGATATCAGTACATTATTTATTCGATATATCAAAATGATATCGTAAAGATATTTACTTAAAGAAATATCGAATCGATATCATACTAATATTGTTATAACAACGATGATTTTTTTAAAAAAATGTGAACAAATACGTTATCGATATGATATCGTATCAACATGTATTCAGTATCAATATGACATCGTAAAAACATCATCTTATAAATGTCAAATTGACATTAATTCAATATTGAATATTTAACGAATCGACATCATTTTGATATAGTTAAACAACAATAAAAATGTGAAACAAATACGATATAGATATGATATCGTATCGACATGTATTCTGTATCAATATGACATCGTAAAAACATCATCTTATAAATATCAAATCAATATTAATTTGATATCGTTAATATAACGAATCTATATCATTTTATCGTTAAAAGCAATAATTAATTTTTAAAAAAATGTGAAATAAATAAAATATCAAATCAATATCATATTAATTAATATTGATAAATTCAATACTAAATTTTAAATGTTTTTATATATATTTTATTAATTTGTAATTTAATTAAAATTTAATTTAAAATTTAATTTCAACTGAGATGATATAAAGTATTAAGAAAACCCGTTAAAATAAAAAACCTGTTAAATTTTTACATGAGACTATATACTTGTGTGCCACTTCTTTTTTTCTAACATGCGATGATCATAACACCACCAATAGCAAATAAAAAAACTGAATTCTTCTTGACAAAATTTCCTAATCGGCTCAGACACTTACTTCACTAGGTATGACAATCTTGACAATCTCTTACTCATTGTTTAAAATATATATGATATTAGAACTAGATTTTTATTGGATAAAATTAATTAATTATTTGTAATTATTGTAAAATATAACAATCTTTCAGTAATTTTAATTAATCATATAGCTGTAAAATAAAAACTATTTTTTATCCAAATTCTGTTCGTAGTATCATGATCAGATCCTTGACATCCTCCTGAATTACAATTATGAATAAAATGTACTTTTTGCACATTATCTATTACAGTAATTGGAAAAATGCACCTCCATTTATTCCCTGTTGCTTGAAGGCGATAAAGTGGACATTTCAACAGTGAATGTTCAATCCCAGTATCTTCAAACCAATCCACAACAATAAAAGCATAATATTTGTCATTATTACCCTTATGGCAAAAAATCCCTTTGATGATTGCATAAGATTCTTCATGATCTTCTTCATAAATTGTGACAAAATCACCAAGATGTAAGTGGATTTTTGAAAGGACACTATTTTTTTCTTCAATGGTATATGATGCTAATTTGTACCAGCTAGTTGAAAAATTTATAAGAGCCGCCTCGAACTTTATATCTACATAAGATAAAAACAGTTCAATTTTAAAACCATGCTGCAGAGTAAACAGAAGGTTATTCCGATCCTCCTTTGGCATTTTTTTTTTTAAGGAAATGTTCGAGATAAAATTTACTGGGGATGTAACTAAATTAAAATTAGTAAATATTATGTATGCATATATGATATAATATATAATATACAATTTAATTTTATCTTCTGCATCATCATTCTGAGCTTGTTCTTCAATTGAATATTTATCTTCTGTAACGTACCAGTTCAAAAATAATTGACCAAGATTTGTGAACCCAGTACAAGGCCTATTAAATCTTAGATCAATACCACCATCTACTAAATGTCGAATTGCAAATATAGTATTATAACGCTTTAATAAATCCAAGTCTATATTTTTGCAATTCATCTTCGGTACCATTCCCTTAAAAATACGATGTACCATCTCTTTTATACCAACCTGGGTATTAGTGAGTGTTCCAAAGGTTTTAGCATGCATCAGAAGATGCATATTAACATGTATATTTGGTAAATTAACAAAATTTGCAAAAACCTAACATATAAAAAGAATATTATTGTTAGAATCATATTTAAATTATTCCACACTTTTTGAATTTCAATTCCATAACTATACCTTTGGAAGAATTGAAAACTCTTCTTCAAGATATTGTTGTAATTCCTTGTAGCTATCTGACGTAAATTCTTTATTAAAAACTGTCTTTATAGTTTTCGCAACATATACCCAACAAGATATAATGCTTTTTGGCACTAAATTAATTCGAAGTGTATCAATCCTTTGTTGAATAGCAACTGCTTCATTATGCTTAAGACTTGATTCCTTTAGAAACCGATTTAGCAAGAATGGTATAATCATAGCTAGTCTGAGAAGATCAGACATCATAAAACTATTATAATGAGAGATCGGATTTGGTAAATTACCTCACTTTTTTGGAATTTCAAAATTTTTCCAAATTTTAATGAAATTATCTTCTCCTTCTCGTGAAACTAATTCACAGGTTAACTTTAGCAGTCGCCCAATCTTTCGCGCGGTGGTGTGATAAATGTCCTGCGGCGCTTATAGATGCCTTTCCCTTTTTAATTTATCTAAAATACTAGGCAATTGTCTTAAACCATACTTTGTACAAAGTTGATCTCTTCTTGATGTTACCGGTTCCTGAGAAATTTCTAAAATTTCTTCATTTGTAATATGATGGTAACGTAATGTTGTCACAGTATCCTGATTATAAGAACTCCATAATTCCTTTTTAATTGTATAGGTACGACAACTTTTATTTGCATTATGCCTAAATTATTTTTAAAAAATTTCAATAGTTGTTACAAATTATATCATTAAATTGTTTCAAGTTATATTATTAAATTATTAATTAAGTCGAAATACCTTAGTACTCCTGCCAAGTCATTACCTTGAGGTAAATCTGCCGTAACAACGCCCAAACCAGCAATTACCCATGCATTTTGTCCTTAAACAGTCATTATCTTACCTTTTTCAAGTTCTTTCATTTCTGAAACAAATGGTAGCATAAATTCGTCAAAATTGCTACCAAATAGAACAAACCCAAGAACAAAATGGTTTTTGATAAGTTTTCTTTGATGTGTTGGCATGTTGCCAAACTGTACATAGACACCACCTAAAGAATGATACACATTTCTAAACGTACCAAAATCGTCATAATAAAGATCTAAAAATAGCTTATAAACTGGCATAGATGATGGTGGATCTCTGATAGAAATGTAATCAGAAGGATGTTGGTATGAAAGTTTCACATCACGAATGTGCCAACGGTCATTACATTTATAAATTACTTCAGTAATATGCAATGAATCTTCGGAAATGTTTTGGTGTTGAAACGTTATTAATATAGTCGCTTTTTCTAGAATTTGAGAGGTCATGATAATTGGAAATGGTTCGTCTACCAACCAAACTTTCCCAACAAGAGAACGACGTTGTCTTGATAATCCTTTTAAATTTCCAGGTAAGTCATCATAATTCAGAATTTTTTGAATTCGTAACTGATAATCTTCATTATCATTTTTCAAAATTGCTCTTAATCTTCCAAGTCTTCGACGACCATTATTATCGTTATAGTAGACAAAATTACCAGATCGGTATATTACTATTTTATCAAAAATAAATCAATCAATTTTGCTAATACATACCATAATTATATCAAACTATATTGTTTATTACCTTCTGATATTATTATTTCATTTTGTCCAAAAAGTGGAGATTCTCCCCATAGAGTTCCATGCCAAAATTCTGATTTTGTTTCAGAATCAATGCCCGGTCTAAAATACATATGTCTCATCAGCATCGGATTGTTGAGAACACGCCATATAATTTCGCTAATTGAGAGTTGGTACAAAAGTTTTGAACCTCGTGAAGTTGACGGAGTTTTTTTTGATGAAATTTTAATAGGCTTTGTTATTATTGGTAGTAAAGGAAGACGTTTTCTCCAAGATTGGAATCTTCTGATATTTTTTACTACATGAGTGGGCTCAAATTGAGGATTGTGAATGATGTTAGCAAGATCTTCATATGCTTTTGTAGAAATATTGTGTTTCTGGAGCCAACAGAATAGAGCAGTAGTTGTATAATCATTGAAGTAAGGTGAAAATTCACCATCACAGGATGGTATCTCGTCTTTATCTAAAGCTTCAATAATTTGATGTATGTCGTTGTTCTCGTTGTTGTTACCTTCCTCTTCTTCTTCGTCGTTGTGGTCGTTGTGACTTTCCTCTTCCTCATCGTCATTGTGACCTTCCTCTTCTTCACCTTCCTCATTGAAATAATCTTCCTCTTCGTTATAATCTTCCTCTTCATTATAATCTTCCTCTTCGTCATCATCATCACCATCTTCATCTGATGATTCGTCAATTACATTATCCCTCAAATCTATATCATTATCATAATGCTGAAAATATATTGATTCATTGTCATTTCTATTAATGTCCTCCATATCGATGTCTTCAGATAACATTTCATTGTTATCTTCAGTTGAATTTGCTGTTGTCTCATTACGACTAGTATGAGAAAACTGATTGCGAATTTGAAATGGTTTTACGGAACTGCCGGTGGAGTGAATATATCTCTTTCTCAATAAGACGTAAATAGTTTTGTAGAATTGTTGATTTTTAACAAAATTTATGGTACTTTGATATAATTATAGTAATCTAATCTGATTAGAGAAAAAAAAGATAATCTAATCTAGGCTGTAATTTCACTAAACATACAAAAAAAAAAAAATAAATTACCGAAGTTTTACTAATATATAGAAGAATTCTTTCACGAAATCGGTATGAGAGATCAATGTTCGATACGGTACACTATTGAACTATCTGAATATAGATTAATTGTTGATTAGATGATCAATAAACATGTGCCAGAAAATGGAATTTTAGATTCAATCACACTCTTGTATCACTTAGAGCCACAAATATTACATTCTTGACCTGTGCGACATTACTGTCAAGACATTGACACGAGGATTGCCTTAGAGCCATATTTACATAAGCTAGAGACGTTTACCACATATTATGTAAAAAGTTTTTTTCTTATATTCACGCTTTACATTATTATTTTATCATCAATATAAAAATATCAAGATTTACAATATAATAATAATAAACTAAACAATACAATATAATCATTTAATTACATACTTCGCATTATTATTTGAAACATGGCTCTCATTTATATTCAAAGTGCATTTATTCATTATTTGTTATTATCAATCGATCGAGATTCAAGCATCATCTCCGAACCTAACTAAAGCAAGGTCTGTTAATTAAATAATCTCACTAATATTTATTTGTATTTTGTACAATAGTATGTATTATATCAGCAATTATAGCTGTAAAAGGTTATGTTTACTGCGCTTAATCAAAAAAGGAAGTGCAAATTTATCTTAGATAAACATCTGCAGATTCTTATTGAATGATGTAACGATAGTCCTATTTGTTCATAAACAAATACTTTAGCAACTTACAAATAAAAATTTCCTTTCGTTAAATAAGTAAATCTAAATTTTCCTTTCGTTAAATCTAAATTTTCCTTTCGTTAAATCTAAATTTTCCTTTCGTTAAATAAAAATTTCCTTTCGTTATGTAAATATGTCAATATGTTAAATAATTAAAATTTAAATTTTTGTATAATTCAAATCGATTCTATTTTCAATTCTAAACAAATCGTCTTCCCTTGTAAGATTGTCACGAAATAAACATCTCAATATGGTATAATCTCAACATATACCGTATAAATTTGGAAATGCAAGGTCAGCTCGGGGGTTTGGGAATTGGGATGAGGTCTCTTATTTATATTTTACTTTGTTCGAATTTTTGTATCTCAGAATTTTTGTATCTTGTATCTTTATTTTTTGCTATGTCCAAACGTAAGGCAAATCAAGAGACAGCAGGTATGTAACTTTATAAAATATAATTATAATAAATTTTACTTTAAGAATAAAATGATACTGAAAATATGTATAATAGTACCGATTTCGAAAAATCAAAGTCTAAGTCAAAAGCGAAGAAAAAGAGGGAGACCAATATTAACGATGTTGATCAATTCATTTCAGGTAAATATTATATACATATCATATATGTGTGTGGCCTTAATATTTAATAATATATTTAATCTTTAATTAAATGATATACTACTAAATAATAGGTTTAGCTTCTAACTGAAGAAATAATGATGAAAGAGAAGATGATGATGAAAGAGAAAAAGATGATGGAAGGGAAGATGAAAAAGAAAGAGAAGATCGCGAAGAAGAGAAAAGTGGTAGTTCAGATAACGATAGTGATGATCATGATAGAGATAAAATGAATATGACGGATGATAAACTTGTAAATTTGGATGAACTCATTCCTGTTGGGTTTAAAAGTAATTTAGAAATATGCAATTTTCTCGTCACCCATCCACATATTCTTCATCTAGCAAATAAAATGTTAGAAATAGATTCCGGTTCTGGCTTGACGTCTTCAACGTCTAGTGCTGATGTTAGTGCTAAATATATTTATTTTGTACCCAATTCTTTAAAGTAAATAACATATCTTTTAATATTTTAGGATAATGCTCGTCTTTGGGACGAGTCCATCAAATGTCTCTTTCTTCGTACCCGCAACCCGCGTGGGGAGACAATTGATGAATTAATTAAAAAAATTTTCAAGGTTCAAATTTACAGTACAGAAGGAAAAAATTTCTTAGAAAAAACTCGTCGAGCCTTTGCTGACTACCGTAATAAACTTAATCAAAATATTGAACATGAGATAAATGAATATAAAAATATTAGAAAAAATAGGTATATTTTATTTTATTGTTTGATAATATATCTTATATCTAATGAGTTTATTGTTATGTTAATAAAAAATAATTAACTGTAGAGCGATCACTGGTAGCCTGTCAAATAAAGAAGTAAAAAACTATGTTGATGAACATTTTGTTCAAAAACTCTTGAATCGACAGCTTGCTGCTGTAAATCTCTCTGAAATGAAAAAGATTGGTAGCTTCGATACGTTAATAGATTTTATAAGAGAAACCTTCAAGGTTTCTTGGAATGGCAAAGATCTATCTGCCGTTAAGAACTTGGATAGTATTACGAAGGATATAATTGTCCCCTCTCGAAGTGGCAACAGGATAGTAAATTCTTTGGAACATATAAGTCATTTTTATTTAACATATTACGTCTTTATTCATAAATATTAATAAAATTAAATTATAGATTTAGTAGCGCTCTTTAATTAATCATCAATAAATGATTTTTGCGCTATAAAATTTAAAAATATTTTAATATTCACTAATTTTTTCAATTAAATCAATAAATATGGTCATATAAATAAAATACGCATGTTAATAGTCATACATTGTAAGTTTTTTGCTGGACTTGTAATTTCAGTATTACGAATTGTAGTATGTCCCATATTTGATTTTCATTTTCAAACTAAGTGATAATCATGTATTTCATCTTAATAAGTATAATTCTAGAAGGTTTAAGTTTAGAATATCTCACGTATTACATAAGCATAATCCTCGTTCAACACGCTCAATATTTATTAATTCCTTTTAAACGTTCAAAAATTAACACATTAAATCAATCATGAAAAGTAAAATAAATCAAATTTTTTTTTTCGCATTAGAAAATATCGTAAAAGATATGGTAAAATATTATGAGTAAATAAAGTTAATTTTTTATGTAAAATTTTTAATCACTTTTAATGGCTAATTTTTTTTTTTGTATAATGGGAAACAATGGAAAATCGACATTTTAATCACTTTTAATGGACAAGAGACGGAATTAATTTTCAAAATTCTATGAATTTATGATGTAATATCATGAATTAATGAAATCATTTTAATTTAAAAAGGAAAAAATAATTGAAATGGCGTAATCAGAATTGTTAGAAAAAATAATTGAATGGCGTAATTAATTGTTAGAAAAAAATAATTGAAATGGCGTAATTAGAATTGTTAGAAAAAATGATTGAAATGGCGTAATTAGAATTATTAGAAAAAATAATTAAAAAATGGAACTTTCTCACATTTTTTAATTTTTTAATTATATATTTCTTGTCTTATATTCACTCATATATAACAAATTTTTGTCAAATATAACATCGCAAAATTTCAAAAATTCTAATAATGTCTTCAAATAACACAAATACAACATCATCAACCTCTCGCGATCCTTCAACCTCATCTCAACATCGTACTGATAACGCCGAATCTTTATCTAATTCTACTTCTCCTCGCAGCACCTCCACCGACCGGGTAGAATGGACAGATGAACAAACTGCTGTGCTTATTGAGCAGCGGAGGTCACGAAATTACAAATATTATTACCAAATTTCAGGGCGCAGCAGAAAAAAATTCTGGAGATCAGTAGCAGAAAATGTTAATAATACTTGTGGATGTAACTATACAGGATAACAATGCCAGACGAAGTTCAATGGGCTCGTTATTAACTATCATGTGAGTTAAATATTAATAAATAAAAATTTGTGTAATATTAATGACTTTAAAATATTTTAGGATCAATTATTGGTCATTGCCAATGACCCTAGAGGCGTGAGGAGTCGCCCAGGAGCGGTGTTCTTCAACATAATGAACACCCGCTTCTGGAAAAGACTGGGTAAGAATTCTAATTGCTTTATATTTATTTAGAATTATGTATTCCAATATTATTTAATATGTTTCTAGATGATCAATTTGTACAAGCTTCAATCGGAGTTAGCCAGACTCGAAATCGAAGAAATCGAAGGAATAGAAGATGTATGTAAATCATAAAAAAAATTTAATCAAGTTATAGATTTTTTTATTGATTTTCTTAATCAATTTATAGCCCGAAGCAACAACAATAACCAGAATACCGTGGATAATAATAATACTATCGATAATGGTAAGTACAAAATTTTTTTCCTTTTTTCACCTATGAAATTTTTCTAAAAATTTTTTCTTTTATTTGATGCTAAACCTTAACTGTTAATAGTTTGATACGATAATCAAATAATGCTAAACTTAATAATTTGATACAAAAATAATGCAAAACCTTAATAATTGATACAATAAAGCCAACATTTAACAAATAAAGTTTTCTTTGTTAATTCGTTATTAATAAAATTTTAAAGTGATGAGAATTTAATTGTACTTGTATGACCAACTCAGTGAACTTGCCCCTTAAACATTATTGAATTCTACACATTAAATTACGTCATTTTCTATCATCGATTTTCTCTAGCACATTCAAAATTTCCAATTTAGTATGTTTTCCATTCCTATGATGAAAGAAAAAGCTTTTCCTGGTATAATCCTTTAGTCAAATATATTTTATATCTTCGTGAAATGGATTCATAAAAGGTTCCTTTCTTCATGTTGACGTATCAGGCCTGTTTTATATAAATATTCCTCCTTTTCTTAAAACTGTTTCCACTTTTCCTCTCCTCTCTTATAGGTTTGCATTTCTCTGCATGCAGAGATTATGAGTCATGATTTCTGAAGTATCGACTACAATTATTTATCTTCTTTATTATATCTTATACAAAAATATGAGCCGTCACAAGTCTCACAAATCACAGGCCGCAAAGGTAAAATCGGTATATCGTTTCAGAACAAAAATATTGAAGAAGAAGCGAAAGGGAATTTATGAAATAGGTGGGTGAATACCACGGCTTTCCGTACATAGTCTGGCCTGGGTTTAAGCTTCTAAAATGGCTACTGTGAACTCGCCTCTCAGGTTGATGTTCTTAATGGTCCTGTGAAGTACCTGAATTGTTGGACTGTCGGGTGCCTAGCCTTTGCTTTAACGTGGCTCTCCTGCTGGGTGAGTTGATCATAACTGACCCCACCTTCTGCTATTCCTCTTTAATCCCTTCCCTCTGCAGGCTATGTTGAGGCTCTTGAGAAAAGAATCAATCAACTAGAAGAGAAGGTAAAAGCCTTGGAAGAGGAAAAAGTTCAGCTTTTTTTTGAAAGGAACAAAGCAATATTAAATATAAATCAAAAGGATGCCAGAATCAGGACTTTGGAAATGGATCAAGAGCTAACAAGATGTATTGGATTGAGAAAGAAAAGGAATTAGGTTTATTATTAAAGTCTATTATCAAATTATATATAATTCTTTATTAAAGTACCTGACGAATCCTAACCAATTAATTAATTATCAAATAGCAATCTATCTATGAAAAAATCAAAATTATAAATAAACTTATAATAAATTTCTTATCTTCAAATATAAGTTGATACTTTTAATTGATAATATAAATGCTAATAAGTGCAAAAAGTGTTTCAATATAATCAACCGATCCCGCAAATAAAGGAAATCATGTATCACATCCTAAATAAGTTTGTATTACCTAATCATTTGATAACTCGCACGCGAAAACCCAATCAGACTTTTTGAACACTTAATAGGTCTCGCCGAAGGAAATGACAAGGTTGATTTATATATATTCATTTTCGCTCTTAGATTAAAAAATTTTAATAAATAACTAATAATCAAGTTTATTACTAAGATAGCATAGTAATTTAATTATTATTAGAGAAATTGTTGATTTTATAATTTCTTATTTTAGCGTTAATGTAAATAATCTTTAAATCATTAAAATAACAACTGAAATTTCATTCTTTTTTAAAAATTCATAAATGTCTTCTGCGGTCTCGTTTTCACCAGTGGACATAGCAAATATTTTGTGTAATGAAGAAATGACTAAAATTTTGGTTAAAATTAACCAATAAAATTACATTGATCCTCATGCATGATGTAATAAAAATCGCTTTGATTACATGCATGTGATATCTAAAAATAGCTAAAATTCGGTTTATTAATGCGCGATTTTTTTTTTTGTTTATTTTTCAAAAATACACGTCTCTCTTCTTAAAAATATTATATTTGTCTTATATTTTAACACTTTACGGTATTTTTTTCTTCTCTCTTTTATCCAAGTATACTTTACTTATCTTTTACAATATTAACAATACTTTGGTATATTAGTTTATATATTTGATATAGCCACCAACACGAAAACCGTTCGCCAAAAAACGTATAAGACAAAAAAATAAATAGTGAAGCCAAATATTACTATTTTAACACTTTACGGTATTTTCTTCTTCTCGCTTTTATCCAAGTATACTTTACTTATCTTTTACAATATTAACAGTACTTTGGCATTTTAGTTTATATATTCGATATAGTCGCCAACATGAAGACCGTTCGCCAAAAAACGTATAAGACAAAAAAACTACTTTTAAATAAATAGTGAAGCCATTAAGCAGGTATGAAAATGGGATATATGCATATTTTTCATATTTTTTTTGGACTCTACCATATTCGTAAAGTCTACTGGTTCTGTAGGAGGGATTGGTTATGTACTTTCTTTACAATAGGGTGTAGTTTGAGTCTTTCTTTGTTAGACTGTGGTATTACTTAAGGGAGTTAGAATGTATTCTCAAATGCTATCATCAGGAAATTTTATAGGGCGAAAAATTGCGTAAGTTTACGATTTTGTAAGTTTACGAAAGTTTATGGCATAATATTTCGAAAAATTTCAAAATATTACATAAGTTTACAATTTCGTAAGATTTATGTGATATTACGGTCAAAATATTACGCAAGTTTTCAATATCGTAAGATTTACGCAATATTACGGTCAAAATATTCTGCAAATTTACGAAACTGTAAACCTGCGTAATATTACGGTTGAAATATTTCGAAAATTTACGAGACTGTAAACCTGCGTAATATTACGGTTAAAATATTTCGAAAATTTACGAGACTGTAAACCTGCGTAATATTACGGTTGAAATATTTCGAAAATTTACGAGACTGTAAACCTGCGTAATATTACGGTTAAAATATTTCGAAAATTTACGAGACTGTAAACCTGCGTAATATTACGGTTAAAATATTTCGAAAATTTACGAGACTGTAAACCTGCGTAATATTACGGTTGAAATATTTCGAAAATTTACGAGACTGTAAACCTGCGTAATATTACGGTTGAAATATTTCGAAAATTTACGAGACTGTAAACCTGCGTAATATTACGGTTAAAATATTTCGAAAATTTACGAGACTGTAAACCTGCGTAATATTACGGTTAAAATATTTCGAAAATTTAATATTACTATTCGATCGTTAAAGCTGCGTATGCAGTAGAACGTATACAAGGGGCATGTGATACTATTGAATAATCAAAAATAATATAAACACCTTTTCTTTTATATAAACACCTTTTTTTTTAAGTTTGGGAAAACAAATTTATTTTTATTTACGAATTTTTTATTATTTACAATTTTTATGTTAAAATTAAAGTAAATTCTAATTTTTATTATAACTTAATAAAAAAATACACATTTGATACTTGTTCGCTACTATTTTATAAAATAGTACCCAGGCTGTACGGCGTGGACGTCAGTATCAGTCACAGCCCAAAAAAAACGTGAGTCTCCAGCCGATATTTGGTACGGACTGGGCCTAGCTACTCACTTAATAAATAATAAAAAAATAAAAATAATTATCTTCTACGATACGTAGGTAAGTTTCTCCTTCTCCTACGATCGTCACGCATGACTAAAATTGATCAAATTTATCAAATTTAAAACATGAACGTAAATATTAATTATAAATTTTATTATAGTATAATTACCCGGCCTCTCCCAAAATCTCGTTCTAAATTCGCGATAATATCTTTGGCCGGTACGCGTCCACAGCCGCCGCCCAGGGTTACCATTACGATAAAGGACATAGTTCTAAATATCAAAATCAGTTGAATATTCGATAAATACATTTAATTTATATGAATGTAATTTTATTTATTTACTTACATGGTAATCCCTGACGAGGTTCCTCCACTTTTGGCTGCACTGTTGCCCAGAAACCCTCGTTCGAAATATTCTATTTATTCTGATTCAATTAAATGGATTGGTTAATTTGAATTTAAATTCTTTCTTAAAGAAATTATAGATATTAGTCATATGAACCTATTGGCAACAGAGTCCCAAAAATCATAGCGGCTTCTACCATTAATATTGTGGTAGGCGCGGTTTCTGTCTCGGCGTATGTCAACAAGTTCGTCCATCATAGCCCAGTTCCAATGGACGTTATAGTGGGAACGACGTGAACGTGTGTGGCGAGGCATTATTAGTTTAGATTTGATTTTTATAATTTGATTTTGGGATGAGTAAAAATTTGAAAGAAAGTCGTAAAATGTCACTTTAAATAAAATTTGAACAATACCTCTTTGGTTTGATTTTATTTCTCGTTTCAATTAAATTTAATTTATTACACTTTTCATCATTAAACATATTAATTAAATCATGTACATGTTTAATTGTTTTAAATATAAATATCAATATATCATATTTAAAAATAAAACAATTTATTATTAGCACATTCTATTGAATTTTAAATATTTCGCATACATTTCTTAAAAAAATTAATTTTTTTTAATCAATTTAATTAAAAATAATTAAATATTTTGCGTACATTTCTTAAAAAAATCATAAAAAAATTCTTGTACATCGTACATACAATTACTAAATATCATCCCCTTGTGATAAATAAAAAATTACGCAACACAAATTCAACACAAATTCAACACAAATTTAACAAATTTAACGAAATTTGGCCAAAATTAATAATTTTTTACCAGAATTATCAACACAAATTGAACACAAATTTCAGTCACGATTTATTTATGTCATACCCGCGTTGTTAATAATTAAATAAATAAATCTGCATTTTATTTATGATATGCAAAACGTGACCATAAATTCTTTTAAGGATATAATTTTATTAAAATAAATCAAAACTCCTATATCAAGTGACTAAAAAATATATTTATTTACGAAATATTCATTTTGTTTATCAAATCGGGGTACTATGTGAACGACACCATGTATAGACTCTATAGCTACAAAGTTATATAATTCTATCAATTTTAAGTGAGGACATCCATATAAATATGGGTTCCTTTTAGATTTAAAATCGTACCATTGAATTAATGCGAGATTTAGCGGTGGGTCTGTTAATACTTCTGCTAACAATAAGGCCTATAAATAATAAATATTTATTAATACTTTTATAATAAATTATTACATAAATTGGAAAAATACCTGTCCATAACAAAGTCCTTTGTCTGATATATAATCATTTGATTCTTCAGAATCCATTGAAATAGCTATGTCGCTAAACCATACTTTATTATGATACCTGTTTGTGGCACGCATTATGGCACCATTTTCCAGTGTTACCGATCTGTATATGTTTATTCGGGTTTCACCAATAATTGTGAAACCATCAAGTAAATCTAGATATGAATCCAGACAACTTATAAATCTAGCAAAACCAGTCTGCATTTTATTGTCTACGGAATCTTTTTTTTCATTAAAAAATGTATTTGCATCTTGTAAAGAGAATTCAAAGAGTCTTGCAGAAAATTTACAAGTGCGAGGTGTTTTTGCCGGATTCACTGAATGTTGAGACATTCTAATAGATATTGCTTGACGTTTTATCTATTAATTTAATTTCCATCTTAATATAATAAATATATATAATAAATAAAATTTTCAAATACTTACAGTTCGTAAAAGCTGAGGTTCGACATCTTTTTTATTGCTAATTCGGTAGGGTATTTTAACGAAATATTTGTGAAGACTTTCGTAAGTTTCTGTAGTATAGCCATTTATTGCGCCATAAGATCGTATTGAGTCAATAATATGATAAACCCATGAATGCAATTTAGGTAACTTCAAATTGGAAGGAGAAACAAATTTAAAAGCCTTGACAAACATCCGGGCCCATCTATGTATTGCATCCTAAAATTTAAATGTTAATTTAATTTATTTAATTTAAATTTTCAATTTTACTAAAATTTAATACATACATTAAATTTCTCCAAGTCACTTTCACTAAATTCTTCATATCTACTTAAAATATACATTTCATTCCAATATTCGTACAATTTCGTAAGATCATCATTATTTACAAAATTATCTACTTCGTTATTATTTTCATCATATAAATTATCAATAACAAATATCATGACTTTCATCAAACTTCGATATTCACTAGCAGTTAATCTTGCAATTGACTGCAGTCCATTGGAAAAAATTTTAATGCCGGGAAAACGTGGAATTGCTGCTAGACGGCGATCTACTTCTTCAACTAATTTATTACCATTAACATGTTGCGATTTTAAGATATCGCACGTGAAGATAATTTGATAACGAAATAATCCTAAATCTAAATGATGCATTCTGTCAGGAACGGTAGCCAAGTAGATATTTATATTCCTTGATAATATAAATATTTATAATTAATATATATATATGTTATTATAATTATTTCTACTTTTGCATACTTACGGTAAATCCCAAAAAAAATTATGTACAGATTCTATGCAAACAGATCTTTGTGTATCATTTTCAAAATTTTTACGCATTTCATCATGAGTTCTTAGTATTACATCGTTAACCGATAAGTCTATATTTGCAAGATTTTCCCTTTTAACTAAACAGGAGTGACATGGAAGGTTTGAATTGGAGGATTTATAAACTAAACAAAAACTTGCAGCCTCCGGCCAATCTGCAATAATAGTTGAAACTCTAGGATAAAACCAGGTATTTTCATTATTTATAAAAAGGTCTATACCATCTTTTAATAAAATAATTGGTTCTAGTAAATGACGTAAAGATTTATGAAAGGTATCACGAACCAGATCTTTATTTGCAGCTTCTAAAATTGGTAAATATCCCAAAAGTTGCTTTGCATCCTGTTTATTACGACGCCATATTGGGATATTACCTAATGTAATATATATTGGATGCAATTGACTTTTTCCTAATGTATCTGTAGTTGTTGCATCTGAATATAAAATAATTGATAATAATTTGGAACCAGTAGGTAAGGATTCTTGCGTAGTTTTCCACCATTTTCCAGTGTTTTGTTCACTGTAAATACTTTCTCTATTATACTATAAAATAATATAAATAAATTAAAATAAATATTATTTAGATTATTGAATTAACTAATATTTACTATTTACCTCATAGTTTTCGTAAGATAGCGCAAAATTTTGTGTTATGTCAGGAACAGTTAAGATATTTTTGATGCACTGTATTAAGTTTTGATAATAAAGAAAATAATCTTTATCCTCATGTTTTGTTATAAGAACTTTACTAAATTCTAAATTAGAAAACTTCATATTATTCATAAATGCTCGTCCCTGTTCGATATTTTTTGGTAATGGTGATTCTGTAAGATTTGAATGTTTATTAAAAAAACGTATTATTTCATTACCACCTTTATTGTTTATTTTATATTTCGTTACTAATAACATTAGATCTTTATAAGCATCATTAGGAAATTCTGTGCAAGTTTTGGTATTGAGATTTTTGGGTTCTTCAAAAATTTCAGGCTCTTCAGATGAATCTAATATATTTTCAAAGTTACTATCTTCAAGGCTCATCTCTGATATTGCACTTCCAATACTGTCAAATGACATATTTTGTACATCATTATCATCATCCACCTAAAATTATAAACCAAATGAGTTAGTATAATTTGAGCTTTTTCTTGAGAGCTTTAAAAAGAATAATCTGAAATAACATAATTACCTCAACTTTATCATTTTCATATTCACTACTTAGATTACTTCTTGTATCCATTTCACTGCTATATTTTTCACTATCATTATTATCATCATCTTCTTCTACTTCTACTTCTACATTTTTTAAGCATTTTTGGGCGTGTTGAGTATATGCAAAGCGTTGACTGAATATTCGCATACAAAGGGGGCATTTGAAACTCATGTTGCTAAATTAACGCGTCAAATTTGATGAAAAGTATCAATTCACTATTCAATTTATATGAGATTTTGTGTGCTAATAAAATTATATTTCATTGTAAAAATTTATGAATTAATTGAATGGATTACAATTGATTGAGTTATTTGAATAGATACGACTACGCAAATTTACGCATTAATGAATGGAACTGGCTGTAAGAATCTGGTGGCTAATATCGCGGAATCATTCGCAAATTTACGCATTATAGCAAAATTTAAAATATGCGAAACACTCAGCAATTTTGCTGCCAGGAACTTGCCGAGTTCGTGGGCTGGCAAATCTAAAAATAAATGTAACAAGTCTATGATGTAACATATAAATATTGTTTATTATTTTGTTTACTATTTCAACTTGCCGGCAACCTGTCAACCCGCGAACCTGACAGCAAAAGTGCTGAATGTTTCGCATATTTTGAATTTGCTGTAACGGGCTGTAAGAATCCGGATGGCTAATACGGCTTATTCAATCGGCTAATCATCTGATAATCAGCCGCAAATTTATTGGCTTAACACATTTTACAATAATGGACGGATGATCAGCCACAAATTTATGCGATAATCAGTTATAAGCGTTCAAGATCACTATCAATCTGATTAGCCAAATGAGTTCACTGGCTGCAACTTTTTTTTTGCCATGCATACAAAGCCCCAACATGTGTAACATCTTATTTTTTTATAAATGGGTGTTGATTAATACTTCGATTGTACTATATGCTTTTACGAGAGTTTTTTTAAAAATTCTCTCATGAAAGTGTTACAATTTTTTTTTCGTAATATCACGATGCAAAATTTTTGCATTAGTTCATTCATTTTTCGTAATATTTCGCATTAGTTTATCCATTTTTCGCAATATTTCGCAAGTTTTTTTTCTTTTTTAGTATAGAATGGCGGAAATGACGTTATGACAGCTTGCCTCCTTTTTCTGAACATCTGGTTCATGTATTTCCCCTTTTTCGTATTTTTAGTTCCTCATTTTCAAATTTCTGGTTCATGTCTTTCCCCTTTTTCTCATATTTTTCTCCTTTCGTATTTCTAGTTCCTCTTCAAATTTCTAGTAATATCTTTTTCTCCTTTTCGAGTTTAGTTCATATCTCCTCCCTCACATATTATCCCGATGGCTACAAAACGTGGTGAAAAACGAAATATTGATGATAATGAAAGAATCTCAAGACGTAATACTGAGAAGAGTAGTGAAGCCGAGAAACGAATAAGATTATCAGACGATAACGTTGAAGGTATATATGACATGATATGTATCATATTTTTTATAAGAAATTATATAATATATAGTAAATTATATTTTATTGTTAAAGTTAATAAAAAATCAATAGAGAAACTATTAAGAACCAATTCGCAGATAATTTCTAAGCTTGAAGTTCTTATCACCGGACAAAAAAATCTCGAAACCCGTCTCTCGGGCATAGAAAAAAAGCTCAACGATGATAACAAAAATAATAATACAATAGATCCGGAGTATATAAAGGTAATAAAGATGAATATTATTTAATGTAAACCTGAAATGCTAACCTCGTTTGATTAGGAGTTCGTTAAGAAGGTGTCGAAAATTTTATTTGAAAATTTTATTTATCCTTCGCAAGACGAGTACAGACTCGCTACCGAAAAATATTTAAAAGATGAAAACCCGGAATTTATACGCCAGTTCAAAAAAAATCAATGGATTATTTTTTTCGAAAAAAAAATTGCCCCGACTGTAAGTTAAAGCAATTATGAATTTTATTAAATTTCATACTAATATTTTTTTTTAATAGTTAGTACAACAACATAGAAGCATACGAGGGACGTTCACGTCTAGAGTCAAAGATGTTATGTATTCTGTTTTTGAAGCGACTGGGCATAAATTACCGTCTATTAACACTCAGGTTAGTCCGTCAAAGATTTAGGAATGGAAGAGTAAGCCGGAGGTGAAAAGATGTTACAACAACCTATTTAAAAAGGTTAAAGATAGGCAACCTACGACATATATGTCGCTGATAATCGATAAGTTGCGAAAAGAAAATAAAAATCCCTCAAAAACCCAAATAGCTTATGCGATTAGCATATGTGAAACGTACTTAAATCCTAATAATCAAAACATTCAAATGAGCGAAAGTATAATGAAGTCGAAGATAATCAACAACTTAGTAAGTTTTTAATTTACAATTTGCAAAATGTGAATTATTTGAATTACAGTTTATTTATTTATTTATTTATTTTTAGCAAAAGTTGGAAAATAGGGATAAATTTACACATTCGGACGACGATTCTCATGATGGTAATGATGTAGATAATGGTGGTGATGGAGCAGCTGACGATGGAGCAGGTGCGGCTGACGATGGTGCGACTAACGATGGTAGGCCTAACGATAGTGCGGCTAACGATAGTGCGGCCAACAATGGTGCGGCTAACGATAGCATAGCTGACGATGATATACTTTCTAGTGACTCTTATAACACGGAGGAGGAAGGTCGGTATGTAAATAGTTTATTAGAGAATTATGGGTTGCATAGGAAATAAATATTATTTTTTATATATATCACACGTAATAGCATTTTTTTTACCATAATAATATAGTTTTAATAAATAAAATGGTTATTAATTCTTAACAATACGGGTGTGACATAAATAAATCGTAGCTGAAATTTGTGTTCAATTTGTGTTCAATTTGTGTTGATAATTCTGGTAAAAAATTTGTTAATTTTGGCCAAATTTCGTTAAATTTGTTGAATTTGTGTTGAATTTGTGTTGATAATTTTTAATTTATCACGAGGGGATGATATTTAGTAATTGTGCATATACAATTTCTGTAACGATGTACATGATTTTTTAAAATGCGGATTTCCGTAATTTTACGATATCGTATTTTCTGGCCAATCAAAATTAGGTTGATCCTTGCATGTGATTTAATCATTTAATCATGCACGCGTTTTTTGTCTTATTTATTTTTGTCTCTTATTTCTTTATTCTTTTGTTCAATATTTTTAATTTTTTTGTCTCTTCTTTCTATTATTTCTTTAATTATATACAATATATTTACATATATTTCATAATTTATTGCTTTGCAGGTATAGAAATATTTGTTTATTAATACTAATTATTTTCGTTTTTTTTTACCTCTTTGTTACTTTGTATCGTAATACTAACAATAATATCCATGTTTCCTTTATTCCTTTTTACTTGTACTTTAATACTAACGATACTAACAATACTAACAACATGTTTATTTTTTCCTTTCTCTTTATTTCTTTATTCTCTTTGCAGGTATAGAAATATTTATTTATTAATACTAATTATTTTAATATTAACGCGTTTTTTTTTACCTCTTTGTTACTTTGTATCGTAATACTAACAATAATATCCATGTTTCCTTTATTCCTTTTTACTTGTACTTTAATACTAACTATACTAACAATACTAACAACATGTTTTTTTTTCCTTTCTCTTTATTTCTTTATTCTTTTGTTCAATTACTTTGCAGGTATAGAAATATTTATTTATTAATACTAATTATTTTAATATTAACGCGTTTTTTTTTACCTCTTTGTTACTTTATGTCGTAATACTAACAATACTATCTACGTTTCCTTTATTCCTTTTTACTTGTACTTTAATACTAACGATAATATCCATGTTTCTTTTACTCCTTTTACTGTTTCTTTAACTCTTTTTACCTTAATACTAACAATACTAACAATATTTCTTTTATCTTTATATCTAATACCAACGTTACTATAGCTGTTTCTCTTCTTTTTACATCTAATTGTATCGTTTCTCTTTCTTTTTTTACTTTTATATATTCTGTATATAGTAATAAATACTTGTAATTTTTATAATTTAATTCATATTATATCTAATAAAATATACATTATATAAACTTATAGTACAAAAATGAATTTTGAAACATTACAAAATATTTATGTAAAATTACGAATCGTCAAAATATTTTAAAAAGTTGCGAAATATTACGCAATAAAATTACACAATATTACGAACCGTAAAATTACGAAACTTTGCATATCGTAATATTTCGAAATATTTTAAAAAGTTACAAAATATTACGCTTACGCAAACTTGCGGCGGGTCTGGAAACTTACGAAATATTATGTAAAATTACGAAATATTGCGAATGCGTAAAATTACGGAATATTACGAACCGTAAAATTACGAAACTTTGCATATCATAATATTTCGAAATATTTTAAAAAGTTACGAAATATTACTCTTCCGCAAACTTGCGGTGGGTCTGGAAACTTACAAAATATTACGATGCGTAATCTTGCGCAACTTTTCGCACTATAAAATTTCCTGATGATGTTCAAATTGCTGAATATATTTGAAGCTTTCTTTTGTAATATTTGCTTAGCCTGGAGGAAAATGTTGTGAAATAGGGCTGGATATTTTATGACATTTTCTGCCACCAATTACTTTGTCCGAGGTGGCGTCAGTCGTAGCAGCCAGCATTTTTTTTTTTATAATATTATGTTTTAAGAATTAACACTTTCAAAATTTAAAGAGCTAACGTTAAAAATATTATCATTTTTATTTTTTCTCAAAATCCCAGAGATTACTTACTCTAACCATTATCCCAAGATTATGTATTAAATTTAAAATTTAAATATATTTTATAAAGAGTATATTATATTAATCATAATTGTTTTTTTTTATATTTTTTATTTTTTTAAATTTACTCTTAGCGATTGGATCCTACTTATGTATAGAATAAAAGGAATAAGATGTATTCACTCATCACATGAAAAGAAAAAAAAGAAAAAGGAAAATGTGACCCCCCTTTCATTCTTCATTCGGTTTTTGTTTCTTTTTCCTTTTATTTCTCTTTCTTTGTCTCTCTTTCTTTTCGTTTCATCTTTTTCCATCAATATTCTTTATCATTTCTTTTTGATCTTATCTCCTTTTTTCTTTTCGCCTTTGTTTCGTTTCCATTTTGTTTTCATTATTTATCATATCTGACCCATCCACTCTATCCACATTGAATATTACTTCACTTCTTAGGTGTTGTTGTTCTGTTAGGTGTGCGCCTTAGTAGACGTTAGTAAACCTGTATGATGAAAGCGTGATCAGAAACTCTAGGGAGAAAACTAAAACTAAAACCAAAATTAAACCAAAACTAAAACCAAAACCAAAACCAAAGCTACTAAAACTAAAACCCTAGAGTACTGCGTAAGGATCTGCTAGGAATCAGTACTTAATGTTGAACAGACACCTTTATTTTCTTCTTTATTTTCTTATTATTATTATTGATGTAAATTATTATTATTAATGTAAATTATTATTATAATGTAATAAATATAAAATCATTTTTTATGATGTAATTTATGAAATTACTATGATGTAGTTATGATATCAAATAAATGTTATAATACTTTAGCGATGTTAATTCAATATTAATATGATATTTCTATGATATAGTTATGATGTCGAGTAAATATAAAAACATTTTCGTAATATTAATTTGATGTTAATGTGATATCGCTACGATATAGTTACGATATCAAATAAATGTTATAATACTTTGCAATGTTAATTCGATGTTAATATGTTATCTTTACAATATAGTTACAATATCAAATAAATGTTATAATACTTTGGCAATATTAATTCGATGTTAATATGTTATCTTTACAATATAGTTACGATATCAAATAAATGTTATAATACTTTTGCAATGCTAATTCGATGTTAATACGTTATTGCTATGATATAGTTACGATATCGAATAAATGTTATATACTTTGGCAATGTTAATTCGATGTTAATATGTTATTGCTACGATATAGTTACGATATCAAATAAATGTTGTATAGTGATCGCAGAGATATCGAACCAATCAATATCGAATAAACATAGTTAAGACTAACTTAACGACATCAATTCGATTTTTTGTTAAAATATCGTAATGATATCGTAATGACATCATTATGATATTTATTCAATATCGATTGTAAACTTCAAGTTTCAGCAAAGAAGTAAATATATTATTTTTTTTAAAAAATATAAAAAGATTAAATACTAATAAATAATTTCATTAAATCTAAGGGACAGATAAATAAACAGGGAAAGCCAACTCAAGGCTACACAGGACTGATTAATTATCAATTGAACTGAAGTCTTTATAAATGGTTATATAAGCAAAATTTCATATTACTTTTTTTTTATTTTTTTAACATACATACATAAAAAAGTAGCCAATTTTAAAAGTTAAGTTTGTTCATGTTAGCTTTATACTTTACTGAAACTTGGGGTTATTTATCAATATCGATTTGATACTATAATAATATTATTACGATATTATCACGATATCATAGTAAAAAGTTGAATTGTTATCATTAAGTTAGTCATAACTATATCTATTCATTATTGATTAGTACGATATCTCTGCGATTACTATACGACAGTGATGGCAAATGACAATGTCATTTGGCTAATTTTTAAATGATTCCAAATGATATCAAAATGATATAAGAATTCGTATCATTTAAAATAAATGTCATTTACAAATGACAAGTGACGAAATGACATGTGTCATTTTTAAATGATAATGTTATTATCATTTGATGATCCATTTTGCAGCAAAAATATATTTCGTTTATTAAATTTGGAAAAAAAATAAGTGATAACATTTTATTTTATGCAAAATGAATCTAAAGATTTTAATTTTTTTTCGCGTTTTTGTCAGTTGATTGACAAAGAAAATCATTTAGATAGCGATGATGTTATAAATGAAGAAACTTATAATTTTGAAGTAGGTGGGCAGGATACTCATCCAGTAGATAATCCATTAGCTAAATGAAATCTACTTAATTTGTTTAATGAATCTTTAGAAATGCCAGTTTATGTTAGTTCAATGATAAACTTGAATTAAATATCTAATGTAATAAAAATTTAACAGAATAAATATGCGAAATATATTACAGGTCACATGATATATTTTAAATGACAATCATTTGTCATTTGCCTTTTGAAATGATATAATGACATGTGACATGTCACTAATATCATTTGTATCATTTCATGTCACTTGCCAACACTGCTATACGATATTTATTTGACATTGTAACTGTATTGTAGCAATATCATATTAATATCGAATTAATATTGCTAAAGTATTATGATATTTATTCAATATTATAACTATATCGTAGCAATATTATATTAACATCGAATTAATATTGCCAAAGTATTATAACATTTATTCGATATCATAACTATATTGTAAAGATAATATATTGACATCAAATTAATATTGCCAAAGTATTATAACATTTATTTGATATCGTAACTATATCATAAAGATAACATATTAACATCAAATTAACATTGCAAAGTATTATAACATTTATTAGATATTGTAACTATATTGTAGCGATATTATATTAACATCAAATTAATATTACAAAAATGTTTTTACATTTATTTAACATCATAACTATATCATAGAAATATCATATTTGATATCATAACTACATCATAGTAATTTCATAAATTACATCACAAAAACGATTTTATATTAAATTTAAAAAAATATAAAAAAAACAATCATGATTAATATAATACATTCTTTATAAAATATATTTAAAATTTAAATTTAATACATAACCTTGGGATAATGATTAAAGCAGGTAATCTTTGGGATTTTGAGAAAAAATAAAAATGATAATATTTTTAACGTTAGCTCTTTAAATTTGGAAGTGTTAATTCTTAAAACTATAATATTATAAAAAAAAATGCTGGCTACTATGACTGACGCCACTCCAGACAAAGTAATTGGCAGCAGAAAATGTCATAAAATATCCAACCCTATTTCATAACATTTTCCTCCAGGCTAAGCAAATATTACAAAAGAAAGCTCAAATATATTTAGCAATTTGAACATAGCATTTGAGAATACATTCTAACTCTTTTAAGTAATATCACAGTCTAACAAAGAAAGACTCAAACTATATCCTATTGTAAAGAAAGTACATAACCAATTTCTCCTACAGAACCAATAGACTTTACAAATATGATAGAGTCCAAAAAAATATGAAAAATATGTGTACTTTGCAGAAACCATAAAATTTTAAACAATGCCGAATTGATATAATATTGATGTTAAATCTATGCCGTAGTGATATCGTTTTGCAGATGATATCATTATAATATTAGGACGATATCATTTCAATGTTGATTTGATATATCAAAAAGTTATCATAGAGATATTTATTTAAAAAAATGTCAAATCGATATCACTTTGATATCATTAAATCAACAATAACTTTTTTTAAAAAAAAGTGAAAAAATATGATATTGATATGATATCAATTCAGTATCAGAAATATATCATAACGATATTATTTTTTAAAATGTTAAATCGATAATATGTTGATATCACTAAAACAACAAATAAATATCATTATGATATCGGTTTAATATTGCTAAAACAATTGACATAATATCGACATGATATCATTTCAATATTAACTCAATATAATAATGATATCGTAAAGATATCGTAATAATATTATTTCGGTATTTTTTCCAAACTTTGTAATGTCAATTGAATAGATATAAATATAATCAAAAAAAAATTTCAAAATGTCGATTTGATATTTGGTACACCGTTCTACCTATATTTATTAAATATTTGACTTTTATTGTATTACATTCATATTTAATTTCGCAAAGCAATTTCACTAAAATACAAATAGGTGTTCAATAAAAAAAAAATTTTATTAAAATTTAATGAAAATTTCGTCATTAAAGACCATTTTCTATAAAAAATACAAGCTTTTTAGAATCCAAGAGGCCTGAAATAGGATCCCGAAATATATATGTAAAGGTGGGGTGCAGGATTGCGTCGCCATTATAGAGACTTTTTATGATGTTAGATTTTGATTTGCGTACAATTCATGAATTTTTTAACCGAAGTCAGATTATCAATTTGCGTATTTTTAATAGATTTTTTTAAAAGTAAGGGTTTTAGTTTGCGTATTTTTAATATATATTTATTTCGATATGATAAAAACATCAACTTAAATATGAAGGTAAATTCGATATTTAGTGTATTGCCAGTAACACATCAAATCTGAATTTGATAATCAGAACATTTTTTTATTTTAAAAGGCTTTTACAAAAAAAAACAGAGAACCAAAAATTAAAGATTTAAGCCAACAACTGCTGAACAATTCAATAAAGTTTAAGCCTTTAAACTCCAATTCTTGTAAGAAATTGAGAAGGCTACCTACATTTGATTTTTTTTTAGATTTCAGGTTCAACCAACCAAGTCAGAATAGTAAGTTTTGCAGCAGGTGTTGCGAAACTTTAAATTTCAATTATTTTTTTATACTTTTGGATAGAAACAGTTTCATTATTATGTTCTTTTTTTTTGTAGTTTCGGGAATGTTGAAATATATATATAGTAAATATGGTAAGCTTCACGAAACTGCTTTTTTTATTTTTATTTAATTAGAATATTAATTTATGTTGCTTTTTTTTCTTTTTGTAGTTTCAGACTTTAGATTTAATGGAAAAGTGAAAACGGTAAGTTTTGCAACGCTCGTTGCAAAACTTTAATCTTTTTTTTAATAATATATATATATATAAACGTATATTTATGTTTCTTGTTATGTGTTTTTTTTTTAGATTTAAGACACTGAAATGTTGAAGATGGTAAGTTTCGCAATGGTGTTGCGAAACCTTAACTTTTTTTTTATTTTATTTAATTTGAAATGCCAACTAATGTTTCTTTAATCTTTTTTTTAAGGTTTGGATTTTCAGGTGTGAGCGGGAACTGAAGTTTCGCGAAGCTTTGATTTCCTTCAATATTTTTAATGAGAAACGTATAATTACGTTTCTTATTATATTTTTTTCTGTAGATTCAGGTTCAGAATACTGAAATGCCGAAATGGTAACGCAATTTGATATATATATTTTTTTTTTGTTTTTATTTAATTTGAAACATGGCTAGGACTCTCCACTTCGAAGGGTAGAGGTCCTTAATTAAAGTTCTTTTTTATTTTCTTTTTTTAGGTTTGGGCTTTTGAGATGGATGAGAGTAATTACGAGAAAGGGGGAAGAAATAATTTAATAATTTTGAAAAAGTAATTTTTGAGAAAAGAGAAAGAACAAATAAAGAGAAAATTTTTGCGCAGTAAAGAAAAAGATTTAATGGTGTGGAATAGTAGGCTTCGCAATGTCTGTTGCGAAATTTTGATTTTTTTTATTTCTATTTCATTAGAACGTTAACTAACGTTTCTTTTTACTTTCTTTTGTAGGTTTTGGACTTCTGGGTAAATTGGGAAAGCGAAAACAATTAATTTTAATTTATTCCTAATTGAATATGTAATAATTATTATATATGAGATAAGACAAATTAAATACATCTGTTAACACGTAATTAATAGATAAAAATGAATAATTAAATCTATTATAAATAAAATAAATAAATATCTCTAAGGATTCTTTTCATCCTTATGGATTTCTTTTCAATGTCGAAAATTTTATTTAAACTATTTTACTTTATCATGAAAAAAATTAGTCTCCAATAATTATATGATAAAGTCGGGAGATTAGTTTGCTTATTTTTTCTAACTATTATATATATTTCGGGGGTCCTCCCAAAATTAATCTAAAAAAAGTAGAAATAGTAATAAATATTTCCAAAAAATATACAGTAGCAATACACTTAGCATGAATTCAAAAAGTCAATCATCTAAGAGACCAAATTTCTAAAAATAAAGTAAAAAAATGTTAGTAATGTTTTTTAATCAATTTATCGCCGTTTTCGAATTAGTGTGATCAGGTGATTTATCGATCAATTAAAATTATCTAACTGAAAACACCGAAAACACCGAAAACACTCGAAAACAACTAAAAAACAATTTTTTTTTAGTGATCATGTGTTCTGCAGTGTCACTCTTTTCTAATTTAGTGCTTAAATAAAATATCACGAAAAAAAAGTTGAATTTTTCGCGTCTAAAGCTATTCAAATGGCAGAAGTTACAGAAGTTAATTGTAAGTACCTCTTAGGTACATGTTATTCATGCCAAAAATGTTTATATTGTTTTGAATTTCCACAACAAAATCCATGTAAATGTAATAAAAATAAGCAACCAACAAGAACTAAATATCCAAAACGCGGGCAACAAATTTATCAGCGTTCTTTTACTCCAGACTTATCATTTCCAACAGCAAATAAATATTTATTTGATGCTAATATCAAGTTTGGCTATAATAGTAACTTTGAAAAGCCATTTTCTTATACCTTTTGTAGCACTTGTAATAGTCAAATCCAGCGATATAGAAGTGCTGATAAAAAAGCACAACAAATTCAAAAAAAAGAAAATGATGATAATATAATTGCTTTAGATGGTTCATCAAACGAAAAAGAAGTTGTTAATGTTAATGAAAAGAAAGAAGATCCATCAAATGAAAGAGAGGTTGATTATGTTAATAAAGAAGATCAAATATTCTCTTTGGTGAGTAGTGACTATTCTGAAGAGGAAAATGGTGATTATGATGTAGAGGAAGAAGAAGATAGTGATCTTGAAGAAATAAAAGTGCAGATTATTGTTAAAAGTAAAAATATAAAAGATCCTACGGCAAAAACTTTGAGTATTGAACCTGTCAATTATAATAAGTTTATAGAGAAAATAAATTTAGTTGTTCAAAAGTCTTTGAGGAAAAAAGTCATGTCAAAGGATTATATGATCTCATATAAAGCAGTAAATGCGCGCGGACCATCAAATGAACTTGAAGATGAATTGGATTTTCAAGAATTTATTAGTGAGTATAAAAGAGTGATTTTAGCTGGTAAAAAAATGTCAATTATAGTAGTTGTGAGAGATAATAAAACAAAGAAAAAAAAATCACACAGAAAGGTAAAATCTTTTTATTATAGTAAATTTATTTTGTAATAGATAAATTTTAACATTTTACTTTTTTTAGAGTTCAGATGAAAGTGAATTTTCTTCAACTGAAGAATTACAACGTACAAAGAAAAAAAATCACGTGTTATTCGTGAAGAGGATTTATCAAAAGAAGAAAGGACCCGATCTGAAGTTATTTCTACTTTATGTGAAATGTATAAATGTAATATACATGCAACACCATGTTTTGTTCAAGAAAATCGCCATTTGCAACTCAATCCTGCAAGACTACAACTTTGGGCTCGTGAAATAGTAAGATTTTCAACAGAAATAATTTTGTTTTGCATAATAAAAATAAAAATCTTTTATTATTTTTATTAGATAAACAAAGGAACTACCTATGAAGTACCTCCCTCTTATCCAACATTTGATGTCAAATCAAGTATATCCGTCAATAAGAATAATTTGGCAATGCAAGCACAAGTTAGTCACGCACCCACTACTCCTGTTCCTATCATTATTCAATTACCATCCCAATTTTATCAACATTCTACTTTTCAAGAACAATCAACAACGCATAATTCTAATAATTCAAATGCTAATTTAGCATCACTAAATTCATTACCTTCAATTGGAGAATTTCTCAATAGTCTAGATCACAAACATAATTGCAATGTGTATTCTAATTTTGAGAATACTTTTCTTGAAGAAGAAATTACTGTAAATATAATCAAAGAATTGTCAGATGAGCAATTGCAACGACTAGGAGTAGTAAAGATTGGGTGGCAGAAAAATATCAAACAAGCAGCTCAAAGATTTTGAAATTTTTTCTTATATGTAGTTGAATATATCTTTTATTTTTTTCTAATAAATCTAATAAATTGACTTCTAAATAAATTTCTAATAAAATTAGTATTCTAAACATAAATTGATGCTTCAAAAAATGTTTGTGCCATTTGAGGTGTAATTTGACTACATGCAACTAATAATGCATATATAGGATCATTACAAGCTTTCATAAAATCACGATTATGTCTAATCCATGATTTGATGGTTGAAAACGCAGTTTCAATTGGATTAAAATCTGGAGAATAAGGTGGAAGAAAGACAACATGGCATCCTAATCCCTCTAATAAAGCCACTAATTCATTATCATGATGAATTCTAGCATTATCCATTACAATAACACTATTGTCTCCTGGATATGGATTCATTATTGGCACCTAAAAAAATAATGATCTTGTCAATTGTATAAACAAATAAAATAAAAATTCATGTTGTTGCTTACCACTTGATCAAGAACAAAGTCAACAAATTTCTTTTTATCACATGATCCTTCAAATATATCAATAGCAACAAATCCATCTAGTGTAAGAGCAGGCAGAATGGTATATCGTTTCCCTCTTACAAAAACCACTTTTTTTGAGCAGGAGTATTTCTAAGTGAATATCCATATAGTCGGGAGAGACTTCTTTCATCTTTAGCACTTTCATCAATAAAAATAAGTTGATTTCGAGTATAATGCTCACCAATTGTAGCTAAATAATGTGCACGTACGATTTCATTTCTTTCTAATGCTGCTTTTTGTAACTACATAGCAAAAAAAACTTTTAGTAATTTTATTACATCAATTATTTATAATAAATATCAAATAATATATTTACCTTTTTTCTAGTAATTCCTAAATACTGAAGTGACCGCCAAAGTGCTGCAATAGACGCTCTTTTCCCTGTTAGAGATTCCATTCATATACTAACTCATCTAAATACCAGTCCACTTTTTCGCTAACAAGATTTCTAAGTATAATCATATCTCTTCTGTTAAAGAGCTTTCTTCGTCCAGGAACACCTCTAAAAGGATTTATAACACAAGCCCAGCGGTTATATCTCTTTTTTATTTTATTTACAACGCCCTTACTCATATGCAATGTATTGGCAATTTCTACAGTTGACAAACCATCGATATAAAGATAAATAATGCGCCAATATAAGTCTTCACTAAATTCTTTAGGCATACTTGAGTTTACCTATAAAAATAAAAGACTGTTTATTACAGACTACATTTGTAATTATTCGGAATTTATGGAATCTTTGGAATTAGTTAGGAATCGTTTACTTACCAGTCTATAAGCTACTAACGAAAAAACGCGACTATGATAACTAAATTATGAAAAAGGTGATACAACAGTGGCTTAGCATGATGTTAATCAAATAATATTTATTATTATATATGTGCACATGTTAGTTTTTTTTTGTAGTCCCGAAGTCAATTTTTTATTTAATTAGCAAATTTAGTGCCGATCACACTAATTCGAAAACGGCGATAAAGAAATAAGATAATTCTCTCTCCTATTCGATTATTGTCCAGGAGACTGATTTCCTAAAAATCAAAGAAACAAAATGTAGTAACGTTTCTTTCACCAGTTAAAGAAATCAAATCACTTCCGCTTACAACATCCAAGAGTCGAGTTCCTATAAAACGCAGAGATCAAACATTCAAGAGATCAAACATTCAAGCCCAAGAAGCTGATGTGAGAAGTCCTTTAAAAAGTCTATTCCAGTCCAAGAAAGGGCCTAAGTTGTATTAAAATACTTTCAAAAAAAATTCAAATCCTATCCAAGAAGCCAAGCGGAAACCCACAAAAAAAGCTTAAGTCCATCAAGGAGCCGAATTGCCTATAAAAAAAGAAATCTAATTCAGTCCAAGTGCCGAAGTTGCGACCTACAGAAAGAATTCAGCAAAGAATTAAATTATTTAAAAAAAGGAAAAAAAAATGAATGTTCGTTAAAATAAAAAAACTAAAAAAAAACAAATTTTTACTTATCCCACCCAATACCTGAAAAACCCGTCTAAAAAAAGAGAACACGTTTAATAATGTCCGTTAAATATAAAAAAAGACAAAATTATTATTATTTTTTTTTTTTTACTTGTTGATATCACCGAAAAATCGCCTAAAAAAGGGAAAAAACGAACATTTAGTTTAAAAAAAAAGGAAACCTGAACAATTTGTAATGGTCAATTAATTGAAAAAAATTTTTTTTTTTTTCCTGTTGAAGAAGTTCTGTCCAAATAACTGATAAATTGGCCGTCTACAAAAGAAAAAAAATCTCCTTTACAAGCATAAAAAAAACGGTTCAAATTACTATATATTAACATCGTCACTAAACAAACTTATAGCTTATTCCAATTTTTTCTTCTGCAATAAAATATGAAAATTTATTTATTTATTCGTTGATTCTTAAAATTGCAATAAAATGCTTGCTATATTGCTATATTTATATTGATACAGTATTTACATTAAAGTATACAAAAATATTAAGTTTGCTTTTTTTATCTAAAAATCAAAATTAAATTCTTTTACGCTTGGCGGTTGAAATTCAACTCCACAGTCCCCACACGCCTATTTTATACACATGACTCTTTCATTTGCCAAGGTTGCCTTAAATTGTTTATATCTAATTTCTGCTTCATTATACGAGATCACTTCATTGCTTAGAATTATTTCTAGCCAAATTTCGAAATTTTGACAACCATTAATAGTACTAGTAAAAAAGCAAGGAGTGAGGTTGTCAATTGCATCTAAAATATTCCATTTAACTCCAATGGAATTTAATACCCTTTCGATTCGGAATCCTCTCTGTAAATACAACGTTAAATCCTTTTCGTCTAATCGGCCATTGCTCTCCTTTAAAATCTTTTTTGTAACCTGTGACTTGATTGTCTGGCTTTGTTTACGAGGTTTTAAAGCGCAAAATAGTTCCAATGTCCTATATGAACGTACCATAGAAACAAGGAATCTAAGTTGGCGTCTTCGAACGACTTCTTGGGAAATTGTATCTTTCACCAGACTATTGATCGAATACCAGACGCGCGATGATAAATTTTTTATAGCTTCTTTTAATTTGATGTTTCTTTCTTCTTTATTTACAGATAAAAGAGACTCTAATGAATACGTTTGTTCTTCCAAAAATCCAAAATCATTACCAGTAGCATCTGCCTCATCAATAATTATTGTGTCAGAAGAGGTACTTTCCATTTTATTTAAGTCTATTGAAATAGCACCTTTGAAGGTAGAAAATTCATCCTTATGATTAATAGAACTTAAGTATTCTATGAGACGATTTCTATAATCTTCAGAATGTTTAAAGATCAAATTATCTCGGGAAGGTGGATTGTCTGGAAGTCTGTCGCTGTACTGAAGAAGCCGATAAAGATCTTTAGCTACTAATTCAGCAGCAGTATTAAGTAATTTAACAGGTTTATTAAAGTATTCAACTTTAATTCCAAGATCTCCAACCTTTCGGTTATCTGAACCTATTCGACTAAAATTATACGGAATTGAAACCTCATTTGCTTTCGTCTCAAGAGTACTAGTAGAGTCATTTGCTGATCGAACGTGTAATACACCGCCTGATTTTATAAGCTGTATCAAACCGGTATCAACGTTCATTGTAAATGTTTTCACATCGGTTCCTCGTAAAACGTTCCATAATGCAAATGAAAGGTTGAATACGTTTGTATTTAATTTATCAGTGACAGTTGCCGCAAGTTCATCATTATCTAGTAGAATTTAACAAAACATGAACATTAATAGAATGAACTAACAGTGCAAACTCTTCATAATATTATAATACTATACCTTTCTTAATCTTTTTAACCTTTTTAGCATCATCATTGTTATCTTCTCTTTTATCGCCTGTGTCTTTAAAAAAAAAATCAGTAAAAAAATACCGATCATACTACACAATATATAATAAATTAAACATTAATTATACTTGTTGAGGAAGACATTTGTGGAATAGAGAAAATTTATAGGGAGGAAGGTAATAAGGAAAGTGGTAATAAATTTAAAGAAAGTGAGGTAATAAGTTTAAGAAAGAAACAAATTTTCGTTTTTTAATGTAAATATTTCCACGTAATTACATTATATTGACATAATTAAAATGGCATGATGTGGCATTTTATGCCATACTCATTATAACGTCCAATAGTCGATCTACATTATACATACATTCCAATAGAGGTTAATTACGTAATGCCGTATCCGTAAAATCTGTAATTACCACCTATATTTATTATTTGTGACTCGCTAAAAAAAAAGAATTCTCAATGATGATATTAGCTTATATATCATCGCATCATAATAAGTACACATCAAAAAATATTTACTATCACAGCAATTTGCATTTTTTAAAATACATTTTTTTTTTATTTTTTAAAATTTCAGTGAGCTAGCAAAATTCCTCCCACTACGAGATGGGATTTCTAAAACTTCCGTATTCTTATCCAGGGTTTTTATTTGGTCATAAAAAACCCTGGTATTTGTTTCATCCCTTCCTTCCTATGCAATATTAAAACATTCTTTTGAGAATTCTATCAGTTTGTTCATTGTTATTTCGGGTATCTTGGAGACATCAACCGCAGTAAAGTACCGGTTAAAAATTCTTTTAATAACGACATCACGTGAAATGAAATCGTTAATTTCAACTTCAGAAACCGTGGTTCCTCTTCTTTAAAAGAGAAAAAAAAGAGGAAAGAATGAAATTCATATTGACACTACTAATTATAAATACAATTATAAATACAATAAGATTATATTGGTTACCTTTCCGATTTACTTTGAAATTCTCGCACTAATTCTTCGATCGACACCCTAAGTTGGTATCTATAATCGGAAAAAGATCTTCTACATCGATCTACGATTGATCTTGCCGTGCTACTGTAGGCTTCCAATTTGGGAAAAACTTTTCTTACAAGTTTTTCAAAAAGATGATATGGCGGGAAGCGCGATCTTAAAAAAAGACATTTAATTTCCTTGTCAATCAGACGGTACTTTTCCTAAATAATAATAAAAAAGTTTTGATATCCATGAAAATTATCAAGTCACAACAATGTAATCAATACAAGGAATACGATAAATGCTTACGTGGTTTACGTGTTCAGATGATGCGGATGATGCGGATGATGCGTGCACTGCCGGTGCTAATTGTGATGTATCTTTCATATTTAGCATTTGGGTGGCTAATTGTAGGATAGCCGGATTTTCGACTAACCAATTGCAGATTTGCAATTGGTTTGTCATCGATTCGAACTGAGGGGGAACTGGACGTCATATTCGTATATTAATAACTAACAAATGAAGATATTTATGTATGAAAAAATATTTTATTAACAAGATTTACCAGAATAGTTATCATCATTATCGTCGTCTTTTCCTCTTTCGTTTCTTCTTCTTTTAACTCTTTCTCTATTCTCTATTTCATCTTGACAGCCACAGAGGGGATTCTGCTGAAGGTCTCTCTCTTGTTCTTGGCGACCACAGAGGGGATTCTGCTGAAGGTCTCTCTCTTGTTCTTGATGACCACGGAGGGGATTCTGCTGAAGGTCTCTCTCTTGTTCTTGACGACCACGGAGGGGATTCTGTTGATCTTTGGAAAGGTCTTATTATTGTTTATTTAAGTAAAAATTAATATCTTCAATCAATTATAAATAAGAAAAATGCAAAATTCATTAAATTCATAAAATAAGATTTCTATGGCTGACTTCTGAGAAAACTCTCATCGTTTTCGTCGCTAATATCATCATCATTGTTAATTTCATTATCTTTTCTTGTTATAGTTTTTCGAGCATGATTAATTCTCCGACTTTGAGCAGTTTCTGCGCAACTTTGCGTGGGTTTTGATTTCGTATTCAATTCTATTATATAGATGGCATTAAAGCAATTCAAAAAAAAAAAAAAAAAGGAATCAAAAAGTATTCAAATATTACTTGGTCGGCCCATATTTAAAGGAGTAGAGTTTTGATGAGTTACGATTTATACAATAATCAGATCAGAAAAATCCTAGATTGTATTTATATCTGACCTAGCATTAAACCGCGATCACCAGTATAAGAACCTGTTTATTTGTAATCATGCCTTGTCGGACCATTCTCTGAATGCCACTTTTCTGAATATAATTCTCCCGAAAAAAAAATTAAGGGCATTTGTAGACCGAAATGCAAGCGATAACTTACATAACCCAAATCAACCGTGGACCGTGGTAACTTACATAACCCGGCTTATATGAGATAAAAAAAATTTTAAGGGGTATTATGATTTAGAAACTTACAGACAATATGGAAGATTTTCTTTATAATCAATCATTGTATTTAAAAAGTAATTATTAATATGTAGTATTTTATTTATTTTTAAATTTTATTTCGCTTAATTATTATAGATTAGCAAAGATATTAAAAAAAAATTATTTTGTATAGTGTATTCGACTTTTTAGTATATTGCATGCCATATATTTATCTCATCGCATTTGTTATTATTATACAAATCTATACAATCCTCCTAAAAATACCGGATTTCATAAATTAATGATCCTTTCAACCTTACGATCTGAAATCCAGCTCTATTATTTACGAATTAAAATTACTTTAATTATTATCAATTATCAAATACGCGAATTCGTTTTAGCGTTCACATAATATTTATTATATAAAATTTAAAAAAAATAGGAAAATATATATATAATTATATATATATACACATAGTCGAATGTTCGTAATTGCATACTTCAATCTTCAATCCCACAATTCACGGTTTTTTTATAAAATGTTGATTTTTTTATTACAGTTACAAACGGTTACCATTCTAAAAATAGGCGTTGCGCAACTGGTAGATCATTTTACCATTTCATCTCACGATGGACGTTGTGTAACTGGTAACCATTTTTTTTGGGTTGCTATTAGTACGACGTCCTCGTCATGCAATCTGGGTACTAGTTATGCTAGTAGCAAACGGGTACTAAAGAATGAGCAATTAAAAATTTTTTTATTGTTATAATGAAAATAAAATATTATGCATGAATTTTTTTTATCGTTAATAAAAAAACTTTTTTCACATGGGTTTTCACACGGTTTGGTTATGCATGAATTTTTTTTTTTACATGAATTTTTTTTACACGAAATTTTTTTACGTAAACATGTAATGCTTGATCGTTCGATTAAATATGATCTATTATATCTTTTTTTTGTATATAAAGATAAAAAATGATTATTTTTTTTAATACCCCAACATAGTAGAAGAAATTTTTTTTTAGGTACGAATTTATAAAATTTTTTTCTTTCTTTTATAATTATTAACTTTAATACAGTAATAATTTAATTTATTTTCTTATTGATAAGTTATGTAGAAAAACCAAAGCAGCGGTTTAAATTTTTTTTTATTAATTCAACGCGCAGTCAATTAATTAAAGCATGTCACCACCACCATCAAGAAAAAGGACGAGAAAGACCTATTTCCAGCGTCATTCTTATCGTCAAAAAGACAAGAAGAAAGGAAATGGAAAGATAAATCATATGAATTAGAAAAGAAATACGATAATCTTTTAGAAAATTCCTGCATATTTTATTGTTTGGGGATTTTTTATTATTTTAATTTTTATTTTTATTTTTATAGCTATTTTAATTAATAAATACTTCTAGTTTCATTTAACACTGTGATTTTGATCACTTTGATGACTTTTAACTAAAATATGTACGAAAATTATATGTTTTAAATTTAGTAATTGTTGATAGCAGCCAAAATTATGTTTGAAAATTTTATTAAAAAAAAAAAAAAATTCATTATCATTGGCGCATATACAAAGAAGCTTCAAAATGTAAATTTTTATCGTCTTTCAGATTTCTTTTTTATGTAATATACTAATTATGGTTTTAACAATAGATTCTTGAATACTTTTTTTGCTTTAAGATAATAAATTTACAATAAATATTTGATTCTTAAATTATTGGTAAATTAATTTGAAGAATGTTTTCTGTGTCTAATCAGAATATTTAAGAAACCCGTTAATATCACAATTCAAAAATTCAGTATATTTTTCGTATAATAATATATTATTATAAATTGTAATTAAATGTACCGTCTAGTAAAGATATTATATTATATTCAATAATTATATTGTTTATAAAAAAGGAAATATTATTTAGAAATCGGATGTAAGTATTATTATGAAATCTGACACAATTACTATCTATAGTAATTATCGTCATTCAACTAATTAGTGATTATCGTCATTCAACTGATCGAATTGTACATTGATTATAATTTTAAAAAAAATTGAATTTATTATTTGCTAATAACGAAGATATTATTAATTTAAATTCTAGATATGATATAAATAAATTGGTTATTCTATGTACCCTAGTATAGTGATAATATCCTCATCCAACAGATACTGTGAGTTTATATCATTAAAATTTTCAAGTGTTTCTTAATCTTTTCTGCTAAAGAAGTAAATGAACATCGTATAGATCTTCTTCACTCTGATAAGAATCTTTTATAAGAATTAGATTTGGTAATCACCATTGTGAGAATGGAAATTTTCTGAACTGATTATTCAATAAACTTCTAACTATAGCTTAGGGCTAGGGGGTTCTTTTTTGGCTTACTAAATCTTTTGCAGGTCAGATGAAAAAAATTTTTTCGCGGTGGAAAAAATATATTTTTTTCCAGATGGTTCGGGCATTTAAAACTAACTTGCTAAAATAAAACTAAATTTGGTTTTTCTTGCTATACTATGTTACTTAAAACTAAAACTAAATTTTGGTTTTCTTACTATACTATGTTAAAAAAGTACTGGTTCTCACGCTTAGCGATGAATACTCATGTCAAAATTCTTCATTGCTTTAATACAATCTCGTGAATAAAAAAATCTCGTGAATAATAAAAATCTCCTGATGAAAAAAAAACTCCTGATAAAAAAAAAAAATCTCCTGAATGAAAAAAAAAAAATCTATATAATTTTAAAAAATAGCAAAAAAAATTGAATTTATTATTTGCTAATAACGTGAGATATTATATTAATTTAAATTTCTAGATATGATATAAATAAATTGGTTATTCTATGTACCTCTACTAGTTAAGTGATAATATTCCATCCTACAGATACTGTGAGTTATATTTATTAAACTTTCAAGTGTTTCTTAACATATAGATCTTCTTCACTCTGA